>CM062296.1:722267618-722657618 GCA_031216915.1 Pictodentalium vernedei
ATTCATCCACCCCCCACCCCCCTACCAAGGTCCCCGAGCCAGGTATTATTTTATAAACCATTTTTTTTTTGTTTTTCACAACGTATAATAAAGCTTATTCAGCGTCGCTTAATATGTGTTGCGCTAAAATGACTTGCATTTCGGTATTGATATATTGTTGTTTTTCCGATTTCCTAGAACGCTCTTTGTTGGCAAATTCGTAGAAGTAAATGGGGTCACGGGTAATATAATTCCACGAAACACGATTATAAAAATCGATTGCAGCGCCACCCGTATCAGCGTTCCAGATATGGAAATATACCAAATGATCGATATGTTCTAGTAGACCTATGTGGCCCAATCTCGAGAATTCATTTTAACTAACAGTCGGTTATTAGCAGTACAGGTAAGAAATATAATCGTTTTAATAGTCTATGTCTGACCTACAGTACAGTCGCCGTAGATTGGTCGTAGTCCGCTCGTGGGAAGTGATGTCCACGCATGGGTTTACCAGGTAATAAAAATCATCATCAGCAAAATTTTAATTAATGAAGCACCGGGTTGTACCCGGTGCTTCATTAATTAAATTTCTGATGATTATTCCTTTAATTGGTGTTTGGAGTTAATACTATTGCGTCCGTGGAAATATTGCCCATCCCTGAAAAGTGACCTGTCCACGGCAGCTGCGCTGCACCAATTCATTATTTCAAGACGAGAAGACGGTTGTTTTCGACGTGTCAATGCGACACATTTCGCATTATTATTTGCCAGCGTTTATCCTGAACACTGACAAGGTCAATTACCGACTGTATTGCCGTTCTGCTCACAAGGAAGTTGTCTTCATGAAAGTGTGTGTGTGTGTGGGGGGGGGGGGGGGGATACACTGACTGAAACGAGCGATCGTTTTGTTTCTCTGGGTGTGCGTGTGTTGAGTGGTTCTGGACTTTAGTCCTACTAGGTATTCCACCTCGTGCAGACAGTCTTCGGGAAAGACGATAACAAAACACTTAGTAATGTATTCATAAGTTTCTGTGGAACTGTTAAAGATGTGAAAAAACACTGAATATCACAAACAATGGGTCCTTCAACTCTTCACCAGAACACGGCATGGCACTTTTTCTTAAATAAATATAAAAAACATAAATTTTACTCCCAAAACAAACATTATGACCCCTCGTGGAAGGAGTTCGCTGAGCTTGTTCTAAAGATGGGCCATATGCTATGATTTTAAAGGAAAGAAATTGAAAAACTGATCAAATTTCAAAGGCGATTTTGTGAAGGATGTTGGTAATTTTTGGGCGTTACCTCATGAAAAGTTTCAAAATTAAGAAGGAAATTGAAATACTATTTGCAGTAGCGTGAGGTAACATGGCGCAACTCCATTTTTTCAGTTTAACCCTTTACCCAACGTAACGACCAAAACCGGGGAGCGATATTCTCAAAAATCGCCAATTAATTTTCATTATTTTTTCATTTCTTCGAGCTCGTTCCAACGAGGGTCATAACCTAAGTTTTTGAGACAACATATGAAAAAAATTAGATATTCGAGATTTTTTTTTTTTTTTTGCAAGTGTCGTCTGCTTTTCATTTCAGGTAAAGGGTTAAATCTTTCCGAGAAGACAGATATGGTAGACTCTGTGTAGGCTAAAAACTCCTTCGTAGTATTAGAAAAGAGCAAGGTCATGAAGTTGTCACTACGAAGGTCACCCACGTACTCGTGCCATTGGTCCAAGGAGAAGCGTTAATATAAGTTGTTAAACCTTTTCGCCAATTCTTATAAAAATTATCAGCTTACAACTGCACGTGTTGGCATCTTTTCTTTTTCGCAAATTGTCTATGTTCGTCTTTGAAGGCATTTAGTCCCGAATCCCAAAGGGTTAATTGTGTAAACACTGCAATTTCTCTACTGCTTTATGAAAATTTTACGCATGGTCTTCTTCTCGAAGGACCACTAAATTAGTTTTCAATACGCGCAGTGCGTTTATGTTTGTTTACATATTGTCATAGAGTTGGTGTATGGGCAATAATACACACGATACTCGTAACAGTGATTTGGGGAATTCTCACCGGGCCACGAAAATCATCTTAAAGGTATGTATTGACTTATGAAAAAAATATTGTTTAAATCACTAGCATGTCTCCTTAATATATACCCTATTTAAAAATTAATATTATTTAAATAGACGTAGATAATTTTGGAGCAGAAACAAAGTGGGAATTGGTGAGAAAAGATTTTTGTAATCACACATCGGAAGAAAAATATATGAACCTCCGTTCAGTTTTTTCCTTCTGTGCTTTTTTTGTGGTTAGTAAATTTACTGTGAATTCCCTTTTTTGAGAAAAGGTGTGTGTCGTCTGACCTAGTGATGAATTGAAAAGAAAAACAGAAAAACAAATGAAAACGATAACGTTGAAGAAGTTTAGCAAGTTCATGTTATATCCGCAAATGTTATTGATATGTTAAAACATTTCTCGAAACGAAGGACTTTAAAAACATTTTTTTTCTTTCTTTGTTTTCCTGCTTTTTTCACTGTTTGGTTGTTTCATGAAGGAGAATGATAACTATTTAAACCTCACAACAATGACGTGGACCTATTCGGGCTTGGTGCCAAGGAGCTGGGGTGGGGAACGGGCTTCCTTTCTCCTCCAAGCTACAGAACAAGAAACGTGTGGGATACCTAGAAATCTGTCGAATTTTTTCTCACAAATCTGGCGAAGTTTTATTCAGTAAACAACACAGCAATAAGATCATTTTGATGGTATTCAACGTCACCCGATATAATACGTTCAGAGAAATTAAGAAATGTGCTAGGTACATCACGCGTACTCCGTAGAGTGAGAGGTAATGAAATGTGTCGACACTGGAACTGTCAACTTCTTGTAAACCATATACATGATGATTTGAGAAACGGTTTAACATTTAGTATCAATGGCAAGCGGGCACAGTGACGAGAATGGCTACTTGTGTATTTGAGAGCTATTTTGCGTTGCGCCAAATGCTGTATGGGAGATTATTTGGGGATCGTATTCTGAAACTGTTTGCAGTGATCGAGAAAATTATTTATCCAGCCACAGCCCAACCTGTCGGATCGATGTGTACATAATCTGAAATTACCACTTCACTTGATAATGGTAATCAGGGGTGAATCACGTATCTGTGATTAACCCGTTGATTCCCCGCTTCATGGAGTCGTATCGCCTTTATGGGTCAGACAGTAAAAATATACAGAGAGGATAAGATAATAACTGCAGTCTGCAGCCATACGGCTGCAGACTGCAGTTATTATTTATCACCAATGCCCCGTGTATAGATCTCTTATAATAGACAAAAATAGGAAAACATTATGCCTTGGACCGAAAAGCGGTATTGCAAGTCCAAATGGTTAAGGTGTGGGGTAGGGTAGGGAGGAGTTGACATACAACCTAAACCCCTGTGGAGTCGATGCTCGCTGATGCTCCACGAAAGTGGGAGGGTTCTACATACTCTTTATAGAAAATTGGTAAAGTGCTCCCATGAAATTATCTCTAAATACACTATTACATTAATATATTAATTAGGGTATTAATCTGCTGTACCGAGGTATTTTTTTAAAAATACCATGAGTTTATGAGGATGAAATTCTTGTGCATCCTCAGTCAATTTCAAGCTTTCAAGTCACCAGTTAAATTATCTAAGGATTCCGACGATATTATGGTCTGGAACCAGCCCAGTCCTGAGACAAAATGCGGCTTGAAATTTCGATATTGTGATTTCAGTCTGCAAAAGGTTAAGAGAACTGTAAAATAAGCATGAACCAGGTCCGTCCCGCCTGAATTCGCCCCTGTTAATCTATACAAGCCTTCCGTTACGAAACGAAACCCCCAAAAATGCATTGCATCTGTAATTTTGAATACGTAAGAAGTTTATCTGAAACTTGAAGAGTATAAAATAAGAGCTCCAGTTGGTAATCAGTCAATTTGAAGAGCGTCCAACAATTGTTTAAAACGGTCGAAAATAACATTTGAACATTTTCAAAGTTGTGGCACGATTTGAATTAGGAAGTGCGTTCATCAACTAGATGTAATATTTTCAAGAAAAACGTGATTTCTTTATTCCTATGCGCTTACCTTGACTACGATCACTGTAGCAACCCATCTACACCGATTGCTCCATATTATTATTATTATTAATCGCCTGTGGTTATTGTGCCACCTCTGTTTTTCACTCTCCTGCTAGCCAGACCTCTAATTATGTAAAAAAAAACGTAAATATCGGCAGAAAGTGCTATCATTCCCTTCGATTTCGCTACTTTTGATTCCCGGCCCGATCTAGAATATGCATAGCCACTACTATAGTTGTAGGGAGAGGCCAGACCAATCTACTGTCTTCGTTTTCGGGTCCCGATTCGCACAACTCTTTCATAATTCAGTTTTGGGTAATTCTTTTCGTTATGAAACAGTGCATGATAATTCTGTTATGTTTCTTAATGGTGATGTTATTTATTTATTTATTTATTTATTTATTTGTGTTTAAGGTCACATACTTATGCACAATAGCTATTCGTGACCGTGACAGTTTTACGGGTGGAGGAAGCCGGAGTACCCGGAGAGAACCGCCGAGCATCGACAAGCAACTGTCAGCTCCTCAACATTCTAACTCTGTTCAAGCTCCGCTCAAGGAGATTTACAGCGGTTGAAGACATGTGCACCATCGACGTGCAGTACACCTTAGTACACGGCGTCACCGTGCTCCCATGTAGGCAACCGGGATAGATTGCCTTGCCCAAGGATACAACGCGGATCGTCCCGGATGGGGATCGAACCCGAGACCTCTGGCATTGAAGTCCAACAGTCTACCACTGAACCACTGCGCTTCCGGGTTTTAAATTGAAAATGTCGTTGACCGAAGGGTAACATTTTGTTATATAATTTGGGGCTGTGGAAGGGGGTTGACCCAAGTATGCCCGACTAACAAGAATTTGGCCAGCGGTCCTTACGAACATATACCAGTGGTTATCGGTGAGTTATTTAGACGAAGATTCTCTAATCACCGAAATATTCCACGAATGTCGTGGCAAAGGCTGATTTCTCTGGCCAATTCTTCAAGAACTGGTTCACCTCAATTCAAACCGTCAGATCAACAGTCTAATTCTGTTCGGAATTCGACGCTGTTGTGGGCTGTTTGCTTCTAGAATGTTTATGGAAATTTGCGCACAGACGCCAATTCATATACTGTGATGTGCCTTTACTTATAAAGATATACAGGTACTCCTTCCTACCCCATTTATATATATTCCAATTAATAAGTATCTGATTAACCCCTAAACATGAATATATTAGCACAATTAGTGGAACTACCCGGTGTAATCATAAAACTATGGTTGTGGTTAGTCTTCAATACTAATGGTGATGTCATCAAACACTCGGTTAAATCAAATTTCTATTGAGCAACATTCCAAGCGTTGATTTGCAGGAATCGAATGCTTGTGGTATTTCTGAGTTCAATCGTCCGGAATATGTCAGATAAATCTAAACATAGACGCTGTCTATTTAAAGGCTAAGCTGGTTCCAAGTCATAACAGGTCGAGCAGAATTAGATTGGTGCAGGGGCGGACTGGGCCCAAAAAACGTTGCTTGGAAACGTACCAAAGGGGCTCGGGTCCCGAACAAAAAATTCATTTTTCGAACCGAACGAACGCTGCTTCCTTGCATCTTTATAGCAAAGTTTAAAGACGCAATCAGTGCAAGCTGAAATGATCAACCAGACGCCCCATTTTCGATTAAAAGGCAGAGTTGTGAATATATTTCACCTGAGAGTTTCAAGGAGAAAATATCATCACAAACCAAAAAGTTCGCACTTTTAAACTTAAAACTGTCGAAGCTTAAATGCCAATTAGGATAACCTCATTAACACCCTATGTGACTTGCAGCCAAGCAGTAACATCTTCGATTTTATTGGTCTTTCTGAAACATACAATATTCGAGGTAATATTGCTTATGAACTTGATGGTTATCACAGCCCTGTGTTCCGTTGCCGACATGCTGAAGATGATAGCAGAGGGAGGTTGTTCATAAAAGAAAATATACCCTTTAAAGTACGTGACGACTTATCGTCAATGGCAGTCCACATAGAGAGCATTTCGATAAACTGACAATCATTTCCTTTTCGCCTTTGGTCCTTTTTACTACATTTCATGCGCCAGCGGGTGTTGGGCTGCGTAAATTTTGAGGACCCTGGGTGGCTGCCAATAGGGGGTGGGGGGGGGGGGGAACCGGAAATTTCCCGGTGGGTCATACGACCAGTTCGCCTCTGGACTGGTGACTTAAGAGGTTGGTATCAGGCATCGCCAAACTGGCAACCACTTGTAACAGTTCTAGGCCTATGTGGAGTTTTTTTTTAGAATGCCAACAACTGAGTAACAACACTGCCCGAGCCCCTTCCAACGATTATTACTATATTTTTGGAGGTAGTGCAGGGAGCTTGACCACACCAAAAACTGGTTACAGATGAATCTATTTTTCTTTTGTGGGATGGTGCAATAAAAGTTAATCCTACAGTTTTACTGTAAGGTCACCGTGGCCTGATTACTTTCCACTATTGGGCCATATTTCCAAGGACACAATAATCTTAGATTTCAAACATTAATTACAGGAATAATCATCAAAAATTTAAGTAATGAAGCACCGGGTACACACCCGGTGCTTCACTAAATACAATTTTGCTGATGACGATTTGTTTTATGTGGTAAACACTTGCATGGACGACGTCACTGCCCACGTGTGGATTACGACCAGTCCACGGTGGTTGTACTGTGTAGGATTTTATATTTAGTGATCTTCTTCAGCCATTTCCTGTTCATTGTGCTGTTTTCTAACGGACGGATCGATTTTCCTTTCTGCAAACGTTTGTGTATGTCGATATATAGCTTTATAATCTAATTTACATCAAGAAACTATCGACTTTTATCGGAATAAATCACGGTTATGGACACATTTATTTCAGCTATGTTTCACTTAAGTTTTTTTCAAAATATTCATTTGAGTAAAAATCGCAGTGTTGGTCTTAAATCGGAAATCTTGAGTCTAAACTTACGTTTTTCCAAATGTGGTTTCCGGTTCTCCCCGACTCGTTGTTTCGCTGTTCGTGTGGTTTTCACCTTCTCTTATTTCTCTTGTTCAACCACTAAATTGACCATTGTTTATTCAAAATACTAAACTAAAGTTTAAAGAGAAGGAATGTGTTATAAAACACAAATGCCACCGCGGCGGTCTGTCACATTATCAACATTTCCTCAGCAAATGGTCCGATAAAATGGTGTGGGCCCGCCAGGAAAGGTGTGGGGCAGGCCAGTCACTTTCGACCTATTTTTCTAGTTTGAGCTTTTGAACCAGGTCCGTTCGCGTAGACCCTAACCTCGTGTTGTCTTACGACAGGTGATGGGTGTCGTGTTGCTGAGGTCGCAGAAACCAGACGCTCAGACCTTGCCTGGTTAACCTTTTACTTAACGAATCGGCCGCATCCGCCCTCGTATTATACAAATTCAACGGTAGAATTTTTTTTTAATTTCAGAAAATATATATCACGTGACCCTTCACTGGATAGATCTCATAGATCTCGTTCCAATGATGGGGCCAAATGATATGGTTTTGTCGAGATATTTTGAAAAATTTGAAGAAATAATATATACAATTAGACATTTTGATATCGTCTGTGTTTGGTAAAAGGGTTAAAGCAGCGAGAGCCAGTTTATTTGTTATTGGTGTCCTTAGCGACATGGGTGAGAAGCTGAAGGTAATCAATGGCCATCGGCTTTCACACAATTAGGCACTCCGGGAGCGAGCCCCATTCGACCTCGGCAAGGGGAAGGCGGAAATTGAAAATATCCAATATTCTATCACTGTTATAAAAGAGATAACAGTACAGAAATAAACAAGATGTGTTTCTTCATTTGACTGATGTTCACGGTAGTTAATGACGCCTATACCATATTTACTGCGCTTTCTCATGATCTACCCCCTCACCCATTATCATAGTTCGCATGATCCCCATGGATGTTATAGTTGCCGGCATCAGCAGCCACCTTGTGGCGTAGATATTGTTTGTTGCTACTGATACACACGAGGGTGACACCATTATATATCCGCAAAATGCGAGGAGGTGCGGGTGTGTGTTCGTATGTGTATTTTTTTATTCCGGTTTAACTACACCTTCAATAACCAGGGCCATATGGTATCGGGCTTTGTATGTGGGTGTGGGGGTGGTTGGGTTGGGTTGGTATGTTCGTCTTAGTGTGTGTTAGGGTGAGCAGCACTAACGGATATTTACTTTAATCCTTCACTGCGCACAACAATAAGATGACACGTGTAACAAAATAAAGAAAAAAAAGAGAGTGCTCCATGACCTTTCTTTATCCAAGAGAAGTAAGGTCTAAAAGTTAAAAACCTATTTATCAGGCCCTCTCGCATGATCTTTTGGCTTCTACGTTCTCTCGTTTTATAAACAATGCAAACTTGAAGAAATAAAAATTAAAAATGGTTTGTGATTTGTCCCTTGAGTGTAACGAGGCTTTGCAAATGCTTTAGCACTGCAAAGCCGCCTTGCACTCAAGGGACGAAATATACCACAACCCATGCTATTCTGTAGATTATGGGGCCTGAAACATAAAACAAACCAAGAACATGAACTTTTGATGGTGTAGAAATAATTACAAAAGTAAATAATAAAAAAATACCCGCCTACATGCAATTTTACAAAAAAAAAATGGCATGAGAAACAGAACATTTAGTTTGTGGGGCCTAATACAATACATTCTCAGTTTATCACAAAAATACAGTGTCCATGCTGCTCTGAAACTGCCTAATGACAAAGTTGAGCCATTCTGGGTATATTAGGGCCAAACAGAGTGTGTTGGTGCCAAAACGCTAAAAGGGGAGTAAGTGGTATTTTTCTATTCTCTGTCTCATCCAAATAAATTGATAGAGGTTTGAAACATGAAGTGGCAATTATTTGAAGAGTGAACTGACAACTGGTGACGGAAACAATCGGCGAAACTCGAAAGTTTAGACGCAATCCTCCCTGGAAGAAAAGGGTGATTACCTAAGTTATATATATGACCTTGATTCAGTTAATGATCAGACCGAATGTTGTATGTACACCTGTTGCAGCACTAAGATAATAACACATTGATAGACTAATTACTGTTAATTCACAATTTAACCCTTTACCTAACATGAAAAGCAGACGACACATGCAAAAAACAATTCTCGAATAACTAATTTTTTCATTTTTTGTCTCAACAACATAGGTTATGATACCTCATTGGAACGAGCTCGACGAGCTCGTTCCAATGAGGGGTCATAACCTATGTTTTTGGGACACAAATTAAAAAATAGCGAAAATTAATAGCCGATTGTTTAGAATAGCGCTGGCCTTTTTTGGCGGTTACGTTGGGTAAAGGGTCACTTTCGATAAATACTTCATACCATCGCAAATCTACCGCGATCGTATGGCGTATTTTATTCAATTAAATGCTACAGTTTGTAACGTTTATGTCTTGCAATGTATTATTAAAGAAAACACAAAACCCCATTAACACCAACCGACAGTTAACGTCGAAGTTTGCCCAAACACTATTTCTAACAGTTTATTGGCAAAATCCTTGAGTTTCAGGGTGTTCAGTAAAAACCGTGTATTATTTCCGCCTTTATTGCCAGATGACGATTTTCGTGTACTAGGAGTGATATATAGAATACACCCAAAGGAGCTTGGTGTAGCAAATGTTCCCCAGGGGTGGAGAAGTGATGTTAACCGCGAGCCTTTGTCGAGCCGTTAACACCACTTCACCACGAGCTGTCAACATTTGGTACACCAAGCTACTTTGGGTATATTTTATTTATACCATGATCGTCAGATTATTGAGAGTTTAAATGTTAATCAGTACAATATTCAATATTAAATTCAAAACAATGCCCCCTACGTGCGAATCTGTTTTTATCCTGTTATTTTTATCGCCGAAACGAAATGGAAAAAGAAACACGCAAATCACGGGGCCTTTTTCATTTTAATAACACTGTAACATACTATTTCGAGTTATGGATGTTTTATGAACATGAGTCAGCGCATGTTTGTTAATTTTGGTATCTTATGAGATAAATTCATTTAAAAACGTAATAAATAATTGCCGCTTTCATTTCACTATTCGCGAGGCAAGAACGATAAATTTTGACAAGTGTGTATTCAGATCGAGGTCACGAAAGGTTAGCTTGGATGTAGTTCCACTGTAGGTGTAAATTTTAACTACCGAAATCCCATTGCTGGCTTGTCCACCACGGCTGGTGTGTAAAGCTAAAATTGATGTTATAGTTTTTTTTATATATATAGTAGAATAGGTAATCATGGTATAAAAAATGCAATTGTCAATGTGGCTATTCAATTAACTGGATACCACTATATTCGAGAAGAGCGAAGCCATGGAGTTGATTTTGCGGAGTACTTTCCGCATAATTTGTGTTACTGGGCCTTTGGGTAGGGCCCGATGAATCCGATTTGTCGCTCGAATCAAATCAGGCGAAAGGTTCTAAACCGAATCGAATCTCGAATTGAATTCACTTCCCAACTGTCCCGACACTTCATCCGCCATACTCGTGATGTCTATCTTCCACATGAATCTAGTATAAATAGGTGCAATAGACCATTTAGTATCATCGAGGTATAAGAAGAGGTACCTGTAATTTGTTTTTGACGGATTGTGCAAATTATTCATATGGCAACCAATGGAATTTACTTGTAGAAATTTAGGCATAGACATATGCATTGACACGACGTCAAATGCACATTCATTAATATGAAAATCAAAGTGGACGAACTGGGTTCTGCCCCATGAAAATAACAACTACTCTATCTTGTGCTTCTGGTACGCCTCCATTTGGATAATCGTGACTAGTGCACGCTTGTACAGAGAGGGAGAGTAAAGTCTAGGGGCCGGGAGGTGGCGGGGGGTAGCGATAGGACAGTGGAGGTTTATAAGTTTGTTACATACAAGGATAAAATGTATTAAGAACAGAGTTTGCAGTTACGACAGTGTTGTTAGCTGGGAAGATACCCGTGATCTTGTTCCAAAGAATGAAAGTGTGATGGACAATGATTTCCCAAAATAGCAAGAGTCAGTGTGAATGCGGCGTAAAGTCTCACTGTTGCTATTTCTCACGGGTGGAGGTAGGCCGAAATATCAAATGGAAAGGTCCAGTGTTCGACCATGAACTGCGGCAACTGCGTTGTGTCCTTGAGCACAACACTTAATCCCGATTGCCCCATTGAGGGTCCGTTGACGTACTGCATGCCACTGGTGCACTTGTCTTCAGCCAATATTGACCCTGCTTTTAGGGAGTTAACATGTTGAGGAGCCTGGCAGTTGTCTCTCGTCAGAACGAACTCTTTGATGGTGTCACTTGCCTCATTCGTCTCAAATTCACTGATCAGTATAATAATAATCTCCCTTGTATCACCCATTAACCACATGTCCTTCTTTCTCCCACCCCACCTCCTCGTTGTCCTCCCAGTGTACAAAATGGAGCGTCAAACATCATATATTTCCATTTTATCACATAATCATTGCCAAATGGCTCGTTATGGAAAATATCGCTCACAACGTGTCTAATACGGAAAGGCGTAAGAAGTCAATGTCGACGTCGTAACGTTGTAAATGTATTGATGTCGGTTCGGAATTAGAATTGAATTAATTTTCTACTATATTTCATTAACTCTTCAGCAAATAAAAAATGCAGACGATAATTGCAAAAACAAAGAAAAACATTAAAACTAAACATTTTCATTGTTTGCCTCTCGAACATGGCTTATGACCTGTCATTGGAACGAGATGGACTCTAACATGCACCACGGAGACCTATGCCCTGGGTCTCCATTGTGCATGTTAGAGACCTTTGTGCTTTTTATAACCAGAAAGCGTGTCTAACCCTGTTCAATATTTCTCACTGTCTTGTAATATACCTGAATACATTCCATTGTCAGGACTTTTCTGTTAATTTAGAATACACCACATCTTTCGCAGTGACATAAAAATGACGATCTAGTCAGATCATTATGATTGTTCGTCAATTGTTTTATCCAGTGTTGTTGAGCAACCAATCAACGGTATTTAGGACGAGAGTCGCAAAATAATTCTGACGTAATTGTGGTGTTAGATGAACCTTTCTTGTTTTAGGGAGGTGTTGGTGTCGTTCTGATTGCTGACTGCAACCATGATTGACTCTCCGGTGTCTTTTGGTGGCATATGATTTTGAATAATCATTGCTAAAGAATTAAACAAATGCTGGCTGCATGTTGTCAGAAAATTTATTCATATGACGGACTTGATGCTTGATTTGTGTATTGTTCATTAACCCTATGAAACATGGTGGTATCTTCCATGTCAGCTCAATGACAACAATTGGAAGCATCCATTTTCATTATTTGGGTGCAGATTAATAAATATATTCAACATGCAGCCTCGGGGCAGCACGTTGAAAATATTGATTTGTCCACAGCACACATTGACGGTGCAGGCATCCCACTTAACGAAGTCATGGAGTATTATGATCCTGGACAGACAAAGCAGCCTTTCGGGGTCAAATGGTTAAGACTGTCCCCAGTGATCGCAGAACGAGTTTCAAAATTGATGGGCTGAATCTAAGCTTTGTTATGTGTCTGTACGTCACACATACGTGAGTAGCAACGGCAGTAAAAAGTGGTTTTACACATTTCACTCACACATTGATTCAGGTGAATTTTTCACTCCTAGGGAGATGCGAGGCAAAGTAAAGTGAACACCAAGATGCGAGTGCATCTACGTAAGCGGAACATTACAATGTACATGAAGTTCTGGAAGGACAGTTTCCTTTACTTCCACCTATTACTGCCACGCAGGGGCTTTGCTATAAAACGTGCATTAGTTACATTACTTGTTAAAACACACTGAACTATGCTCATAAAATTATGGAGGCTAAAGCCCTTTCCCTATGTCCTGGGTCTCCGTGGTGTATGCTAGATCCATTTATGCTCTCTCTACTCCAGAAATTCCAAATCGTTTTTCGCATGCTTCTCTATTTGAGCTTGTGTACCACCCAGCCAACGATCAAGGTGGGAATTTAATTAGTTGATAAGAATGCGTTTTTTTTTTTTTTGGGGGGGGGGGGGGAACTTCGTGTATATACTGTAAATAAAAAGAAAATGACCTGAGGTAAAATCTCAGCTCAGATATGTAAACTGGCACGTGCACATGTAATGAAACAGCTATTGAAGAGAAAAATATTTTACAATGTCAAGTGACATCCGGGAGTAGTCTATGCGAGGATGATAAATCATTGATTGTTGTAACATAAAACCTTTTTCACATATTCCGTTTCAAGGAGCACAGACACTTGTCACTAGTAGCAATGGAATGTATGAATAAATTGTACTTCTGCATGCATATGTTACGCGAAGTATTGACTCATCTTGAAATCCACTCGTTTCGTTCCCTTGTGACGCCTTCCTGAAACATCCTGAAAGGACAGCCATTAATGATGTTAAGCTGATCGTCTCGTCAGAAACGCCAGAAACGCCAGAGCAAGGGAACATATGGGTTTCCCTGCTACCTTATACAATCTTGCGAAATATGTCTTTTTGATCTTGTGGGGCAAGGCTAAGAAAAACTCCGCCTTTTGGTTATTCTTGAGGCCCTGTGCGACAAATCGTGTAACTGAATTACTTTCCAAATTGTAATTAAATATATATATCCAACCACAGTAATGCCTTGCAAATGTCACGGCTCGATTCGATACCTTTCAGTATCGCGCGCTCAATTAAACCTACAAGGGTTTCTTTTCAAACTTTGAGTTTTTCTCTCACCCTTTGTTGGCTGGGTGCTCCTGCTCACTGCTGGAATTATTTGTTACAGATTCTTTAAGATTTTAAATATATTGTTATGTTCCAAATTCCAATAAGACTAAAATCCCCTCCTCTGATTGGACGAGAGCTCTCTTAGTATATTCTATGTTTACGGCTTAAGTGGCAAATGTTACCGTCTGACGTCACAACGCGATATATTTGATAAGACGTCGCCTGTTTAGTAACTGCTTCACCAACGGAGTGACTAACGAGCCGCTTCATTTTTTTTTGGATGTTTCACGTGTGTAGAAGAGGGTGTTCTGGATGAAATGTTGTTTAACCCTTTACCAAACGTGAAAAGCAGACGACATTTGCAAAAAAAAATTCTTGAATAATTATTTTTTTTCATTTTTTGTCTCAAAAACATAGGTTATGACCCCTCGTTGGAACGAGCTCGACGAGCTCGTTCCAACGAGGGGTCATAACCTATGTTTTTGAGACAAAAAATGGAAAAATAATGAAAATTAATTGTCGATTTTTGAGAATAGCGCTGGCCGGTTTTGGCCGTTACGTTGGGTAAAGGGTTAAGTTACAAAACCGATTTCCGATTTGAACTAAGATGGAATGAGTTTATCTGGTTTATTGATTATTTATCCAGTGCCAGAGAGTCTCGCCGTTGCTCGTCGCTGGGCGGTGGTTCCCTCCTGGAACTCTGGCTTCCACCTCCAAACTTTCCATTGGTTATTGAATGTGTCGTTAAACGCCAATAAATAAACAAGTGGAATTTTAAAATTTTAAAAATTTTAAAAAAATTTCCATCTAGCACATTACCTCGACAGCAAATCCCAGGAGTTCCCTGTATTGTGGCGACATTCGGCCAATTTGCCGACTATCGCCCCAATATAGCCAAAACTCAAATTCTACAGTGTCACTGGCTGTAATAATTAGTACAACCTATCACAAGAATTTTTATCGAACTATCGCTGCTTTGGATTCGAATTGACCAACTCAAAAGAACGAGCTGTACCTTGACGGCACCTCATAAAGAAAAGCCAGGTTTTGAGAAGTACTTTGGTGGGACCTTTTGGGGTTAGCACAGTTCAAACTTACGCCTAGGTCGCTGAAGCTAAGGTAGAAAAATGACTAGTTTTGTGTGTGTGTGTGTATGGGGGGGGGGGGGGGGGGCAGTAATGGAGGCTCTAGAACACTTTCTTTAAGAATGTCAAAAATATCAGTTTGACAGAATAAGATTCACCAGCATTATAAAGGGAAATTTGTGATGGAAAAACGAAAAATATTTGGCTATTAGGTAATACAAAGGGGGTTGGGGGAGCGGGGGGGGTGGGGGCGGTGGTAATATTCCTATCGAGGAAAGTGTGAGAAATGAGGTGCGGAATATCATCAGAGAATTCATGTCGTTGTTTTCGGGGTATTGCCTTGTTGCGGAACGGATCACAAAAATACCTGTCCAATTGTTGTCCGGGCTGAACCACGTGAGGACCAGACCGCTTCTGCCGTGCCGGTACACAAACGAGTCCAGAGCGGTCCATAGCGATCCAATGGAGGATTGTAATGTGCCATATTATTACTTGTTAGAGACAAACCGCTTTTAACTTTCAACCGAACCTGGGAAATAGCTAGGAGATGAGTTCTGGGAACACGCATCCCCAAAAGATGAAGATGTATGTCGTTCCAGATAGTAGACGTCCACCCATTACGTGTGAATACCACTCATGACATAAATGTATTGGTTTCGGTGTATCGACGTCAATTTGAACTTACAACGTACGATAAAATGATTCGCCTGGTGCCAATACTCTAAAACTTTTACAATCGTATTTTCTAGAATTGTATTTTCTAGTTATGATTTGAAATGGGTTAAAATGAACCATTAGCGTTGTCAAATATCTGGTAATTTGTAAGTTGGCAATTGCCAAATCTTTTAAACTTCTACTGATTCATTTTAGTCAGTTATATTATAAAAGGTAGAAAATATAAATATAGAAAATACAATTGTAAAAATTTTATAGTATTTTCCCTGGTTGTGAGGATGGTCAATCCAAGTTGCACGCGATAGACACTTTATACCACTACTGAACCACGAACGATGGATTCGCGAGGTCCGCATCACTAGCAATAGAAGTGGGGGAAGGTGGCATTTCGGGGGGGGGGGGGGGGGCATAGGTTATCAAGGCATGATTACGTCACAACTGCGACAAATTAAATATTAATAACCCCGCTCAAACGAAGTTTGATGGCAGATGCAGAAATGAATTCCGTTTGTGAACGATAAGTTGAACAAATAAAATCACATTTTCACGAAACAGGCTATCGGGTTCGATACTCAGTACATTTTCTCAGCTTTTGCAGGTATAACACCTCTTTTTGTTGGGAATTTGGTATTTGAATGATGATGATTTTGTGAATGCGATATCTTGAACAAACAAAATTTGCTGTAAGCATACATTGCAAGAATATCTTCGGATCGATATGCACCAGATTTTGTAGGCTTTTGCAGGAGTTATGCCATTTTTGTTAAAATTTATTTATTTATTGGTGTTTAAGGTCACATAATTATGCACAATGGATAATCATGACCGAGACAGATTTACGAGTGGAGGAAGCCGGAGTACCAGGAGAGAATCACCGAGCAACGACGAGCAGCTGCCAGCTCCCCAACATCGTAACTCCGCACTGCAGCACAGGCAGGGTTAAATTAGTTTAAGACATACGCACCATCGACGAGCAGTACGCCGTAGTACACGGCGTCATCGTGCCCCCATGTGGACAATCGGGGTTAAGTGCCTTGCCCAAGGACACAACACGGGAGTCCGAAACGATCACTCATACGGTCACCCATCCAAGGACTAACCGGGCTCGACTTTGCTCAACTTCGGTGATCTGACGAGAACTGGTTACCGCAACCGCGCTCCCTTTTTGTTAAAAAATGGCGTTCATCTGATAATGAATTTGTGTAAGCGATCATTTGAAAAAATGTGATCAGATTTTCACGCATTGTGAGAAGAGCTTGTGTTTTTTTTTGTTGTCTGTTTGTTTTTTTTTTTTTGAAAAAAGAAAAAAACAAAACAAAACATTTAGGTCCAATTCTCTCTTTGCGACCGGGAGATTTTGAGCCCTCGTGACATGTGCTTGTTATTATGGACATGCAGAGACGAATTCAGTCGTGTGCGCATTCAACATATGACCCCTACCCCTCCAATAACAATGAGTTATCACATTTAAATCATGACATGTTTTTTACCAACATAATTTTAGTCGCAATGTCTTCTATAGACAATAACATTTTGCGTAATGAAATGAATTTGAATGCGACAGAGAGTTTCTTATAAAATGATACTGTAGCATATCATGCATTGTTTCCAAATACTCCGAGAACCAAGTAATACCCTGGTGTACTAACGCATATTAGGATAATACCATGGTGTGTTATGCTACTTTTTCTGAAACGGAACTTCCGGCTTTCAGGGGCCTTCATCGACTCTGATTCCTCAGAGATTTTACTCGGACGACTCTTAACCCTTTACCTAATGCAACGGCCAAAACCGGTCAGCGCTATTCACAGAAATCGCCAATTAATTTTCATTATTTTTTTCATTTTTTGTCTCAGAAACATAGGTTATTACCCCTCTTTGGAACGAGCTCATATAATATAATAAATTAGTTATTCAAGAATTTTATTTACAAGTATCGTCTGCTTTTCATGTTAGGTAAAGGGTTAACAAATTAAATTACTGCTGCAGAAGATGAGTGGGCAGTGTTACTGTAAACAAGTTAAGTGACACTGCAACGCCACACGTGTATTATTATTTCAATGACACGCATGTTATCAAAGCATCAATAGAACCGTTTGAGTAAATATTAATTATTCATTCTGGGGTATATAATACTCTCCGATCAAATAGGTCTCGTTTTTTCAATAGCTTAACTGTTCTTCAATAGATCGGATTTTAGACGAAATTCAAGCAATGCTGTTTAATTATTTATGATCGGATTAAAAAGACAAGATCAAGCGTGATATTAAAATTAACTCTTTTGAAAATGGTGGACATAAAGTGCCCCATATAAAAAAAAATAAATGAGTCATTCTTTAAAATGGTATGGATTAAAAAGGGTTTAGAACCCGAAACAATGGCGCTGTGGAAAACACTTGTTATTTACAATTTTGAAAAGTTGGAGAGGTAGCAATGTGCGGCTTTTGACTAAAAAGGGCTTTACCAGAAGTGTACAAACAAATGGATCATTTCTGGGGGAACGGGTGTTATTACGTAAGCTCTCCTAAAAGAAGTCGAGCCTGCGGCCCCAGCTGAGGTCCTCTCTCAGCAATATTTTACAGCAAACATTTGAAAATGAATAACAAATCTTTCTTTTATAGACGCTTGTGAACGAAGGGCATATTTTTTTGTAAACGACATAACTTGTGACGCGGGGTATATTATGAGTTTCCAAGAATTCAAGAGAAAATACGACTTTGATACACCATTTACCACCTGTCATGAGGGTGGTAAACTTTGCTATACCAAGGCTTTGGAAAAATTGAATATCCAACAACAAAAAACTTGATTATATAATGGACCCCTTGGTCCATGACATTATCTCATGTACTAAAGGAAACCGTCACTTCTATCCCATATTTCTTCAAAAATGTTCAAAGGAACCTCAGCACACACAAACAATGTGGCACACCATATTAGATGAAAATATTGGCCAAAGTGATTGGCAACATATTTATAGGCAAATCTTTAAGACAACAGACTATACATATCAACAATCTCTTCAATTTAAGATCAATCACAGATTCTTATTTACGAACTCAAAACTCTTTAAATTCGGTGTTCCTTCTCAAAAACTGCTTGATAGGACCGATGGAAAAATTAATCTTAATCCAGATTTAAAACTTCACGAATATATAAATAGAAAAGAAATACTTTTTGACTCAATGACTCCGGCACTTCTCTCAAGCAACTGGAATATATGTCTTCTCGTTTATAAAAAAAAAATACGTTTATTCCTGTAGACTGTAGAAAGTTATCCCCACTCTTTCCGGTCTTCTGCAGAGTATAAAATCGTACACAAATATTGAGCTATACGCCTCGTACTTTTATCCAACCAGTAAGGAAGAGACAAATAGAAAAATATAGAATGTACCCATAGTAGCTTGGTGTACCAAATGTTCACCGCGAATGGTGAAGTGGTGTTAACCGCGAGCCTTCGGCGCGCGGTTAACACCACTTCACCACGAGTGATGAACATTTGGTACAACAAGCTACATTGGTATATTTTATTTATTCCATGATCGTCAGATTATTTAGAGTAGCTATTATTTTTTCTCGATTTTACTGAGGACCAGACGTACATACGTGAGAATCTATTTTTGTTTACACGAGCATCGGTGGGAGGTACTTTCGCTGTCAATTTTATCACCGGAACGAAATGGAAAATGAAACGGGGCCTTTTTCATTTTAATAGCATAATAATATACCATTTCGAGTTATGGATGCTTTATTAACTTGAGACAATGCATGTTTGTGAAGTTTTGGTGTCTTGTTTAAAAACGTAATAAATAATTGCCACTTTCATTTCACTCTTCGCGAGGCGACGTGCGATAAATTTAGAAAATTTCGCATTCAGATCGACGTCACCAAAGGTCAACTAGTTTGTAGTTCCACTGCAGGTGTCAATTTTAACTCCTGAAATGCCATTGCTGGCGTGTTCAACGCGGTTGGTGTGAAAAGCTAAAATTTATGTCATAGGCTTTTCATATATTGTAGAATAGGTAATCATGGTATAAAAAGGAGTTACATCAACACAATGTTTGAATAAAAAGATACCAACTTTCCTGTATATAGGTTGTAATGAATTCAGTCTGCGCATTGCTGTAATCATCTTGTATATACACCGAACGACACACACCGTGAATTGGTTAATCGATGTGACAGGAGTGTCAGCGCGGAAGGATAAAACGAGAGATCACAGGCCTCGAGTTTTATCCTTCAGCGCTTAACGCATTCACACGCGTGTAGTTCTGTGTTTATTACACGCCTTCACGACTACAAAAACGATTATTAAAAAGATAGTTAGCTATTCATTTGGCAGCTATGAACAAAAACAACACATTTTATTGCAAACCAGATTTGCGAGAGGAACCCGTGTTACTATTTCGTCCCCTGAGTTCCAATGTGTTGCATGTGCCTGGTGGTACATAGAACACAATGGAACTCGCGTGACGATTTTTTGCTATTCAAATTGTAATTGCGTTGCACGTTTTGTAGAAAATTCCAGCGAAATTTCGCTTCTATTTAAAAATAGTCCATTAACGATTTCCGTTCCGCACATTTGTGCGGAACATATTTTCATTTTCCTAATGGTTTAGTGTTTCTGTAGATGGGGATTACATAGAACAGGCGTGTAATAAGGTGCATTACACCTTTGTATACTACGCTTTTGATGCCAAAAACCCAAACTATCCTTTAATACGACTCCTTGACACCTGGCGAATACAAATCCACCTGAGGAATTATGGCCTTGACATTAACTCCCAGTTTCTTTAAAAAGAAGCATGAGAATCACATGATAAATCTTTCAACTCATCGACCACCGGATTCAACTTTGACAAAGGCGTAGGGACCGGGGGGGGGGGGGGGGCAACTTTTCCAGAACAAGCTGAGAGAGAGCAAGAATTTTGGCCAACATTGTCGTTACCATCCCGTCATTGAAATCTTATTCGAAATTAGCAGGAAAGGGGCACACAGACCACTCGCTTACTTTAAAAATGTGACCATACGTCGTGAGAAGATCAAATTAAAAAAATAACCCCCCAAAACACATTTAGATCCACTTGATTCTTCACGGCCGGGATATTTTGCCCTCTCGAGACTTGTGCAGTATAGACGTCCAAATCTCTTATTCAATTACGAGGTACCGTTTGATTGTACGTGTGATAAAAGTCCATGCATCAAATTTGCTCGCATTAGATGTTACATGCTAACAACCAATAGCTATTCGATATCTGGGACACCAATTCAGACCAAAATGTCCCAACCGAACATTGGACACACACCTACTCCCTCCCCTAATTACGCCCGTGTATAATCCAGCCTCGTTGTGTTTGTCTCTACTCAGGCCTTTGTAGGTGAGGCAAATGTATATTTTTGGCTCCATAATTAAGAAATTTCCCCATCGGACCGATGGGGAAATTTGTAAAAAATTGAGCTAAAAACAGATGTGCGCGAGTCGCAAATATAGTTTTATTTTTTATAATCTTACCATGCTACTAAGTCACATGGCCTACCAATGATATATGTCAGCCTGTGAGGGCACTCGTAAGGCTATTTTCACCAGGTATGAGTTGCTCTCTAGTTTTGTCTCCAACAACATATATAGGTTTTGCTCCTGAAGGAGTGTGACTCATCGACTCAATATGATCAGGTAAAAATTCTCCTTCCAACGAAAAGTGTAAAAGTTTGGATTTTCAGGAAACCGATGATGCACTCTAATGCAAAATTTTGCCAAGGTTCTGAGTTATAACTCGACTCTGATTCTTCAACGACATGAATATGACGACCCTTAACAAATTAAGTTACTGCTGCAGATGGCGGGTGGCGAGTGCTTCTGTCATGTCGATTTTGGGCGACTCTACACCGAACGAGTTAAATGACACTGCCGCGGGTCACATGTATTATTATTTTATTGCTACTTTCATGTTATCAAGACAACGAAGTACACAGATACGATACAATCATCAAATAAATTTTAAAGCACAAGTGCAACGAGGTGCATCTAATATCAATAGAACAGTTTTATTGAATATTTATTATTCATTCTGAGGTATGTAAAACACTCCGTGCAAATAAGTCTCGTCTTTTCACTGGCTTAACTATTCTTTAATACAGCACGTTGACAACAGGCCAGTACCAATCCACCTGAGGTGTGGTATTCTGGCCTTGATATTAACCGCCAGTTTCTTCAAAAAGGCATGAGAAGCACAGGATAAATCTTTCAGTTCATCGAACCTCGGATTCAACTTTGACAGAAACGTAGAAACCGGAAGGGGGCACAACTTTTTTCAAAAACAAGACTTTTCAGAAAGAGCTAAAAGAGAGAGAATTTCGGCCGACATTGTTTTACCAACCAGTCATTGAAATCTTATTCAAAATTTGCAGGAAAGGGGTACAAAGACTCCTCGCTTACTCTTAAGGTGGGACCATACATTGTGAGAAAATCTTGTGTTTTTTAAAAAAAAAACAAAAAACGTGTAGCTCCATCTTTGCGGAGGGGAGATTTTGCCCTCTCGTGACATGTACAGTATAGGCGTCCAAACTTATTCAATTACAACGTGCCGTACCCTCGTTTGGTCATGATGGGCCCAAAACAACCTCAAAGCCTTGATCGAGTACTGTAGACCGCCATTTGATTATACGTGTGAAAAAAGTCCAAGCATCAAATCTGGTCTCGTAGGTGATACATGATCACGAGCAGGGGCCACTCGATATCTGGGACTCTCATTCAGACCAAAATGTTCCAACAGAAAAAAAAAAATATTGGTAGCCACACACTCCTACACCCATCTCCTAATTACGCCATTGTGTAATCAAACCTCATTCGGTTTGTCTCTTCTATGTCATTTGAGGGTGAGACAAATGTACATTTTTAGCTCCATTTGCAACAAATTTCCCCATCGAGCCCATAGGGAAATTTGGTAAAAATGGAGCTAAAAAATGTGTATTTTCTTAATGTTGAGGTGCATTGTACCAACCACTTTTGCAATACAACCACTTTTGCAATAAAATTTATTACAAAAGTGGTTATCGCGTACCAACCACTTTTGTAATAAAACCACTTTTGCAATAAACTAACCATTATTGTAATAAACTCATTTCGGTGATAAATCACATACGTCCATTTTATAGTCGGACATTGGGGTTAGCGTCATGATACCCGTGCGACGACAATGGAAACGTTGACCACTGTACCAACCACTTTTGCAATACAACCACTTTTGCAATAAAATTTATTACAAAAGTGGTTATCGCGTACCAACCACTTTTGTAATAAAACCACTTTTGCAATAAACTAACCATTATTGTAATAAACTCATTTCGGTGATAAATCACATACGTCCATTTTATAGTCGGACATTAGGGTTGGTGTCATGATACCCGTGCGACGACAATGGAAACGTTGACCACTGTACCAACCACTTTTGCAATACAACCACTTTTGCAGTAAAATTTATTACAAAAGTGGTTATCGCGTACCAACCCCTTTTGTAATAAAACCACTTTTGTAATAAACTAACCATTATTGTAATACACCTACTTTTGTGATGAATCACGGACATCCATTTTATAGCCGGACGGTGTGTTTGTTTGGAGAGGGGGTAGCACAAAGTAGCGTCAAAGCTATTCCCAAATTTGGTGGGCGCTAAAATCTTACTGCGCACGGATGGATGGGGAAAGCTGGGTTTGACGTCTATAGTTTTTGATATGTCTGCCCGAATTCCTCCTACGGGCGCAGGTTTTCTTAAACCCCGTAGTTCCTATCGATCTTGTTGGCCCTTTTATAGGTCGGGTCGAATTCTTCCGCACAATGTTAACCCCAAATGAGGCGAGAAAATTAGAAATTATATTACACACTATTGGCTGGTGTTAGTAAATTATCACAATACAGGTGGGCGTGCATCAGCCACCAACATCGCTGAAGTTGAGCTCCGTTGAACCCGGTTAGTCTGTTAATGGGGTGACCATTCAGTGATTGATTTGGATTAACACTTCGTGCCCTTGGGCAAGGTACATTACCTCGACTGCTCGCATGTGCAGCGGGTGGGGAAACTGACGGTGTGCTGAGATGGACTGGTGTGCACGCGACTTAACCTTAATTATCCTGACTGCGTAGTACTGATGTACAGTGCGTAGTGCAGTCTTGGATTATGTGACGTTGAAGAGATTATAGGGTCTCGTCGCTGCTTGGTGGTTCTCTTCTAGTACATCGGCTTCCTCCACTCATAAAACTGTCACCGACACAAAATGACTCAGACTATATAAGTGTCGTTAAATGCCAATAAATAAATAAATAACTAGACCCACTGAAAACCCCTTTTCGTCGTATGGAACAATGAATGCTGTGAACATGAGCACTTTGCGCGCAAAATCATATGTCTCAAAATGAAGCTTATGAAAATGAGTTCAATGTGTGCAAAATCATATGTATCATAGTCTCATTTCAATATTTTTGGACCCACCGAGTCACTAACTAGGACTCATTAAATGGATTCTAAGGGAAACTCATTTTACATAGAGGCATTTTCTGCTTTCAATGGAGATAACTCTTGTTATTTTTTTAAACAATAAACAGAGAGGGGAAATGGAAGGAGAGGAGCTTCCGCCGCTACTGGCGCCCCTAGACCCCCGGTCTCTGGTACCCGATCGCCCCTGCCCCTTGCCATCCTTACCCCAAGAGCCTCTGGTTCCCTGCCGCCCCTGTCACCTCTCCCCAGAGCTCCTGGTCCTCTTTGCCCCTGCCGCCGCCGTCCATTGTGTCTGGAAGACGCGTTATTTTCAGAAAAAATTCTATCCATGGATAGTTTTTTTTAGACATTGTCAAGCTGTTTTGGGTAATTCTATATCTAATATCGATCGTTTTGGGTAATTCCATGTTTTCTCAAAACACACTCCGTACAAACATTGGATTTGGAACATTTCCACGTCCCAGCTACAACATTAACATGTTACCAGAGTAAAATCCAATAAAATACACGAAAGTCGGGTACATTTGTGTTTCTGTATTATCGGAACACACTCCCCTCGAATCAAACATACCCTCAAAACATACCCCGATCTTATACCAAGAGGTAAGGTTTCGTCACCAGGCAATCACGTGACACTTGAGAAACCACGATGGCGCCCCTATACACAAAATGAACGACCAAAACACGTGTCTCCATATACACCCAAGCTGCTCACGCGCATTCGAACCTCGTATCGCTATGGCAATGACGTCACAACATAACCACGCACATTGGTTACATGTCAGCACAACATGAGCGCCCGCAATCACGAGACATGGCGCCACTTCCGAGGTCCATCTGAATTGCAAGGGGTAACTTTGGCTGGTGTACTGCTCTACTAAACGGCTGCTCTTACTGATGTGGTAGAAGTTCTGCCTCTGCAACCGTGAAAAGGGGCTCACATCATATCACTTCTGACACCTGAATCTAAACATTTGCCGTTTTTTTTTTTTTTTGAATAAACATAACAAATATAACAAATATCGAGTATTCAGTAGTAAACTCAACTCAGCTGCACGTTACCCCTCTGGTCTTGTCTCCCCGCGTGCCACAAGACAACAAGTAAAACATGCCCCTTAGCTTTTTTTGGTACACGAAAGAATGGCGCAACTTGGACGCTGGTGATAAACTGGATTCAACTTTGATCCCTTTGCATCCATGAAAAGGATTCATTACTGGTCCGATTGCTCGCTCGGAAACGGAGTAATAAATTGCGTGCAGTCGCACACGTAATCTTATCAAACATCTGAGTCTGAACTTTCATGAACCTAATTTGACAATATAACAATTGACAACGGGCCGATTGTTATATTGCCACACCGGAAGGATGAGTGTTTCAGTTGACAATATAACAGTTGGCAAATGTATAGTAGTCAAAAGAAATTTGTTTACTCTGATCTCGTCCTTCCACATAACACGAAACAAGTTACGCATGCCCCTGATCTTGTGCTGCATGAGCGGACTGCGCAACGGTTAACTTATCCGTAGCAATAATCGTGTCTGAAATTTCATCGTTCTTGAAAAGAAATAACCTATGCTTAATGCAGAATAGTAACAGTGACCACTCATGATCAATCTGACACGACCCCTCCATGTGCTATGAACCAACTGAAAATCTTGCTTTATATGGGACATTGACCCCCGAATGCAAAGTGGATGAGCGCGTCAAAACCCGTGACCAGATGTAAAAAAGATGTTCATTCTATTTTAGGTTAATATTATTAAACGAAACAACCTATTATGCAGTATATTTATTACATTATCGGTTGCTTTGGATGACAAACCTAACCTATTCTGCAACAAATTTATTACATTATCGGTTATGTTGAATGACAAACCTAACCTATTATACAATAAAGTTTATTGTAAAAGTGGTTGCTTACTTTCTTCAGTCACTTCCAAGTTTCAACAGGTTAATGGACACGTTATTCCATTGAACGACACACAAACACGTTTAAGTAAACTCGTCCCTCACCCCACCCCAATGTCCGACAATAAAATGGACATGCGTGATTTATCACCGAAATGAGTTTATTACAATAATGGTTAGTTTATTACAAAAGTGGTTTTATTACAAAAGTGGTTGGTACGCGATAACCACTTTTGTAATAAAGTTGATTGCAAAAGTGGTTGCGTACTTTCTTCACTCACTACCATGTTTTATCTGGTGAATGGACACATTATTCCATCGAACGACACACAAACATGTTCAGGTAAACTAGTCCCTCACCCCACCCCAATGTGCGACTATAATATGGACGTCCGTGATTTATCACCGAAATGAGTTTATTACAATAATGGTTAGTTTAATACAAAAATGGTTGGTACGCGTTAACCACTTTTGTAATAAAGTTTATTGCAAACGTGGTTGCGCCATTGCGCGTGCACAAACATTGGCTCCCACCCAATAGTTGAAGGTGGCAAATCACTACCCGATGGACCACGCATACAATTCCCAGATTTGGTCTCGATCGGTCCAGTGGTTTCCAAAATGGTCACTCTGCATGCGCAAAGACGGCCTCATCCCATACTCGACAATATCAAATCACAACCTGGTGAACCCTACATACAAATCCCAAGTTGTGTCCCGATCGGAGCAGTAGTTTCCGATATCTTTACTGCGCATGCGCGAAAACTGACGCCATCACAATCTCCGTATAGCCTATGCCTTTCCCGGGCTTACCCTACACACCCGAGCAAAGTTTCGTCTCTATTAAGTGGAGTGGCCGACTTCGTCTGGGTTATTGGTACTAAGATTGGATCCCACCCATAGTTGGAAAATGACTACCTGATGGACCCTACATACAAATTTCAAGTATCGTTCCATTCGGCCCAGTAATTAACACGACCGTTACTGCGCATGCGCGAAGACGGGCCCCACCCATACCCGATAGTGGCAAATCACTACCCGATGGGCCCTACATACATATCCCAAGTTTCGTTTCCAGTAGTTTCCGATATCGTTACTGCTCATGCGCGAAGACGGCCCCCTACTCCATGTTCAAATAGCCTATGTCCTTTTCGGGCCCAAGCTACACAGCCATGACAAAATTTTGTCCCGATCGTCCCAGCTTCGAGTCTATAGAGAACGAACAGACAGACAAAGGAACAAGATTGCTCAAATATATATATATTGACTAGATGGGGGTGCTCAACTTTGTCCGAGTGTTTTATTTTGGTGCGTGCGCAAAGATTGGCTCCCAGGCCATAGCCGACGGTGGCATATTACTACCCGATGCACCATACCTACAAAATCCCAGGTTTCTTCCCGATCGGCCTAGAAGTTTCCCGTGTCGTTTCTGCGCTTGAGTCAAGACGGCCCCAGCCCAAACCCGACGGTGACAAATGATTACCCGGCGGACCCCACATACAAATTTCAAGTTTCGTCTCGATCGAAACAGTAGTTTCCGAACGCGCCACTACGCATGCTTGGACTCGGGCCCCATCCCATACCTGGAAATCCCCACACTATGGATCATATAATATATCCCAGGTTTCGTCCCAATCGGCCGAGTAGTTTCCGATATCGTCACTGCGACGTCGGGCCCCCAAGCATGTCCGGAAGCCCCAATCCTTTCCGGGCGCAATCTACACATCCAGTCCGAATTTCAAGTGGTGATCTTGTTCGTTTTATCAAAAGTGGCCGTTTCTTTTACATCAAAGGTGGTCGATTTTATGCCAAAAGTGCCTAGCTACATCAAAAGTGGGCGATTTTTACACAAAAGTGGCAAGCTACATCAAAAGTGGTAAATATATCAAAAGTGGGCGCAACACATGTTTAGGTAAACTAGTCACTCACCCCATCCCCAATGTCCGACTACAAAATGGACAACCGTGATTTATCACCGAAATGAGTTTATATGGTCATCCGTGATTTATCACCGAAATGAGTTTATTACACTAATGGTTAGTTTATTACAAAAGTGGTTTTATTACAAAAGAGGTTGGTACGCGATAACCACTTTTCTAATAAATTTTATTGCAAAAGTGGTTGTATTACAAAAGTGGTTGGTACAGTGCTTAAGTCTCAAATATAGCTTTCTGTTTTGTAATCCTACCATGCCACTAAGTCACATAGACAACCACTGATTTTATTCAGTATGTGACTACACTCGTCGCATGGCCATTCCCACCAAGTTCGAGTTGCTCCTCACGTCCCAGAACATTGAGGTCAAGGAGACATTGAGGTCAAGGAGTTGGAATTGTGCGTGTTGTTACACTGAAGGAGTGTGGCCCTTCGGCTCAATATGATCAGGTCAACATTCTCCTTTCAACGAAAACGTATTATACATTGAACTGGATCTGGCTCATATCTGTTCAGGAAATCGACAATGCAAAGTTTCTTCAAGGTTCTGGGTTACAGCTCGGCCTTTATTCTTCGACGATATGAATTGGACGACCCTTAACCCTTTACCTACAATGAAAGGCAGAAGACACTTACAAACAAAATTATCGAATAACTCATTTTTTTCATTCTTTGTCTCAAAAACATAGGTTATGACCCCTCACTGGAACGAGCTCGACGAGCTCGACGAGCTCGTTCCAATGAGGGGTCAAACCTATGTTTTTGAGAGAAAAGATGAGAAAAATAATGAAAATAAATTGGCATTTTTTTGTAAATAGCCCTGGCTCGTTTTTTCCGTTACGTTAGGTGAAGGGTTAACAAATTAAGTTACTGCTGCAGGGTTTGGGTGGGGAGTGTTTCTGTCGGGCATATATTGGGTGACGCTACACCTAAAGTGTTAAATGATACATGTATTATTATTTTAATGGTACTTTTAATTCATGCTATCAAGACAACGGTGTACACAGAAACGGTGCACTCATCAAAACAAATTTTAAATTCTCGAATAACTAATTTTTTCATTCTTTGTCTCAAAAACATAGGTTATGACCCCTCATTGGAACAAGCTCGACGAGCTCATTCCAAAGAGGGGGTCATAACCTATGTTTTTGAGAGAAAAATAATGAAAATTAATTGGCAATTTTTGTAAATAGCGCTTGCCCGCTTTTGCCGTTACGTTGGGTAAAGGGTTAACAAAATAAATTACTGCTGCAGGGGTTGGGTGTGGAGAGTTTCTGTCGAGACGATATTCGATGACGCTACACCGAACGAGTTAAATGACACATGCATTATTATTTTAATGGTACTTTTAATTCATGCTATCAAGACAACGGTGTACACAGAAACGGTGCACTCATGAAAACAAATTTTAAATTCTGGAATAACGATTTTTTTTCATTCTTTGTCTCAAAAACATAGGTTTTGACCCGTCATTGGAACGAGCTCGACGAGCTCGTTCCAAGGAGGGGTCATAACCTATGTTTTTTGAGAGAAAAGATGAGAAAAATAATGAAAATTAATTGGCGATTTTTGTGAATAGCGCTGGCCCGTTTTTTCCGTTACGTTGGGTAAAGGATTAACAAATTAAGTTACTGCTGCAGGGGTTGGATGGGGAGTGTTTCTGTCGAGCCGATATTGGGTGACGCTACACCGAACGAGTTAATTGACACATGCATTATTATTTTAATGGTACTTTTAATTCATACTATCAAGACAACGGTGTACACAGAAACGGTGCACTCATCAAAACAAATTTTAAATCACAAGTTCCACGAGGTACATCTAAAATCAATAGAAGAGTTTGATAAAATAGTTATTATTTATTCTGAGGTCTAAAATACAGTCTGTTCAAATTGGTCTTGTCTCCTCACTGACTTAACTGTTACTCAATACAGCATGTTGACAACTGGATAATACGAGTGCAACTGGGATGTGGCATAATGATCTTGACATTAACTCTCAGTTTCTTCAAAAAGCATGAGAAGAACAGGTTAACCTTTCTAGTTCATCGAACTCCGGATTCAACTTTGACAGGGACGTAGGACGCGGGTGGGGTGGGTGTGGGGAGGGTGCACAACTTCCCAGAAAGAGTTAAGAGAGAGAGAAAATATAGGCCAACATTGTCTTTTCCAACGGGTCATTGAAATCTGATTCAAAGTTAGAAGGAAACGGATGCATAGACTCCTCGCTTACTCTAAAGATGAGACCATACATTATGGGAAAATCATGTGATGTTTGTAGCGTACTCTCATTTGGTCATGTTGGGCCCACAACTGCCTCAATCGAATACTGTGGACCGCCAATTGATTGTACGTGTGAAAAAAGTACAAGCATTAAATCTAGTCTCGTATAAGATGATACATGATCACGAGCAGGAGCCAATCGATATCAAGGACTCTAATTCAGACCAAAATGTCTCAACCGAAAAAAAATATTGGAAGTCACACACTTCTACACCACACCCCTTATTACGCCCTCGTGTAATCAAACCTTGTTGGTTTGTCTCTACTCTGTCCTTTGAAGGTGAGACACATGTACATGTTTAGCTCCATGTTTAACAAATTTCCCCAATCGGCTCGATGGGGAAATTTGTTAAAAATAGAGCTAAAAAATGTGCATTTTCTTAATGCAGAGGTGCGTTAGTCTCAAATACAGCATTGTGTTTTGTAATCCTACCATACCACTAAGTCACATAGACAACCACTGATTTTATATCAGTATGTGAGTGCACCCGTATGGCCATTCCCGCCAAGCTCGAGTTACTCCCTACGTCTCCGAACATCGAGATCAAGGAGTTGGAACTGTGCGTGTGCGTCATATGCCCTTACCTGACATGATCAGGTGATGAAACTTATAAAACTATTTCCTGATTGATCGGAAATGTTCAGTTTCTTGTCTCCAGAAAACTTATCGTAACTCTGAACCAACGTGTATTGGGTCTGGCGAGTTTATTGAGGCGCGCGAGGACCATGTGCTTTGTACAGTAAAACATTAAACGTGAGAAATAAGTTTTACCTCGTGTGTTCTTTGCAGGAGAAAAAACACCAGCTTTTGTCCCCATCAACATTTATATGTTGTGCACGTAAAACTCATACGCTCAATATTGTCAGGTCAGTATTCCCCTTCCAACGAGAAGTATAAAACATTGAATTTTAAAACCAGGATCTAGTTTATACTTGTTCAGGTAAACGATGATGTACTCTTATGCAAAGTTTCTTCAAGGTCCTGGGTTATACTTGACATTACACAAAGATCATGGGGCGTTTGTGGTTCACGCTTTTAATACTATCGATTCTTTCAGGGAAATGACTGGAGAGGATAGTAGAGGTAGCTCGAACATATTAACGCCAAATCGAAAAACTGCTAGAACTTAAAATTTGTAGTCCCAACAATCCTTCGGAGCCCTTTGTGAGAATATAGTCCGGCCGCCGAGGCACTGAACCTGGTTTTGTTGTATTAAGTTTTTTTTCTCGGCGGATTATTATTCCATAGGGTCTCCTTGATGAGATGTTGCTTACTGCACAGCCGACAGTGTTGAGCAATTTTTTTTTATTTTGGAGATTTTGCAGTTTTTTTTTCTTGATTCATCGTACACATATATAATTGTTACTTATTGGCCAAAATAAGATTACCAAAATCCAATTTGGCGGCCAAGATGGCCGCCAATGTGTCACACTTTTCTCATTTTTTGAGATTTCACCACGTAGCCTTCATATTGTTGCTAAGGTGTTGACAAATATGCATGCTTATATAATGCTATTTACCAGAGGGGCCATTTCTGCACACACTGGTACTCCAATATCCAGCAGAAGTGGATTGTTGTTCACTATATCACGTTATTTATAAACCCCGGTATAACCTAGTCAATACGAAAAAAGTTGCGAATTATGTTATGTCCGTCAGAATTAACCGATATTATATGTATAAACAATGTAATGTATATACACATATCGGCACATTTTCATGAACCTACTGTTACTCTCATGTGTCATATGAAATATATTCTCTCAAAACCCAAGATGGCGTCCAAAATGGCCGCAAATATGGCAAAAAATCACCATTTCTTACAAATATAGGAGGCTATTAGGCGCTATTATTTTGAAATGTCCAACCATGATTACCGATATGAATTTGCCATATAGGGTGATGCTCTTTTGTTAGATATGATCAAAGGAATTGTTTGAGAAACCCAATATGGCATCCAAAAAGTCCCCAAAATTGGAAAAGTAACAAAGCAATTACAGTCTACACTCATCTGCCCATCAAGGTAGTAGTAGTAGTAGTAGTAGTAGTAGTAGTAGTAGTAGTAGTTAGTAGTAGTAGTAGTAGTAGTAGTAGTAGTAGTAGTAGTAGTTAGTAGTAGTAGTAGTAGTAGTAGAAATGATGGTAGTAGTTGTAGCAGTAGTAGTATGTTTGTATGTGCGTTTATGTTTATTACGACAACCAGGGTTATCTCATGTCGGACAGTTTTAAAGGTGGGGGAATCCGGAGAGAAACACCGAATGACTGCCAAACTCCCTAATTTACTGACCAACTCAGAACGAACAGGGATGGCAGTTAACCCTTTACCTAACATGAAAAGCAGACGACACTTGCAAAAAAAAAATCTTGAATAACTATTTTTTTTCATTTTTTGTCTCAAAAACATAGGTTATGACCCCTCGTTGGAACGAGCTCGACGAGCTCGTTCCAACGAGGGGTCATAACCTATGTTTTTGAGACAAAAAATGAAAATATTTTGAAAATTAATTGGCGATATTTGGGAATAGCGCTGGCCGGTTTTTGCCGTTACGTTGGGTAAAGAGTTAATAATAGTACTACTATTGCCATTGTTGCTACGTGTGCTATTACTACTACTACTACTAATAGTAGTAATACTACTTTTGCTATTACTACTACTACTACTACTGCTACTACTACTACTACTACTACTACTACTACTACTGGTACGACTACAACTTCTAATACCACCACTACCACTACTAACTATTACTCTTACTACAACCACTGTATGCGTTTGTAGTAGTATTTGCAGCATTGTGGTAGTTTTAGTGTTACTCGTGTTTTTATTCCATTCAAAAGTAATATGCATTTTCTGTTATTTTAGGATATCTGGACAGAACAAGACAAGTGTCTTAATGGCAGGTTATCCAGGTCAGCCTGCTCACCAACCGGGGGTATGTAATTGTATCCACAATTTTCAGCAATTTGTGCTTAATGGAAAACATTATAGCTATGTCTGTACCAAGTGGTAACTTTTTGTACTCAGGGTATTCTCCTTAAATAACGTTCCTAAAATTTTCGAATCTTTCTACCTTTCAACCACGTGGTTAAACAGTGAATACGCGATTTTTAATTGGACCTTCCTCGCTCGTCTAATAATGTCAGGGGAGATAACCTTATCGATAGTTAATTTTCATTACGACATTAGTCTGGGTTGAGTAGTCATTCTTTGCTTCAAAATATAGTTTAGGGTCTGGAATGAGTCCAATAACGCCTAGAGAAACTAGTCGTAATCGTGAGAATCCACAGAGTCACAGAGCGGGATGATTCCTCGAAGAAGCGACAATTAAGTGTCAGATTTCAATATCTGACATAACTATAGCTTGATTTCGAACGGGACTGGTTGCAGGCATCACTAGTATCTACCTATCACACATTTTGGCTCACCACGCTATCATGCACTCTCACATATGCGCCTCGGTGTTTTACCAGAGACACTGGCAGAGAGAGTTTTGCATTAAGTGATGCCAAAAAGCATAATGCAAGGGGATGAAGCTACATTTTGAGACACAGCCTCTCGTTTTGAGAGGAGGTGGTATCTAACAGTGTTTTTTCTGCAAGGAAATCGGACTCTGTTACTAGATCTCACACTGCGTCGAGGACATTGGTTCCGTAGTGTAAAATATTTCATTATCCACACCTAAATTTCCAAGATATTTGGATTTTTTTAAAAATATAATCCCAACTGAGTAATATTCCAGCAAGGTTATCAAGGCATCCCTCCGACTAATGCGTGTCCTGTTCATGTAGATGGAATATTACCAGTTGGGACTTGCACCAACACAGCCGGAACGATTCATCCCCCACCACCCACCCACAGCCGTTCCGTCTTCCTCGCGACACCTCGTGATGCATGAGGTTTGCAAGGCAACAAAAAATGAACTGATTTAAAACGCCACCATGTATGATCATGTTACTAAATCTCAGTATTGCTTAAACAATGTCACGCATCACTTTCTGGCGGTCTGGGCCACCTATGTTCCATTTTCTAGGATCGGAATTGCAAACAGTCGTATCCTCAGTCTTGTGTCCAGTCCGGGCGTCGCATCCGTACATTTGTAGCCACAAGCGTATGTTGGGTATGATGTCGTTGGGTGATGTGTGAATGGTACCAAAATAATTCGATCACATTCTTAGGAATTCTGGCTGACTCTCGTTGTGTGTGTGGGTGCGACGGTCTGATATGGTTTCGGAGGGGGGGGGGGGGGGAGACTATGACTTGTATCAAATCCAAATCAACATGGTGATTGACCACTTGCCCTGGCCTCCAGAGGGCGTTGTGTGAGTCCATGTGTGAATCAATATGGTCTATACCACCTTCTTGAGTAATTGTACGTATGACTTCGGGAGATGACTTACACAAGCTACAAGCTTCCTGTCAAATCCCTTCATCATTCGGCAATCTGATTACTATTAATACATGTTATATTTTGAGCTATTGCACTGGCACTGTTACTCTTCTTGTATTCAATTTTGTAACATATAGCATATTACGTCAATACGTATTGTTTAAACTAAATCTCAATATTTTCCAGTTCTAAGAACCGAAGGACTGGTGTGAATGGGTAACATTGTAGTGTTACAGGGTCTATATTTAAACCTCAATTACATGCAGTATAATCAATACAATGGGCTATTACCGGTGTAAAACACATAAAAATGAGAGTCATTGCTGACAATTTCCGAAATTGAAAGAGATTTACAGGAAAGATAGCCCCAGCTCCTTAAATTTCGGAAGTTTTCAGGTAAATATCACAGGGTTGTTATTTTAAGGTTATTCTAAATTTTAAAAATAAGTAAACAATTCGAGTTATTTAGAATGAATGAAAGAAAGAAACTTTTTAATAATCAATGGCAGTAAATTGGGTAAGCGCATTAATTTAATTAAGCTCGTATTCGGAAAGCGTTCTTTGTTCAGTCGCTGTCACGCAAGGACTGAAAAACAATGCATTCCAAATTAGAACTTATTGAAAAGTCAGTTTATGTCACTGCAAGTCATCAAAGCCGTCTTTTCTAATTTAGCACCTTTGCCCAAATCAAGTTTTTGATTGGTGATGCGCGCGCCTATATAAGACCCCTCGAGTTAACCTCAAGACATTGCCCATTCCTCTCGATTCGCACCTCTGAACTGCGAGCATCCTAATTATCACCTTAATTATGGAAACACTGGAACAACCAGCGCGACTGAAGAGAACAATAACAGCTCTGGGCATCTCTTGCCCTGTCCCCTGGACTGTCCATGAGACAGGCAAGAGAGTCCATCTGAACTTGGAGTTCCTCGTTGAAGAGCACAACACCACCACACCTTCTTCGGGGAGAGAGAGCACCTTTTGTGAGAGGAACCCCTCTCACACTGGTCCTCACCCGAAGAAGCCTGGACCTGGCCCTGAAAAGGAAAAGAAGAAGAGCAAGAAGAAAAAGAGCCCATCCACCATGCGCCGGAATGCCCGGCGGCTGGAGACGTTCCTGAAAAAGAAGAAGGAAGAGAAAGCGGAAGAGAAGACGGAGGAGGCCACTACTATTTCCTCCCCTCCAACTCCTGTGACTCCCATCCACTCCCCAGCTGCCTCTCCTTTGAGGGGCAACCTGGAGGATGACGATGTCACCAGCGAGTCGGAGTCGGAAACGGAAACTGGTTCTCTGAAGTCTCCCTCTCCAATTTCAACTCCCCTCTCTGGATCAGGAACAGGCAGGGATACTGTTTGAGCAAATTCGCAGCCTAAGAGAAGACATCAGGGCAACAATAGAAGAAACAAAAGATCACAACAAGCCCACGACGGCACTCATAGAACAGCGCAACAACCACAGCACCAACACTCCTGAAGCAGCAAGGACTCGACCATTCCACCCTAGTCAGTCCTCCATTATCAACAGCCCAACTACACCAACAACTACCACAGTCTCTCCTTCCCAGCCACTTCCACACAAAAAGAAGAAACAACGCCATAAACGACGATAAAACCATCAGAGACACCTGCCGAGTACCTGAACCTTCTCCTCCTTTGACACGCCTAGATATGAAACCAATCATTTTCAGTCACCGAGGGTCGAAAGGGGCTTGTCCCCCAAATCGTCCCTGCGCGCCTTCGGCGCGTCAAACCATTTCGTTCAAGACAGACTCGCTAGGATGGAATAATCGTTAGTTCACGCGGTATAGTAAAGCGTTAATGTATTTGTGTGGTTCCGGTAAGCCGTCATTTGGACGACAGGGTTCACGATTTGATGATTTGCATCGAGGGGAGAAACCGAAGAAGAACCGATGAGTATATGTAGTATTTAGTTTATAGTATTTAGTTTTGATAACATGTTGTAGTTACATAGTCATTAGTTAACAGTTTTAAGTGTATTAGTGAACCTGTGCTATCAGATGGTCAGTTGTTTGTATTGCGAGTTAGAAGCACTATTAGCAGAAAGTGTAGATGATAAAATATTCTAAAAGGTGAAATTTAGTATTAAAGGTAATTCCCCATAATGTGGTAGGCGCAACAGGATAAATACGCGCATGAGCGGTTGAGTGAAAGATTTCGTGACTTCTTATCAGAAGTTGCAGCTTCGACCTTTCTCTACGAATATAAATTTGGGAAACAGTTTAATTTTAGATAATATTTTAGTACTTGTTTTCGGTGGGATTCAGTGACTAGTCACAAAACTCATTTCAGTAGTGTTGAGATTATTTATTTAGGATTTGTTGGCTATTTGTAAATAAGAGTATAAAAGATTTATATATATAAATTGTTGGATTGTTGACAGTCTTTATCTTATTAATGAAGAAGCCCTGAATATCCAAGAGTTGATGAAACCTCAGCCCCCGCCAAGAAATTAGCCTGTGTTAGTTGATTACCGTTGAAAGCAATTGACTGAAGTGCTCCGCTATTATGTGGCTTGTGAATAAGCAATTGCGATCTACAAGAGTGAGCTAGTGAAAATCCCTCGTCCCCGGTGAAAGACTATCTTAGGTCCCCAGCAAAGTTGATCAACCCCAGCCTTGGCCCTCCGTTGACAAGCGCCCTCTGGCAAATAAATATTCACTCTCTCCGAGACGTTGCCACGGCGGCGTTCCAGGGTACAGTAATTTCTATTTATCAGAAAGTGCTAATACCTGTATAGACACTAACTGAGCGATTCCCCAGCGGAAGTGACGCGTGGTTCCTCTTAGCAGGCGGACCCTTTGGTCATATAAATCTAACACTAAAGGTAAGGGAATTTCATATAAAAATTCAAATTTCTAAATGTTAGAGACTTTGTATCATTGATGTGCGCATCATTTCACAGACTTCGGGCATTTTCTTGTGGAGGAGTATAAAAATACAGAAGCTGGCAGCCTGGCGCTTTACAATTGTTTCCCCAATTAGTTTGAATGTTTAATTATTATTCTCTGTTTAAAACTATTTAAAAGTAAGAAAACGCTGTTTTCACAGTCTTTTGATGTTCTGTAATTTTTTCTCTGTTTTTTTTTTGTTTACAGGGTACGCATCGTTATGTATAATAGATACTATTCTGGGGGCGCGGTGGCGTTGCGGTAACCGGTTCCCGGTGGCGTTGCGGTAACCGGTTCTCGTCAGATCACCGCAGTTGAGCAACGTCGAGCCTTGAATGGGTGACCGTCTGCGCGATCGATTCGGACTCCCGCGTTGTGTTCTTGGACAAGGCACTTCACCCCGATTGTCCACGTGGGGGCACGATGACACCGTGTAATAAGGCGTTCTGCACGTCGATGGTGCGCATGTCTTCAACCAATCTAACCCTACCTGTGCTGCAGTACGGAGTTACGATGTTGGGGAGCTGGCAGCTGTTTGTCGTTGCTAGGTGGTTCTCTCCGGGTACTCCGGCTTCCTCCACCCATAAAACTGTCACCGACACGATATGCCCTTGGCTGTTAATGCGTCGTTAAACCTTAATAAATAAATAAATAAATAAATAAATAAATAAATAAATAAATAAATAAATAAATAAATAAATAAAAAATAAATAAATAAATAAATAAATACTATCCTTTCAATTACTTTAATAGTCTAGGATGTATTTTTAAGAATAAAAAATTGCAAATTTCTGTAAAAACACATTTGCGAACCAGCTTAGTTTCTTCTAATTAGCTTGCGTTAAAAATAAGTTTTCCATTGTAACATTTCATAATCGAAAACAACAGGTAGCTCTGAGAGCTGTCTGTTGTTTTCGTTTATTAAAAGTAATAAGAAAAAACCTCGTTTATTTTCTGCAGATGTCATATGTGTCTCAACAATTACAAGGTATCCACTTCAGTATAGAATACACATGGAGGGGTCACAGAATGGACGCGTCATCGGGGTGACGTTGAGCCAGCGCATCGGTACACCGATTGTGCAGTCACGCTGATAGTCACGGTTGCGCTGTTTGTGGCCTGAGTCGCTGACGCGGCGTTTCCCCTACCTCTTGTGTGAACCAGCATGGGTCTAATGAGACACGTCCCTAAGCAGCAGTACAGAAGGCGAAGAAATGATGATTATTATTGTTATTATTATATTTTTATTATTATTATTATTATTATTATTATTATTATTATTATTATTATTATTATTATTATTATTATTATTATTTTAACACATCCTAATCAGAACGGCGCCCAAGCGGCCTTTGGCTTCGAATATTAATTGATTCAAATCGAGAGAGACACAGAATGCAAAAGGGACATCAATAGCTTTTCTTTCTTTCTTTCTTCCTTTTTCTGTCTTTGTTCACTGCTACATATTCATATTTATTTATACATATATATATATAAACCCATTCAAATAGTTTATTTTACATTTATGAATTTCAAAAACTTGTTTGTTTCGCCATTGTAACATTTTCTGTATTCATGTTATGGGAGCGGAGGTTTTTACTGAGTGGAAAGCACTTGTCCTCCTATCCCTTTTTGCTCAATAGTTATGTGAAATAGAAATATGTTTAAAGTAACAATTACATGCTTCTTGAGTGGACCTTCCTCGCCCGTCAGATAATTTCAAGGGAGATAACTTTAACGAAAGTCGATTTTAATGATGAGATAAGTCAGAGATGTTCCGTCATCCTCACGACACCCCTTGGTGCATGATGTGTACAAAACAGGTGAAAAAGAACTGACTTAAAATGCCACTAAATATGTATGATTATGTTACAAAATCTCAACATTTTCCAGTTCTAAGAACCGAAGAGGGTGTGGTTGGTAAGGTAACATGGTGTGTTTGCATGGTCTATTTTTAAACGTCACTTACATGTTGGATAATTAAGGCAATGAGCTGCCACTCGGATAAAATGTACAAAGACCGCGAGCGTGCTGTTCCAAATTGGCAGTTATGTATCACATGGCAAGTTTGGGCAATATACCTATAAATGTTAAATGTCCAAATTGTTTATTTAAAATATTCATTTTAATTAATGTATCCAAGATTTTAAATCTCCTTCCACTCATTTAGGATAGATTTTATTTGTTAGGTGTAATTTTCTAAAAAGGGGCAGTTGGTGTCAAAAACATAATCAGTCGAGTTTTGTTAACCCTTTACCTAACCTGAAAAGCAGACGACACTTGCAAAAATAATTCTTGAATAACTAATCTTTTTCATTTTTTGTCTCAAAAACATAGGTTATGACCCCTCGTTGGAACGAGCTCGACGAGCTCGTTCCAACGAGGGGTCATAACCTATATTTTTTAAACAAAAAAATGAAAAAAATAATGAAACTTAATTGGCGATTTTTGAGAATAGCGCTGGTCGGTTTTGGCCGTTACGTTGGGTAAAGGGTTAAATGTTGCAGATTAACTTAATTCAAATGGAGCCACGATACCACAAGCTTGAAGTTTTTAATCAAAAGTCAAGTGTCAGCAGATTCAATGATCATAGGTGTATTGAGTACTAATAAAACAATAGGTAAAATTAACAGTGATAGGATCCAACTAGTTTCCATTGTTTAAGAAAATGGTATAAAAAGTGTAAAATAAACTTTTGATTCTGTTAGCAGAAGAGGGCCAACAGACAAGGTTGAGTACATTTATAATATTAATCATTTATTCAGCAAACTCAGACTTCAGGATAGGTTGTGTAGTCCATTGATACGTAGAGGATATGAAATGAGTGTTTTTCTCATATAATATTTATGAAACGAGTCTAAGAATTTTCCATTTTGGCGAGGTCAAACGGAAAATTCGGACAAGTTTCATAAATATTATATGAGAAAACACTCATTTCATATTATATTTATCATATGACACACACACGCACAAATTAGCCACTTAGTATGACTTTTTAATCCATCATCTAACTTGAGTTGCAGACGGCACTTGGAAAAAACATCTTCGAAAAAACTAAAGATTTTCATTTTTTGCTTCCAAAACATAGGTTATGACCCCTCATTGGAACGAGCTCAAAAAGTGAAAATATAAAAAAAATGAATGGCGTTTTTCTTGTAGGTAAAAAATTAATACAATATAACCCACCCTAAATAGGACAGATAACGTAAATTCTCCCTACTGAAATTATGCAAATGTGACCCAGTTGCATTTTGTTTAGCCAATCAAATTGTCCAGTTTTGAAATTGACCAATGAAAGCCCCCAACTCTAATTATGCAAATTATGAAAATGTGTCCCAGTTGTATTTTGTTCAGCCAATCAAATTGTCTAGTTTTGAAACTGACCAATGAAATTGACGGAAGGCTTTATTTATCACTGATTAATATGAAAAAAAAATATCAAATGTTTTAAAGTGAACGAAACGAACGAGTCATATGATAAAAAATTATCTCAGCATACTGGGGGATATAAGTTTTCCAGTACTCTGGAATAAATTAGTATCGATGGCATATAGTCTAATATGGGGTGATTTTATGGACACATTATTACCTTCTGTGCTAGTATGCAAATATTCAGAATATAAATTAATTTCTTCTTAATCTTACTATGTTAATTCAGATCGGCACTTACCCTGTTTAAAGGACGCTTGGCTACACTTCTATCTCTTATCTAATATGGGGCTATAGTGTAGTAGGGTCAGAGGTATTCGGTAATTCGTAGTTGTCAAGGAGATGTAATACAGGGAAAAAAGTTCAAAATAGAATATGCTATCAATGTGATTCGCGCTTTATATTAATCTTTTAATAATAAAACTCACTACACCATAAGTGGGTTCACTATTATTTGATTAATATAAAAGAGGATATATGTCATTTTTAGACTGAGTTAATCTATTATAATATTAGAACGTTTCTTTTTTTTCATGTTCTATCGGTCGATAGTACCTGAGTTTGAGTGATTTCTGAAATAAAACCTGAAGCAGCGATAGAACATGAAAAGAAACGTTCTAATTATTTTATTATGCCGAACAAAAATAACTTTCATTGTTAAGCGTTAACTGCAACATGCCATCAATCTTGTAATAACAATGTAGTCGAATCCAAAAACATGACGTCATTTCGAACGAATGACGTCTCTTCGAAAATGACTTGTCACAAGTGCCGTCGCTTTGGGAGTTTCTATATCACCACATGCCAGTTTACAACTGCATCATGCTGTTCATGTTATAATTCATTGTTAATGCTTGTGAGATAAGTGGTATAAATTAATGGAATATAAATTCATGTTTCTTGGACGACGACAGTTGTTATAATTAATCGGAGTGAAACAATTTATTTTAAACTTGAGGCGGAGGCTCAGTGAGGTCGAGGAGTACTAAACTTGTGGAAATATAATTGATTGAAGTCATAACACATATTCAGGATTCACTGAAGTGGTGAACAAAACGTGAGTTTTTAATATTTCTGATTCTTTTGAATTCATTGTTTGCAGTTAAAATTGAAAACACACTCACTGCAGATGATATATTTGTTGATAAGTGTGTGTCTATCGGTGACGAAAAGAGTTAAACGGACACGGTGCCAGCATTTGGTGTTGAGAAATTCCAATCAGGGCGTGCGTAATCGACGCTGATCAATGGAAGTGGAGCTTACCTTTTCTTTGTTCTCTTGTCTCCAGGGAAGAACGTTCCGACAGAACCCGTGTTTTGCCCCAAAACTCCAGTACTATGACTTTTAGAAGGTGTCAAATTAACCAATCACGGCTGATGTTACAAACGTGAGGGATAATAATATATAATTAGATTGTACATAGCACTACGAGCTAGTGACGGTGACTACAGCAGAGTTCTTAGGCATTTTAAGATAATTACAAGTTCAGAGTTATAACCAAATTTCAGTTAAAATTTTTAAGTATGAGTATAGAGGGTCCAGATTTCATTATCGTTATTACGGATTTTTACTGTCTCATAAGCTTCATAGGGAATTCCTATTCGTAATGTTCATTGTATGTTAGATTAGTTTATTTTGATTATATATGTGTTAAGTGTACATAATAGGGGTGCATCAGAGTACGTAATTTTCTTGCTAAGTTGAAGTTCAAAATACATGTACATAGTTCTTCACAGTCATTTGTTCATGTTGTTTTTTTTAAGATCCCTGTACCCCTCTTTGATGTGCGAGCAAGAGTTAATTTCCCAAAGTTCCCCATTTGGTTTGTGGGCCATTATTGCATTATAAGGGCCACGTGCCCCTAAGACACAGAAAATCCCAATCCGTAATATATGTATTCTGCAGATGGATTTATTGCATTGTATAACATATGTTTGTAATCGATGAGAGGATATGCCGCCGTGTGAGAAGCAACGGCGTCTTCAAGATGAATAATACTCCTGCTGGGGAATATATATGTTTGATTTACTGGTATTCTTTGTTTTCTTACGGGTGAAAAACTTCGCATCATGATTCCCCGATGTTTTATGGATTTTCGGAATGTTCATGACTGTCTTTTGAGTTTCATATACACAAGCTGACACTCCCATTCTAGGACCTAAATGTACTCCAGTGTAATTCAGTAGAAAAAATCAAAGCGATTTCTAGCAGTAAATTATGCGATTTCCGCAACTATTAACCCTGTTCCATCCTAATTGGCGTCACATATGGACACTCCAACACAAGATACACTCTTGACACTGAGACGAGTGCGTAACCAGGTATCCATATGGGAGGGGACTTGAATCTTTTGAGGGTGCAGACATTTTTGTGTCGTAGGCATATCACGATGGAAGTCCTGAGTTGAGGGAAGGTATCAAGGTGGTGTCCCTCTCGCGTTGGTAAGGTCGATGGAAGGGCATATTTTTTGAACACTCATCAGTTGACGCTCCATGCAGATCGTAGAATTCAAGATTTGTATGTGAGCGGGAGGATTTGGGGACTCCGGGTCTCCACAGGCCAAGTCTAGAGGTGATTCGATCGATGGTTTAGGATAAATATGAAACAAGTAGAATAAAGGCGTTTTGCGCCCCATTTCATTCCATTTACCCCCCTTTCCTCCACCTTTTGCCCTCCCGTATGGACACCTCAACTCCCAACGACAAACTATGAACTGAGCGCAGAAGACTTCAGTAGTATAAGACGGTCCAGAAGTGCCTCATTACCTGGAGCTTTGGGGAGCAGCTAGTGTTAAAATCCCATAGGAACCGAAGCTTTTTGCAAAACAAGCAAAAGAGGTATAAAAGAAGGATTCCTGCATAATCCTCATTTCGTATCTGTTTTGCCTACAACTGACTCTATTCTGACTATCCAAGTAGTCTATCTAGTCTTAAATGTCTCTGTTTCTGACCTTTGCCATCATCCAAGTCTTATAATCAGTAGTCAGATTGCTTTATTTCTCGTAATCTGCACATATCTAACAGTCTTATACGATTCTTAAATCCGAAAGACAACCGTGCAGGAATAGACAGACATTCCTCTAATGGCTCGAAACTAATCCAGTAAACAAGCCATCGAGTAATTACTGGAAAGGGTGACTACTTTTGCGACTCTTATGCTCATCTGGGTATTTGGGGATACCTATGACATGGTGAAGTACTATTGGATGATACTTGTTGGGGGATACTTATCGGAGGATATCACTGGGGATACCTTTCAGAGGACAGTTATGGTGTCTAGCGCCTGTTCTGTTTGTAGGCTACCCCCACTTCTTCATAGCTCCAAGACCACTACTGCTGACTTGTCCAATATCGCCATCGTCTGTCCCATGATTAGCTTCTACTGCAGTCACCCAATTCTATAGTCTTCTTCCATCCGTGCAGCATTGTACCATTACAACTGACTTGTAGCACTACTATAGGATTGCTAACTATCTCAGATTGCTCGAACGACTAGAATCCCATCCAGCAAATAAGCCATCGAGTAATTGCTCGAACAAATGATTCCACATACGATTCTTATGCTTATCTGGGCATTGGAGGGATATCTATAACATGGTGATGTACTGTTGGAGAATATTGTGGGTCCTAGTACCTGTCCAGTTCTTGGCATCAAGACCACTACTGTTGATTTACCCATAGTTCCAGCCTTGCACCATTACTACTGACTTGTAGCACCACTTCAGGTTTATTAGCTATCTCAGATCGCCGCCCCTACCCTCGACCAAGTCATAGAATGTCCAAAAGACCACCATACTATATTATGATACTGGAAACCAAGCATAACAACACATGACTTAGCATTGCACACTACCAGTATCAACCGTGGGCCAGTACAACGCCTTAGGTGGATAGTGGTACTAAGCGCTAACAGTAGACCTATAGTGTACAGAGAATTCATCCTATATTACTGTATCAGACTACCAAGCATAACACTGCATGATCTATCATTACCTATCATTCAGACTAAATATAGGTGGATAGTTGTACTAAGGACCAACAGTAGTACAACATGAGTACATCGTATACTACCACAATAGTCAACCATGCATTACCCCACACCCGCAATACCACTTGGCCTAGTATCACGTACTGCATTTACCAGTTATAGAATAATATAAAGTAAAGGGTGGATTAATAGTGCTAAGGGCCAACACTAGACCACCAGGGTTACAGACCGTAATCCTATACTACCATTCTAAACTAACAAGGACAGCCTCGCAATACCGCACTAGATGATCATGCATCACCCCCACCCTTTCCCCACAATACCGTTTGACCTAGTATTACGTACTTTCGATATCAGGCATGGGATAATATAATGCGTCAGGTCGACTAGTAGTACCAAGGGTCGCCAGGGGATCTACAGGGAATATACAGCTACTTTCATGTCAGTCCAGTCCGAGAAGCCACACACACCCGAATAACGTAGTGTCGGATATTACAGTGGACAACAACAGCTGTGAGCGTTTGTTTGACGTCGCGTGCGCATCGGGACGTCTTTATGTCAACTGCAACGCCAACCCTTTCGCGAGGGAAACTTGTCAAGAAACCCACCTTCCCCAACAATTTTCATACCCATACTGTATATCCCACACCATACCCATGCACATTTCATTTATATATACCATAGCACGCTATAGCACGCTATACGTGTTGTCTGTATACCACTTGCCGGATGCCGTTCTGAACGGTGCCGAAAGTACGGTTTTTATTGGGAATTTAACACTAGCTACACCAGCAAAAGTCAGTGTAATGGGGCATGTCCGGACCCGCCTATACTACTGACATGCCAAGATTGATGGTGATTCGATGTACCATTTGCGATGATAGATGGGAACAATCGCACACACAAACCTTATCGCAAATTGTAGTACTGACTAAAATTGTATTGTTCTGTTCTATGCACTATCCAAGAATGATTCCACTATTGTGAAAAATAATATATGTCTTCCTGTTTTTTACAGGGCTATGGACAGCAAACGGTAATTGTCACCTCACAGGTAAGTTCTTTTGTGTGTAATATGCAACATTGCTTCTTGGTTGGGTTCTCTTAAAACCATGTCTCATATATTTGTTATCATTAGTGTAGAAGTCACTATCCACCAGATAACTGAAATAAAAGTCTCTTGCTGTTGATGTTGTTGATGTCCTGGCGGTATTTGCTCCGACTTGTGCTTTTTGTGGAAGGTTTTGATTCAAGTAAATCAATGTTAACTCGCACAGTAGAAAGTCCAACTTCGTTAAACTCTGTGGTCTCAGAACGGATGCTCAAGAGAGCTAAAGTCTTCGAAGTAATCATGTTTTTCCATGGTTTCTAGTCAAGCCTTGGCTGCCTGTATGGGCAGCCAGGACTTGACAATAAACAGCTGCCAAGGCATTTCGCTTGTTATAGCTGTGGCCATTAACAACTCAGACCTAAGTGTTAAACACACCTAGCAGACAGGGATATCATTACTTAACAAATTGTTAATTTTAGCAGCTACTTGAAGCTTGAAGAATATATTCAACACACACCATCCCACTGCCTGTCGCTACCTGAACAATATAATGTAAAATTGTTGTAGCAAGAATCAAAATTTTTTCGTTCAAACTGACTTCCGGTAAACACTTATTTGTTGTAGCTTTATGAGTTCGCTGCATGCCCCCAAAAGTAACTTAAGCGATATTGACTGACATTGCAGTGTCTTCTTCACATTCACTCTCTTGTTGATTTATGGTACTTCTAAATGCATGAGAACTAGGGGTGCTTTAATAAAATTGAGCATTGTAGTGTAGGATTGACATAAATAATTTACGACCAACTTCTGAAGGCAATAAAACAAATGACAAAAGGAACAAGAAATGTGCGCAATATAGTATAGGTGAGACATGCACGTTGTTTCATAATTACTTATTAACTAGAGGTAACAATACCTATCACGGTATTTCAAATTCCGGGCATCCGGTCATTTAGATTATAAAGCATATTTTAAACCAACTGATTCACATCAACTGTTGCACACAAAATCATTTCATCCTCAACATACATTTAAAGGTATCATCAAATCACAGCTCATTCGTTTCCACCGCAATTCAAGTGATAAGGTAAATTTCAGTGAGGCTTCTTCTGCTCTTTTAGGCGCCCTCAGTACGAGGGGGTACTCACTGTGCTTTTTCGTAGAGTGAAATCTCAAACTCTGAAAAAGATCGAAAGTTCAGCAGAAACTACTGATTTCGAACCACTGAAAATTGAACACAACAGACCGTTGCAGAATGGTAGTGGCGCGGTATTTAATTACAAAAAGCCTGGTTGTAGATTGCATACTTTTATGCATGATCAGAAAGAGGAATTTTCCTCCGAACAAACGAAAAATCATTATCAGATCCGTAACCCCCTTCATTGTGATTCACCAAATATTATTTACCTTATCACTTGTAAACGCTGTCGGAAGCAGTATGTTGGTCAAAGTCAAAACCTTTTCCGAGAACGTGCTACTAGACACAAACAGGATATAAAACATAATGCTGATGCCCCAGTAGCACAGCATTTTAACCTTTCTGGCCCTTCGTTGGACGATTTCGAAATCCACCATATTGAACAACCACCACTTAAAGACACATTACATGAAACGGATGAACTTAGAAATAAAACGTGAAGCTTTTTGGATCAATTAGCTTCAAACCTTCTGGCCATTTGGTATGACCATATGAGAGGGAGAATGCGAAAGGAGGTCTATCATTCCTTTCACTTTAACATACAACAGAATGAATATCGAAATAGCAAAAATATTAAAAAATGAATTCAATTTAACCAATGCTAGATTAAATGAACCTTTGAATCTTCGACCTGCCATCGCCTATAAGAAAAACAAAAGCTTGCGAAACATCCTTGTAACGACTAAATCAGAGCCCATCAATGAATACCATCAATTATTGGCAGTCAGTTTAACCAGTTCCTAAGCTCATCACTTAGTTTAAATCAGTTTAATGTATTGTTTGTCATGTTTGAAACCCATCAGGGTTCAGTAAATGAAAACAATTTTTCGGCGGCATATTAAAAGAAAAAAACGTTTCAGTAGGAAATGTCTTTGCCATTGCGAATTTTCAACCTCAAATACACACACACACACACACACACACATTCTCGTTTGCCCACACATACATCATTCAGATCCGCAGCTCCCTCCGTTCTGATTCACCCACTGCCATTCACCTTATCACTTGTAAACGCTGTGCATTCAGGATTAGCCATTGTGTAGAAATATGTGGCTTATAAAAAATAACTAAGTAAATAAATAAATGTAAACGCGGTTAGAAGCTCTGTGCGAGTCAAACACAAAATCAATTTCAAGAGCATGTTCTTTAGCACAATAATTCTGACACCCCTGTAGCACATGAGTTCCACCATCCTGGACATTCTTCAGACGGTTTCGAAGTTCATCCAACTGAACAACATCCAATTAAACGTACATCAGACGAAACTCATGAATTTAGAAGAAAGACAAAATGAGAATCAATACACTTCATAATACTTAATAATAAGAAAACTTCATGATTAATTTCTGTCTCGTCATGACTGTTCACAGTATTTCGATTACATTTTACATGAAAGTGATGAAAGGAGAGAAAACAACTACCATAATGCTATGTCGTGTATTCCTAAAACGAAACATGATGGGCAGCCGCTATGTTGCCAGTCTGCTACCTCGTTTAACTCGTATACCGTCATGCCTATGTTTCCCATATATGAATGACGTATATACCTGTATGTTAGGGGGTTTAATAAAACGTATAGCACCCCGGTGACGTTCTCATCTGATCAATTATTGGAAAGATCGACTTTGAACTTTCAAACGATTAATCAGATAACAGTTTCACTCTGCGCATGCACGAACGTGTAGAACATCATGATAAAACAAAAGACCGGTGTAAAAGGAATGGAAGTCCGTAGGAACGTTAGTCCCTCTGGAATATTATTCCGCGGAATTATAGTCCTAGGTCTAACATTTCTAGGAATAGTAGTCCGCCGGACTACTATTCCTAGAAATGTTAGACCTCGGACTATAATTCCGCGGAATAATAGTCCAGAGGGACTAATTTTCCTACGGACTTCCATTCCTGTTACACCGGCAGCACAAGTGTGAAACCGTTCATTGTCTTGCAAGCGTAAAATGGTATCTACTTCAACTAACTAATGATACGAAGGATAATTCTAGATGTAAGGCACAGAAGGTCGTCTCCACTCAGACCCCCCCCCCCCCCCCACCACACACACACCTCGCACTCACACTATGATGGCGTTAGGTCAGGAAACTCGGTAACTCCTCCTAATCTATGCCGTTTGATGGTTTGAAAGCTGTTACGTTGTGACTATAGTCATGGCGTAACAGCTTTCACGTCCTCAAACGTCATGATGTCGACCTACATGCAACACGAAAACTGTTCATTTTTCACTGACAATAAAACATACTCTTCAAAAAGCTATCGGCGATTGCGAGACGCCGAGAAATATTGAAAAGCTTCGAGAAGTTTTTGTTTCCATTGTTCATTTATGACAATATCACCCCTCCCCCCCCCCCCCCCCCCAAAAAAAAGAGAAAATATGGCGATATTTTTGTACATGGTGGAGACATTTTTGTATATGTGATCAATGAGCGCTCAACAAACCATTTGAAAAGAAATCTATCCAGTGTGTAAGGTTATTTTGGAATTTCTTTCAGCCCACCAGTCGTGGACCTCCTCGTCAGTGGAACCACCAAATATTTGGATGCTTTGAAGATCCGTGTGACTGTAAGTAATCTCATTACGGATCTACTATCATGGTTTGATTAACCCTTTCCGACTACGGTTATCGTGACGTTTTAACGTCACGAAGCATCGGGTTTTGGCGACATCAAACGTAATCATTAGCCCCCTGAACCCTGGTGGTATCTGCCATATCAGTTCAATTACAGCACAAACAAGTGTGCATAACCTTTTGAATGAGCAATAGAAGAGTCTAGTCAACTAATCTCTGAGTTACGGAGTGTAGCATATAACCAATGTCGTCAAAAAAAGGGAGTCATGTTCTTGTATACACTATTTTGTTTAATGGAAAGTTACCTGAAAAAAACATTTATTTATGAGATAGACACATTTGAATGTACCTTAACTGGCAGAGCGCTGGAAGCCTATACTTGGGCTATATTCTGAAGTGCAGGTACCGCAACTTAAAGGATCTGAAGATGTACTTCATATTGCCTTTGCTGTGAAATTATTTAGACTTTATGGACCTGCCTTCTTTTAGTTTATGGGAGAGAGCCCGCACTCGAGTGCCCGCACTCTCCCATAAACTGCAACAAGTCAAATACATGTGGATAAAGTTTGACGACCAAAATTAATTCACCACTGTAACAGTTATTTAAACAAAAAGAACAGGCACGTTTTTCAAACAATTGTTCTCAATATAAAACTTTTGGAAGTTAATTGCTCAACAGTGGTTCTTTATCATGTCTTACCTGGTATTTTGGAAGCCAAGGTCTGACGAGAAACACCTGTCAAGTTGATTTGACGCTTACAGTGCTGGGCGTTACTGTATTGTTATTATTACTTTTTAACCCTTTAGACCGTGGTGATATCTTCCATGTCAGCTCAATGACAATAAATGGAAGAGTCCCTATTCATTATTTGGGTTCAGATCAATAAATATTTTCAACGTGCAGCCTCGTGGCTATACGTTGAAAATGTTGATTGGTGTACGGCACATATATATCCTACTTAAGGAAGTCATGGCGTATCATGGTCCTGAACAAGAAAAGCGGCCGTTCGGGTTCAAAGTGTTAACTCGCAGCCATTTTGTGGTAATCATTCGTTTTCTGCCATTTTATTTAATGGCGTTTTCGCCACTGCCATTTCTTTCAGTCGGGGTTCCCGTCACAGCCAGTTTCGTCGCAATGAGGTTGGAAAGATATCCGTGTTTACATATATACCATTTTCTGAGCGTACAACTTATCTCGTTTAGCTTCCAATGCAGCCATGGCAATTAGAGATGTTCCATAATGGTAGTGTATCACATCCAATTAACTCTGTGTTTGTCAGACTGGCCTTTTGCTTGGGTGTGTGGGTGACTGAGTGGACAACAATATGCTTGCAGAAACTTAAAACTGCAGGGACTGTACGGACTTAACCTGCTCTACTGCAAGAGGAAGAGCTTTTTTCGTGCTCTGAGAAAGAATATCCCTCTGTGGCTTTCACTTACGATCGACTCCGTGAAGAATATAGAGTTTATCCAGTGGGTGACGATTTGACATACAATTACGTTACCAAGTTCACTAAAATCGACGTGTACCGAGGTTTACTGATGCTCCGATGGATTGTAGTGAACGAGATTCAGAAATTTAATGTCAAATCATGACAAATCTGAGCTTCTTTTTATCACACATTGTCTAATTTAACCCTCACCTGACTTAACGGATAAAAACGACCAGCGCTGTTCATAAAAAATGTTATTTGTTTTAAATTTTTGCTTCAAAAACATTGCTCATAACCCCTCATTTTAATGAGGTCGTTTCAATGGCTTCCATAAGGTAGTTTTACTCGACAAAAACTGAAATTTTTAGTTATTCCTGAAGTGTTTCTAGCGCAAGTCGTAACCGTAAAAGATGAACAGTTAATATATCATACAAATGTGGACTATGTGCCCCTGCCCATTCTATCTGTTCAATCTAGCTACGGGGGGGGGGGGGGGGGGGGGGTGGCGTTGCGGTAACCGGTTCTTTTCAGATCACAGAAGTTTAGCAACGTCCAGTCCGGTTAGTCCTTGGGTGGGTGACCGTCTGAGCGATCGATTCGGACTCCCGCGTTGTGTCATTGAGCAAGGCACTTCACCCCGATTGCCCACATGGGCGCACGATGACGCCGTGTACTAAGGCGTACTGCACGTCGATGGTGCGCATGTCTTCAACCAATCTAACCCTGTCTGTTTTGCAGTGCAGAGTTACGATGTTTGGGAGCTGGCAGCTGCTCGCCGCTGCTCGGTGGTTCTCTCCGAGTACTCCGGCTTCCTCCACCCTAAAACTGTCACCGGCACGATATGACCTTGGCTGTTAATATGTCGTTAAACACTAATAAATAAACAAATAAATCGAGCTACAATTTTTATGCGTCGAGTGGTCTGGGCTACCGTGTCCTGGGACTGGTCGGCCAGCTAGTGAAATATAAAGAAAATAAATTCACCAACGCTCTCACTATATGACGACGCCGAGGTCGACTCCTGTCGTCACGCGCATGTTAGGCGTGTTGTGAACGATAGTTTCGCAAAGAGCTATCTTATATGATTATGTAATGAATATATTTTCAAGCAATATGGTATATGATGTGACTGACAGTGTCCCAGATACTATGTCAAAATTAGATATTTTTATAATGGATTTATTTCAGGCATGATGGAATGGTGTTTCCCGTGTTGTTATGAATGTGGTGTGATATCAAGTGCCGGTGAGAGCTGCTGCATATGGTGTTGCGTACCCGGGTGGTCCATTGCTCTGAGAACAAAGATCAGAACAGTAGGAAATATTGAAGTATGTATATTTGAGGAAACTCTATTATATCACGATTGTATTGTGGAACGTCACTCGATATAATAGAGACATTGAGAGATGTGTTAGACACGCCATCGTGGAATACACTTTACGTGTAAAAACGTCCCATAACAACTTACATGATAGGTAGTTACACATTAGATTGACGTTATGGCGTGAATAAAATGTTTCACACAAAGAAGCGTCAAGCAAGAATGTAAATAGATCGTGGAAGGTGGTATTTTTATTTAACAATGTTTAGATGTATTCACTTAATTCAAGTCCAATCGTGGTATATACAGATTATCATGATAATGTGCATGTCCTGTGATTTGTATCAGATTCTCGGTGGTGTCCAGAATGGGATCTCAACGAGCCGGCTTTGCCGGCGAGTTGTGGTCCCATTTTTGGACACCACCGAGAATCTGATGCAAATCACAGGACATGCACATTATCATGATAATTCATTTATCTAACAATTCTGTCACATAAACAGATTAAATATTAACCCTTTTACCCAACGTAACGACCAAAACCGGCCAACGCAATTCTCAAAAATCACCAGTTAATGTTCATTATTTTTTTCATTTTTTGTCTCCAAAACATAGGTTATGACCCCTCGTTGGAACGAGCTCGTTCCAACGAGTGGTCATAACCTATGTTTTTGAGACAAAAAATGAAAAAAATTAGTTATTCAAGAATTTTTTTTGCAAGTATCGTCTGCTTTTCATGTTAGGTAAAGGGTTAAATTATTTTTAAACATTTTTGGGACATAATGTTCGGTCGATCACTGAAACGCATATAGAATGTATCCATGCGCCTGTTATGATAGCCCGTAGCGCTATCGGAAACGAGTCCTCTATATGACACGGAATCAGAATGAGTCGTCTAAATGATACGGAATCGGAACACATTATGTGATACGTACCATTTCTCGTGGTTTTCAGGCCAAAATCTGTATGATTGTTAGATAAAAACACAGAACACAACTCGGGTAGAGTACTGAGGACAGGAAACAACGGCCACTGTTGGAGTTTTGCCGTAGTTCACGCGCGTCTACGGCGTACAAGAAATGCGCAAGAAAAAACAACTTGGGTCGCTGATTCAAGTCTTCCATCCTCCACTCTCGTTGTGTTCTGTCTTTTTGTTTAACCCTTCACCCAACGAATCGCCCGCATCCGCCCGCGTAATATGGAAATTCAGCAGTTGAAAAAATATTATATTTAAAAAAAATTCAACAAAACCATATTATGTGACCCCTCGTTGGAACGAGCTCGAATTTTTTTGAAAAATTAAAAACAATAATATTTAAAATAATAAATTTTGATATCGTCTGCGCTGGGTAAAGGGTTTAACAGTCAAATTGTATTCAGAATGGTATATTATCTGCCTCATTGCTTGGTTGAAAAGGCGCTTGCACAAGGTTTTTGCAGCCAATTAACAAAAACACCACAGAGGGCGTGTGAAAGCGAATTATCAGGTATTCTTCGTTATTACGAAGACAATGATTTCGGATCCAACAAGAAAGCTAACATGCATTGTCTCATGTTAATAAAGCATCCATAACTCGAAATGGTATGTTATTATTATGCTATTAAAATGAAAAAGACCCCGTTTCATTTTCCTTTTCGTTTCGGCGATAAAATTGACAGCGAAAGTACCGCCCACCGATGCTAAAAAACCGGATTCGCACGTATATACGTTTGGTGCTCAGTAAAATCGAGAAAAAATAATAGCTGCTCTTAATAATCTGACGATCATGGTATAAATAAAATATATCCAAAGTAGCTTGGTGTACCAAATGTTCACCACTCGTTGTGAAGTGGTGTTAACCGCTCACCGAAGGCTCGCGGTTAACACCACCCCACCACTCGTGGTGAACATTTGGTACATAAAGCTACTATGGGTATATTCTATATATATCCACCATTTAACATGTGTTTGTCACGCACATTTTCTGTGATTATATGTTAATTTTCGTAATTTCTGTAATCAAAATTTAATGGGAAAGTATGTTATTAATTACAGTTTCTAACTGATCTAATATGGAATTAATCGACTTCGTATATACCATATAAAGTCACTAACAAATTGTGTAACGAATATATCTTTCCGATTTCTTCTCCTGTATACTCAACTTGCATGTGGAAAGAATAATGCACGATATAATTAATTTTTGTTAACGTGACGCAGTGATCGTCTATCGTCATTTTGGTAAAGGACTACAAAGGACAGATCACTCTGACTCTTCGTCATATAAAGATTTGAGCGGGCTTTGTTTGGTATATATACACTGGCACGTGACGTTTTAAATTCAATGAAATTCTTGGGTGTTTTCAATCGGTAATATATCATAAAAATCTGTTTTGACGAGAAAATAAAACTGAACCGGCTGCATTAACCCTTAGAGCATTGGCGCCCCGGACGATATAATTTCAGTGAATGGGCGAAACGGCGAAATGGGCGAAACCATCATGGTTTGTTGGGAGGTTCAGTAAGAATTTAATCCAATAGTCTATCGAGCTGTTGGATTAAATTATTACAGTGCCTCGCTTCAGATTGTTTTGCTCTTTTTTATCTTCTGCTCGTCCACTATCACTTTTTTCTTCATGCTAAAATTTATGCACACCGGGTTGAAAGGGTAAAGTTTCATGTGGGATACACTGAAAGCTATATTATTTGCTCTTTGCAATAAAATCGGCATTCTAATATTGACATATACTGGGACTTAATGTATGACCGTAACCTTAGAAACTCCCAGAAAGAAAAAAAAATCTGAAATAGAAGAAAACTAAAACAAATCGTTTAATCATACGTAGATGTTCCCCAAAACTCTTTTAGCTTTATATAAAAACAAAAAGTGGATATCGTCCGTCAAGCTGAGAATAGTATTCTGAGATTTGCAGACTAGTTTGAAAACATTTAGTCTCTATTTAGAATACTTAATAACCAAAGAATCCCACTATTTGAAATTAGTTTTGCAGCTGCGTGCAGGCCATCATTCGTCAAGTATGGGGTCGAAACAGAGTTTCTACTTTCTACTATCTGTTAACTGGTAGAGTGCTGGAAGCCCATATTTGGTGCAGGTGCTACAACTTAATGGCTTCATATTCTGTGGATGTGCTTCATATTATTTTTGAATTCAAATTATTTAGTCTGGGAGTATTTGCCCTGTTACAATTTATGGGAGAGTGCCACTAGGCACTCTCCCATAAATTGTAACAAGGCAAAGAGACGTGGACAAATTTGGATGACCAAAAATAATTTATCACTCTACCAGTTAATAGTCACAAAAGGTTCCTTTAGCGCCACCAATTGCTTTTATCGGATTTACGAAACGTTAATAGATTAGAACAGGACACAACGAGGGTGGAATATGGGGCGGGGGTGGGGGGCAGAAATCAACGATCCCAGTTGGAGCTTTCCTTTCATTTCACTGCATTTCACGTGCGCCAAAAAACTCCAACAAGGCTCGTACTCTATCCAATCTGTACTATGTATTTATACCACAATTAAACTTGAATTGCTTGTTAGCGAATAAAGCTGATATTTTAAAGAAAAATATCACCCTCGGCCGTCTGTTTACTTTTTTTGACGCTATTTTGTACTAAATTAAAGCATTTTATTCACGTCATAACGGAAATTAGATGTGTAACACGAATGACATGGGTTCTTATACGTAAACCGGATGGCACACGCGGTGCATTTCGCACATTTTCCAGTGTCTGTATTTTATCGGGTAAAGTTGTATACTTGGCAAACGTTGTATAATACGCATGGACATATTGGGATAAAAGGGGTCCGACCCCTAACATTGATCAAAAGTTACTCGAGATTTGTAAATACTTCGCTTTATGCTAATAATTCCTCTAAATTATGGGGGACATTTTTTTTATTTTAGTTTGTACAAACTGCAACAATGTGCGTTTGAATTATGGAAATACGGCATTTTTTGTTGTGCAAGAATCTGTCAAATGGCCGAACAAGCAGTTAGTTTCGTATCAGAGTGCTTGAATTGTCCCCTGGGATTTAAAAAAAAATCCACAGTCGCCTTTTCAGTTACCTGTAGGATCAAGTTTTCAGGCCACCAGTCCAATTCATCCCATGAACAATCCATTGCTTTAACGATTCATTTTTCTGACCAACTGGAGTTTCCGATCAGATTTAATCTAAAAATACATTCATTTTTTTGAATCAACGCAAGAAATGTTTCTCAATCAAGACTTGATCTGGCCGAATCCTTGATGACCTTGATGACACTACCACTACTATCACGGCCGTGGTAGACTGGTCACTTTCCACGGACGCAATAATATTAGATTCTAAACACTAATTATAGAACAATCAACAATCATTTAATTAATGAAGCACCGGATACAACCCCACTGCCCACGCTTGGATTACAACCAGTCCACGACGACTGTACTATACTAAATATTTTGAATGAAGATGCACCACTTCCCCAATTTCATAATTACCCTCGCCGCATAGTTCTACTGATTCAGATAATATCATGATGTTTTAACTGGTAGAGTGCTGAATTATTTTTGGCCATCAAAATTTGTTCACATCTCTTTGCCTTGTTACAATTTATGGGAGAGTGCCTACTAGGCACTCTCCCATTAATTGTAACAAGACAAGTCCCTACAAACTAAATAATATCACTTCAAAGATAATACGAAACACATCCATTGAGTATGAAGCTTTCAAGTTGCAGTACTTTCACCTCAGAGTAAAGCCCCAATATGGGCTTCCAGCACTCTACCAGTTAAGGTGGAGTAATACTTATTGTTTTGGAATATTTATAACTGGGGCAGTAAAAAATATCTGAATATTTTTTTGTGAGTAAAGGATCATCACATTCCATCTCAACGATACTGTGCCAGCAACTCCACAAGAAATGTCGACCAAACAACCTATAACAGCGTCGAACTCCTCACAGAAGTCCTCTCGACAGTTTGCTCTAGGATATCAAGCGACCGGTTAGCACGAATTGGCCCCTTTTTAAGAAGTCCTCTTGCCACATCACCAACTTCTTCCTCAACAGAGACGAGTCTCTAAGTTCATTAACTCAAGTGCGCTAGATACTTTATATAGAACAATAACACTTACCCTTCTACGAAATTTACAATATTACGTTAAGCAAATACGCGAATCTTTTAGGAAGATTCTGTTATAATTTAATCACGTACGACACGGTACGATTAAAATATGTTCCAATAAGACTGAAATTTTCGTCTTCTGGTTGGCGAGAGCTAGCATATTTTTGTTCCTGTGTTTATGGTTCCGTAGCAGAAGTCACCGTTTGAAATGAGGTTGCCAGTTTCGCCATTATTTCATCAGCGATGTGACTTTCAAACCTCTTCATTTTTGTACATTTTTGAGGGATCAAATGTTTCCGGTTTGTTGAAATATTTTTTTGAAAACTGAAAAAAATATTTAAAATAAGAAATTTGATATCCTGTGCGTTGCGTAAAGGGTTAACAGGAGACCTGGTGACAGAAGAAGCGTTCAACAAGAGACTCTTTGAAAGATTTTGAAAACATCTCGACGATTCCGAAAATTAACTATTAGTTCGACTCGACTCGAATTAATTTCAAAAAATTTAACTGTTTATGTTTTTTTTCATTTGAGAAATTTGTTTGCAAGTATCGTCCTTTAATCGCTCTGTGTAAAACAGTAATCCTCCATAGCGTTAGCTGTGTCAACGCTCGAGCTTTTTTGAACGCGATTTTGTTGGAGCTCTGTTTAAAAATATCACGTCTGAATTGAAAGAGAATGTTCTCTATCGTAATGGAAGACTTGTTTTGTCTATTTTTAGGGAAGCATATGTAATGATTGTTTGATGATGTACTTCTGTGGACCATGTGCCATGTGCCAAATGAAACGAGAATGGAGTGACATTCGTTCGGGACGCGCATAGAAATGGACGTTTTTCTCTAAAGCACCGCCAATAATTTTCGTAACATTGGTTATGACTTTTGGCGTACACAATACTTCGAATTGCTCACGTCATGCATGGTGATAAATCACAAGCATGATATTATCTGTGATGTCTAAATACTATCAGGAACTGAAAATATAAAAGATACCTTTGTATAGTATATATGATGAAACAATTTCCCGTCCAATCTGTAGCCCCAAATGGACTGTAACCAGAACGCAGAATTACCTCTCCTGTGTAACATAAATGCAGTACATGCATTTTGAAGCCCACACGTATTATTTTTGTTCGGTTCTGTACTTCGTTTGAAACGCCATAATTATGTCTGCCTTAGTGTAATCTGAGCAGAATTATATTTTATTCGCATCTAATATAATCGTCATCATGCTATACTTTATTACCAGCCGTAATATAAACCAACCATGGATGAAAATTAAATAAAAAACTGAAAGGGCAACATGGGTTACCAGACATTACATTGCTTTGAACAAGTGGCACCGCTGGATAAACGTTTCACTGTCTCACCCAAGGAGTAACCAGAGAATAATTTACGAAGATTGCGAGATTTTGTCAAAAGAATAATTGGTCTCAACGATAATATTGGGACTAAATAAACCACCATCAACTTATTCAACGAAAATATTTTATACAAAATATTGCGCAATATTTCCTCTTATGCATCCAAGGAATGTAAAGCATAACTATCTGATTATTAGGGATGCAACTAGTGGTAATGGTGAGAGTTGTTTGTGTATAATAGTGTGAGGAGGGGGAGGTAGGAGGTCTTATCCACCCCAAATCCTCGATAAATCGTCAATAGTTAGAAATTGTTATGCTGTAGCAGTAAATTTCGTGGCAGTTTCCCTGTGGCTGTGACCGTTTCGTACAGACATTTAAGTTGGAGTTAATATTTCGCACCATGAGGTCAACAAGAAGCCATCTGCAGTGCAAAAGCATTGCAGGTGTCATCTTGTTCCACTCAAGAGACGAATTCAACTCCAAACCCAAAGGTTATATTTTTCGAACACAAATGGAAAGGTGCATTCAGACTTTCTCAGCAGTTACCTATTCACAGTTAACAGTTGAACAATTTTCCCTCAAAGGGTGGGTGGGGGGGGGGTGCGAATGTTTTGAATGTTCAGTGGCCGTCGGGCGTTAAAAAAGTGTAGCCTCCTCCGTCCCGCCTACAGAACCAAGTCCCTCCACCTAAGTCCCTGCTTATCATTTTGGGTACTTCAGAGATTCGTTACAGATTGAATAAACGAAATGGAAAGAGGAACTACTTTTTAGAAGTCTTGATTTTCTTGCGTCAAGTATCGATTCTTTATAGGTATGATTGTACTAAATATTTTTATTACAGTTACCCGCCTTGAAATGTTGTACTCGGAAATGATTCAATCTCCAAAATTAAGCAACCTTGGTAAAATATATTTTTGCAATAAATGTTTGAAACATTCTGCTGACTTTTCGCAATATTGTTGATTATTTCAGGTAAATAAAGAGGGTGATATGATGATTGTTTGGACCCAAAACGTATAAAATGACTATTGGTGTGTTTTTGTTGGGATTTCCCTGACAAATATGTGCACGTGACCTGTATTTCCCTTCCCGTTAGTTTCTCTCTCTTATATTTTGCATAATCCCCTGTTTTCGGGTCAGAAAAAGTTGTATGAAGGACAAAACTGGACAAAGATATTTGAATTCCAAAATTAAAGTGGTGCGATTTTATTTTTTTTTCGCCTATGAGAAAATATATTGTACTGTGGTACTTTAATTTCAGTATTGAATTCCCGAAAGGTATCATCTTAGCGTGGTTCAAAACACTGTAATGAACTTACACCAAAAGTTGCAATCAACTGTCACTTAAATGGAGTTGTCCAGAGTTCTTTACGATTCTGCTGTTTGAAATGGTACAATTCACTCAGCATTATACAAGATAAAATGGCAGTGAAATGCTATTTTTCTTCTTTGTTTTTATTGGAGACATTACTAAAGACGCATCGATGGAGAATGCTGATTAACCCAGGGGGGGGGGGGGGGGTGGGCACTAAAAATTTGCAAGACGTGACGTTCTATTTTTTATTCAGCTCCTTTTTACACCCACCCACCCACCCCTATATGCAAATTTTCTACTACCGTTCTCAGACACCCACCCCCCACTCTCCCATTAAAATCCAAAATAAACTTATAAACTTAGTAGGCACAGCTGTCTTTAGGGGGGGGGGGGGGCGTTCATAATGTTCTTAAACTGGTACCACAAATTTAAACCTCTGTGGGCTGCTGTGGGCCCCAATCTACAAATGACAAGCTGTTCATTATCAGGCTTGCTTGGCCAGAGCAGGTGTACATATTCGGGAACAAATTTTCATTTGAATTGTTCTGTCAGTATTCTCAGGTGTTTGCTACTTTCCTACTAACGTGTGGCATTTTCCCAGATTAAGCCCAATATCCTCACATATAAAGCCTCCTGATGTTGTATTTATGTTAAGAGAGTGATGTACAACATCATCTTTAAGGGTTGAAACACAAATATGGTATATATTAGCTGATATATTGATATACAGTCGAGCCCACTTAATTGGATATCTCTTAATTGTATATCCCTGTTAATTGAATATAATTTTCAAACACAAAATCATTTACCATATCTTCAGTACAAATTTGATCTGTTAATTGCATATGGGTTGTAGAGTAAACTCCTGTTAATTGTATATAAATTTTTGTAATATGTCGAAAAAATTACTGTGACACGCACCAAATTCCCCTTATTTATCAACCTTTTTGGCCTCACCACATCCAATACAGGCATTTATTTTATTATATCTTGTTTGACAGAGCTCTATGACCTCTGTCAAACAAGATATAATAGAATAAATGTTCAGTTTACCTCCAGAACACATGAAACTGACCAAATCCCTGTTAAATCTACACTCCTGTTAATTGAATAATTTTCACTGGCAAAATGGATATTCACTTAAGAGGATTCTACTGTATTTTTAAAAAAATCAAAAAATTGCACAAGTTGGAAATGCAGATTTTTGGCACACTCAAGAGACCCACCCACCACCACGTCACGTCTTGCAAATTTTTGGTGCCCCCCCCCCCCCCCCCCCGATTAACCTAACATGAAAAGCAGACGACACATGCAAACACAATTCTTGAATAATTAATTTATTTGTTTCATTTTTGTGGGGTCTCAAAAACATAGGTTATGACCCCCATTGGAACGAGCTCGACGAGCTCGTTCCAATGAGGGGACATAACCTATGTTTTTGAGACACACAATGAGAAAAATAAAATTAATTGGCGATTTTTTGTTTTAATTGCGCTGGTGGGTTTTCGCCGTTACGTTGGGTAAAGGGTTAAGTCTGTTAAATTGCGGGAACATAAGTTACGTACGGAACCAGAAAACGAATATTTTTAATTGCCATCTGTTAGTCTGGTTAGGGAAAGGGTTCAGTTTACTTTATTTTTTAACCTTTACCTGTCTAAATAGTATCCAGTCAGAGCTGGTCACAAACGTTTTGTTTACTTTTTGAATTTATGCCTCCAAAACATAGCTAATGAACCCTCTGTGGAACGAATACGTCGAGCTCGTTCCTGTGGGGGGTTCATGAGAAATGTGTTAAGGCTTAAAATGAAAACATTTAGTATTTAAGTGAAACTATTTAGTCTTTAGTTTCACCTAATATAATATCAGACTATTTATTTTGGTCGTTATTATTTAAGTAATAAATCAATTCCGTTGCTTCGTTTTTTTTTCTCTTCTAAACAATTATAGAAACATCAGTACTTGAAGATATTGATATTTTCCAGTTGTTTGTTTATAAATCACTTCTTGACATCATTAATTTTGAAGAAGGCTGTGGTCTGTATATATTTTTCGCAATGTTTTTTTCACGACACTTCAACGCCCACTTACCTTAACACCGACACAATGTAATCCTGGATGTTGCAAGAGACATTAAACCCCAATAAAGCAAACCCTTCCCTTAAATATAACTATTGGCCTGACTAACGTCAGTCTTATGGTATCATTGTCCGGGGAATCGTGCATAAGAGGGGCAGTAATTTAATATAGGGAGGAGAGTGTTCTTCGACACCCACTTTGTTACAGTTGGTGTAACTTGTAAACAAACGGCCTGACCGGAACGTGGAGGATTGGGCTCCGTCACCAAAACGAAACTAGAAATTTTCAACGACAAAGATGAATTTGTCCCTTGGGGGGAATAAGGTACCATCTTTAGCATTGTAGATGACACAGTGTTCCACTTAATGATATGAATTACTGAATGGAAAGATGCACTCTTATAACCAGGGAACTTTCCCTTGATTGAACATTTTTTATTGGTCTGAAACAGTTCACATTGCATTATTCAGGATAAAATGCAAGAACTGCTATTTTCTCTTCTTTGGTTTTGGTTCGAAATATTGCTTACGGCGCCTCATTGGACGGTCATGTCTGTTCCGGTGAGGTGTCATAGGCTATGTATGGAGCAAAAACAGTTTTTTTAAATTGGCATCTGTTAGGAAGAAAGTTAAGTGTACTTTCCTTTCTAACCGTTTACCCGACGTAATGGCATTCTACCAGACCTATTTATAAAAGTGTGTTTTTGTTTTAATTTATACCTCCAAAAATAAAATTCATGAACCCTCACTGAAACCAGCTCGTCGATCTCGATACCATGGCTTAAAATGGAAATATTTAGTTATTGAAGAATTGTGTTTGCAAGTGGCGTGTTTAAGTTATTTTCTATCACTGGTGTATCCCAAAAATACACATGTCTACCGGAGGCCGCTTCCAGTATTATCGCCAATTCAACGAGAAATATCAGATAATATATTCAAGTTTTAAGTTTCTGGATATTAAAAAAATTGATTATTTGTTGGATTTACATATCGTCCCATGAGAACAAGAAGGCATTGCAGATCGCACCTTGTTGCTCTCAACCTAGGACGAAAAAGTCTTGCTCTCAGTAGGAAAATTACATCACTATTCCCCTTTATCATTAAGTGACAATCACTGTACGCCATTTTATTGGGTATTACAACCAGGTGCTCAGTGCAGGTCGATTATTACGGGATCAACGTTTTCATCTCATTTTTTGTGATTCACCAAACTCTTCCACCGAAGTTCAAAACAAGAAATAGCACGTATATGAACGAATGAAGCTTCCATAATAGTCCATTTTTGGGTAGAATTAGAGTGCAGGGTTGGTTTAGGACCTTTGATACCTTCGCAAGAATGTCCTCACAGATTTTGTCATTAACCCTTTACCCAACACAGACGATATCAAAATTTATTATTTTAAATATCAATTTTTCAAATTTTTCAAAATATTTCAACAAAACCATAGCATGTGTAGGAGCGCGACGAGCTCGTTCCAAAGAGGGGAAACATGATATGGTTTTGTTGACATTTTTTGCAAAATTGTATTTTTCAGCTGCTGAATTTGCTTATTACTGTAGGTGCAGGTGTGGCCGATTCGTTGGCTAAATTGTTAAATAGTCATTAACGGGCGTGGTTGACAGGTTGTTATGTGTTTTGTCCCATTTGGCATTCAAAGGGAACAAACCAGGAAGTCGGTTTCAGTTCGAACACATGTATTAACACGCACCACGACAGTAAATAAATAAAATCACCGCTTTTCTTTGATAAAAGATTGTACGCAAACATTGCCATGCATGTGCCTCAGAAAACTCTCTTTTTCGTCTAAACGTTATCAAAGAAAGGCCAGTGAAGATGCTGATTTGACATTTATTTATTTATTGATTTATTTATTTATTTAATTATTTATTTATTTATTTATTTTATTGGGGTGTATCGGCACTTTCCACAGGCAGGGACATCTCGTGTCGAACTGTTTTAGGGGTAGAGGAAGCCGGAGTACCCGGACAGAACCACCAAGTAGCGGCGAGTAGTTGTCAGACACCCATAAGTACTAACTCCACACAAGCAGCGTTAGCATTGGTTGAAGGCCTGTGCACCATCAACGTGCAGTACTCTTAGTATATAGCGTCACCGTACCCCCTCTTGGGCACTGGGGATTAAGTGTCTTGCCCAAGAACAGAACGCAGTTAACGATTGTGAAAATCGAACAGTGGCCCTTTGGACTGGTGCATTTGGCTGCCACATGCTCCCTTTTCATAACCAATGCAAACTGAAAGAAATTAAAAATTAAATGGTTTATGTCTGATATTTTTTCCACATTAATAAAGTTGATAAATTTGTTCCTAAGTGCAACAAGGCTTTACAAGACTTTAGCATTGCAAAGCCTTCTTGCACCGAAGGGACGAAATACACCACTATCCATGTTATTCTGTAGATTTTGAGGCTTGCAACATAAAACTAACCAAGAACATGGACTTTTGATGGCAAAGAAATAATTACAGAAATGACAAAATAAAATAAAAACCTCCCGCCCAAATGCAATTTTACAAAAAAAAAAAAAAAATGCATGAGAAACAGAAGATCTACTTTGTGGGGTCCTTATTTGTCTTTTTTTTTAAAATAAAAAAAAATCAACAAAACAACATCATATGATACACATCGACGATCTCGTTACAATTACTGATCACAGGCTATAGTTTTGATGACATTTTTTGAAACTCATTTTCCAGTCTGTAAATTACGGGGCGAATTATTCAGATTCGTTAGGTAAAGCATTAAACACTTATTCGCATCGAGGTTGTGATGGAAACAGCAATAAATATTCTCACTCCACACAAAAAAAAACAGGGTACTTCAATTCTCAAGGACAAGATTTCTAAATGAATAGTGTTGTTGAAATACTCGGACCTACAGTTGGTAGTTGTGTATTCTTTCTGAAGAAGTGAACGTATTTTGAGCGAAAAGGTATGTCGTATTACTGGGAATTGAAAGAACGTGTGCTTTGAACTTAACTAGTACGTGCATGTTTATTCAAGCGTTTTTGAATCTCAAAGGATAATAAACAGCACGTGCCTGCCTGTCAATCCCGTTCGCTAATAACTACTTCACTCTTAACCCATTGGTCATTGGTGGTATCTTCTACGCCAGTTCAGTGTCATCAATTGGAAATCTATATTCATTACTTTGAGGAAGACCAATAAATATTTTCAACGTGCAGCCTTGGGGCTACACGTTGAAAATCAAGATTGATCTACCACTCAAATTAACCGAGCAACTATCTCCTTAATGAAGTCAGGTTATATCACGATCCCTTCGCGGAAAAGCGATATTTCGGGTTCAAAGTGTTAATCGCTGAGTTTTTAAAAAAAAAAAATGTTTCAGCAAATGCAGTCATGGCTGCTGTGAAGCAGCCGTGAATAGATTTAATGGAAAAAATATTCAAATTCATCTAAAAATATTTTTGGTAAAACTTGATTCAACTAGCAAGCTAAAAGATGATTGAAAGGCTCAAATAATACTCGTTCTAGTGGTCCTAGTGGTAAAGACATGCTATCCTATTATCATCTGGAAATGTTGAGGAGCTGACAGTTGCTCGTCGATGCTCGGCGGTTCTCCGGCTTCCTCCACCCATAAAACTGTCACAGTCACGATTAGCCATTGTGCATAAGTATGTGACCTTAAACACCAATAAATAAATAAATAAATTTATCATCTGGAATATCCACCAATACCATGCAAGGAGCTAACCCTTTATCTAACGAATCGGCCGGCATAATATGCAAATTTAGCAGTTGAAAACATACATGTTTGAAAACATTTCAACCAAACTGTATCATATGACCCGTCACTGGAACGACCCCGTTCCAGTGAGGGATAACATGATATGGCTTTGTTGAAATAATTTAAAAGATTTGATAAATATAGCTTTTGAAGGAATAAATGTTGATATCGTCTGCGTTTGGTAAATGGTTGATGACCCGTCCTATGAAGGCCATATCACCTTACCCTTTTAAGACACATCGAAATATGTCGTATAAAATGTATGTCATCAAAATTAAAATTCCATGAAAAACAAAAGAAAAGGGAACCTCAATATTTTATCCATTCTTGCTGTTATTATGCGTTAATATTTTATTATTATTAGATGATGGCTCCACGTTGCGTGTGAATAGCGCAGGGTAGCCTGAATGGAATACAACAACTTCTGGGAAAAAAAATTGGTTTGGTTTGTTTTGTTTTGTTTCACCCGATTGGATGGTATGCGTATACTATGGTAACACCAACCCCTCAATTGACGCTGCCAGAAGGGGTCCAGTACTCCGAGAACTTTCCAGAATTCTGGAATCTCTGGCATGGCAGACTTGCACTCGTATCTGCTCTGCAAGCAACGGCCGCCGGAGTCCCATTGTCAAACCACCCCTCCTCCCCGGTCGCTACAGCAGAGTCTTTGCAAAAATGTCAAAGTACATTCCAAGAAACTTCCGAAGGCCTCTCTAACCTTCCAAAGTCTACAACTTCGGCATCTCCTACAGCGATGTTCTCTTAAAATGAATACCGTTGGCTGGACTGAACAGAAATGGGTTTGCTGATTTTCTTCAAATGGGGACTTTGATGAATCACATAATTATAGATTCCGTGACTGATTTAGGACATGAGGATTTTTTTCCATCTGAAGATCTCGGATTAATATAACAATAACATGATTTTGAAGGGCATTACAGTGTATTAACGGCTCAACAGAAATGGTTAACAGCCCTTGAGCTTATTAGCGGCCCTCGACTTCGTCGCGGACCGCTAATAAACTCTTGGGCTGTTAACCATTTCTGTAGAGCCGTTGATACACTGTAATGCTCGACAAAGTCATGTTATTTCTCTTATTGCCACTCTCGTACATCGGGTACATTACAGTTAAATTATATGGGAAATAAGATAAATGGAGTTTGAAGTTTTAGAATTTAAAAAAAAAAACAGCGACACCGTCGTCTGATTTGTTGACAAACAAACTGGGTAACATGACTATCGTCTGATCAGTCTCCGGCGAAATTTGGAAAGTTAGATGATGAAATATATATCTTCGAAATGCGAACTTAAGGCAAAGAGTTTATTCATCAAAGATGTCATAACTTACTTTGTGTGTATCGCTTCCTATATTTGATACATTATCTATCCGTGACACAAAGGGACACACTTGAAACAAATGTGTTAATTGTGTTTACAAATTAAAAAAATCCGAATTGAATTTCGATCCAAATGGAAATCTGGGAAAAATATTGTTGATCGGCTGAAGATGTGACGTCATTGTCTATATTTAGACGTGTCGGGCTGTTGTTGACGTGTTGGGCTGTTACAGTCAATAACGGCCCAACACGTCACATGACTTGTACTTGTTGAGCATTACGAGGTTTCAACGCCCGTAAAACATTGCTAAAGTGCTAGGAACGCCCGCAAAAGTGGTAATAATATAGGGTTAATATCGTGATCTCGAGATACTTTTCTCGTGATCTCTATATACCTATCGCCTGATAATACAGTTGAATCCTCTTAATTGAATATCCATTTTGCCAGCGAAAATTATTCAATTAACAGAAGTATACAATTAACAGGGATTTGGTCAGTTTCCTGTGTTCTGGAGGTAAACTGAGCATTTATTCTATTATATCTTGTTTGACAGAGCTCACAGAGCTCTGTCAAACAAGATATAATAGAATAAATGCCTGTATTGTATGTAGTGAGGCCAAAAAGGTTGATAAATAAGGGGAATTTGGTGCATGTCACAGTAACTTGTTCGACATATTACAAAAATGTATATACAATTAACAGGAGTTTACTCTAAAACCCATATGCAATTAACAGATCAAATTTCTACTGAAGGTATGGTAAATGGTTTTGTGTTTGAAAATTATATTCACCTGACAGGGATATACAATTAAGAGATATCCAATTAAGTGGTCTCCACTGTATCTGATGAACTCGATATACGTATTTCGAGATATCAATATTATATTTCGAGACCTCGGCATAATATTTCGAGATGTCGTCATAATATCTCGACATATCTCGAGATTTCGACATTATGACGAAATCTCGACATTATGACGAAATCTCGACATATATATACGTCGTAATCTTGAAATATTATATTGTGTGTGATATGGTTTCGGAAGTAGGGTTCAATTTAGTCCATATCTGGACCCGAGGCGGGAGTTTGTAATTGTTCACCTGTCACCCCACTCTGGGTCAAATATACTCCACTCAAGTGCAAGGCGGGAATTGATGTCGTCGCCTTGCCATTGACGCTCACCTTATTCAGAATTAGGCAGCTTATCCCGTTCCATCTTCGAAAAAAGAATCCCATTCTTTCTCTTTGTTTATTTATAAAGGAAGCACAAAGCGATTGTCCCAGGAAGGGTTAAGCGATTGGCTCGCAGAACTCCGAGAAAATAAAAAAAAAACATTGTTCGTAAAAACACACACTTGTGTGTTAAAAAGTAAAACAAATCGAGGTGTTATCGAAACTTTGGAAGAGAAAGTTGATATTTTAACTTACCTGTCACCAATATCTTATGCATCCCCGAGTTACTGGATATAGCGCAAATATTTGAATACTAAATTATATCATAGAAGTTCTCTTCAGAGACGTAGCGAGCATTTCCAACTTAATTCGCCCATCTCCGTTTAGCATTCAACGCTGCATGGCAGAGTCTACTTATTCCCATCGACCAATCTCCTTAATATCTGTTGTCGCAGATTGTCAGATTCCTCAGAGAGGGCTTGATCAAATTCTTAGAAGGCATGGAGATGAATAGAATGAGCTCTTACTGTAATCCCAAGCATGTTCTATTGAATTGAGGTCAGGTGAGCATGATGGTTCGCCCATCTGCAAAATATCATTCTCCTCCAGATAACGGATTATCGATCTGGCACCTTGTGGGTTGGCAATATCAACTATTAGGATGAAGTCATTGAGGCCTGGGAATTGAGTTGGATAGAATGGTCTCTCACTGTAATCCCAAGCATGTTCTGTTGGGTTGAGATCAGGTGAGCATGATGCGTCGTCCATCTGCTAATTTCCTTCTCCTCCAGATAGTGGGATACCCACCTGGCACCTTGTGGTTCGGCATTATCGACTATCAGGATGAAGTGTGCTCCTGCATACTTTCTTACAATGCGGTAAAAATCACAAATTCAGCACCGTTCTCCATTTGTAGACCCATCCTTAACCCTTTACCCAACGAATCGCCCGCATCCGTCCGCGTAATATGCAAATTCAGCAGTTGAAAAAATATTATTTTTCAACAAATTTCAACAAAACCATGTCATGTGACCCCTCGTTGGAACGAGCTCGTCGAGCTCGTTCCAACGAGGGGTCACATGATATGGTTTTGTTGAATTTTTCTGAAAAATTTGAAAAAAGGATATTTAAAATAATAAATTTTGATATCGTCTGCGTTGGGTAAAGGGTTAACCCTTTGAACCCTGATGGTATCTCCTATATCTGTTCGATGACAGCAATTGGAAGACACCATATTCATTATTTTGGAGAAGACCAAAAATAATTTCAACATGCATCCTTGGAAGATGAACTAAGTGATCACGAGGACTTCATCTAAAAACTTACGTTCCAGCCATCGTTTATTGACGGCGTGCAATGGTCTAGTGGTTTAGGCGTTGGACTTCTAATTGCCAAGCGATGTTGCTGAGGGTTCGAATCCCGGCGGGGGATCATAAACCAACATTCTAAATTCCTTTAAAACATGATTGCTTCCTTCGAAAATCACACATAGACCCGTGCCAGCTTCGCCTGGGGCCAGTCACAGCACTCTCATTGTACTGCACCAGCGCGTTCCACACTTTCATGCTGCTGCCGAAAAGAAAATGAACCAAGTGATCATGAGGACTTCATCTGAAAAGCTAGATTCCAGCTATCGTTTTTTGACGGTGTGCAATGGGTCAGTGGCATATGCGTTGGATTCCTGATTGCCAGGCGGTGTTGTCTAGGGTTCGAATCCAGGCGGGGGATCACAAACCAACATTTTAAATTCCTCCAAAACATGGTTGTGTCCTTCAAAAACACACACAGGCCCGTGCCAGTCTTTGTCAAAGGTCAACCACATCACTTTCTTTGTACTGTAGCCAACACGTTCTAAACTTCCATGCTGCTGTCGAAACGAAAATGAACCAAGTGATCATAAGCACCTCATCTAAAAAAGCTAGATTCCAGCCATCATTTTTTTTTGTGAAAGTGTGCAATGGTCTTGTGGTTTCAGAGTTGGACTGCTGATTGCCAAGCGATGTTGCCGAGGGTTCGAATCCCGACGGAGGGGCCAGAAACCAACATTCTAAATTCCTCTAAAACACACACAGTCTCCCTCTTTCTCTCTCCCGGTCTCTCTTTTTCTGTTCCTCCCCTCTCACCCTCTCCGTCTCTCTCGTTCTCTGCCTTTGTCTCTCTGTCTCTGTCTCTGTCTTCCAATTATTTCTGGAAAAAAGTCTGATTCAGGTGAGCTGACGTATTAAATCCAAAAGGTCAAACAAACCTTACGTTGTCTGTTTCCAAAGCACATTTCAACACTGTCTCTTGTAGCTGTGGGACTACCTCTTCTCTCTACCCCAAGGGGAATGGTACCAGTTATTTTCCTATTTCATAGATACACCTACGATTCATTCACTGCGTGTTCGCGGGAACAATCAAAGGATACCATAGGGTAGGCGAGTTAAAAGGATCAACCTCTAACGAATAAGTTTAGTTCCTACTGTCAATAATGGTAGTTTTTGCACACAAGTAATATGGCTCGGGTGGATAAGACCCAATGTATGCATATTCACATAAGCACATATCGACACTTTTGACATCACCCATGAGCTGCTTTCAGTTAGTACAAACTTTAATGAATTGTACACTAGCACATACGCACTTTCCAGCATAAATCAGTTAAATGTTCAGTGAAATCCTCTCGTGGTATTCGACTTTGCTTTTAGAATCCCTTTATCACATGTGTCTATCTGCTACATGAGTTGTGCGCACATTGTGCATTTTCAAATAAGCACATATCTACACATCCAGTATATGCCCATGTGTGCATGTGGTGTGTACGCATTATCCACTATCACACCAAGATACCTCGGGAAGATCAACAGACTATTTCTTATGTAGAGTACCCTAGCACAGGGACCGATCAGGACTATTTAAAATACGCTCTAGCATCGGAGCCTATTTTTTCAATTCATGCGCCAGATTTCCATTTACGGAGTCACACTGCTGTTTGTAACACACACTGCAAGTATGTAATAGCTCTCATCATTTTCATTTAGTACACTATAGCAAACATTAATCGTCATTGTGGTTTCTGATCAAGTCTTGGCTGCCTATTTAGGCAGCCAAGACTTGATCACAAACCACAGTGAAGATTAATGCTTGGTAATTAAGACTTGAAGTATTAACTTAAGCACTCTACAACAATGATAAATGATAATCATATATATAATACATGTAAGAGTGTCTCTCTCGATTATCCATCGAAAGAATATCAAAATATGATCTGAGAAGTTACGCGCCAACTGAGAAGCCTATTTCTGAGATTTAAGAGCCAGGTCCTGATGTTTCAGAACCAAATACGCACTGGCGCATGCCCAGGTCGTTCCCTGCTAGAATGCATTGGTTCAAGCAGCTGTATAAACTGATGCAGGTTTTGATGAATGAGGCGACATGATTGAACCTTATAAAGACTTCGCCGAGGGCAAAGATTGGAACAGGGTTAAGCACAGTTAGCAAGCCCGTATTAGTACTACAAGTCAACAGCGGAGGTTCAAAGCCGAACGGTGGTAGAAGACTACTGTATTAGGTGAATACAGTGAAAGCTGAGCATAGGACAGATGGTGATGACTATGGACAAGTCAGCAGTAGTGACGCTGGGGGTATGAAGGTTTTGGGTGGTCTTGGCGAAATGGGTTGACTACGTAAACTCTTATAACTATCTCCCAAAGGTATCGTACAGTAGGTATTCTCCAATAATACATTACCATGTCATAGATATCCTCAAATATCTGTATGTGACTATGTGCTGTATGTGTTGTTCGCATACTGTGTATTTTCAGATAGTTACATATCGGCAGACCAAGCATGTGCATGTGATGTCTACGCCTTGCTACACACATAAACACAACTGGAAAATCATAACATAGGCAACACAAGACAAGGAATGGAGAGGTTAGCAATAAGCAGACACCGAAGATTCCGGGAGAATCCGAGTCAAAGAAAATCCGATGCGATGATTTTGGGGTGTTTAGAGTCATTATCGTGTTGTTTGTGTCAATTCTATGGAAGTAACTAGGAAAGCCGAACCAGAAACGGTACTCCTATTCAATCAAATGCATTCATAGAACACCATATCTTCCTATTAGACGCTTTTCGGGCCTATATTACCACTCGCTATAATATAAGCCCAAGATGGAGGTTTAGCTCGGTCCGTTTCTGTCATTTTAAGTTGTTTCTGGTTATTCTAGATAGTTGTAGTTTTGTTTGTGCTAATAAGATATCCTCCTGTTCAGTTGAATACTACCTGCGACCCCCCCCCCCCCCCCCCCTGTCGTACTAGAGGGTTTTGGGTAACACAGAAACCACGTGCCACAATAGAACCAAAAATTGCTGCCTCCAGTATACAAAATAAATAAATTGCGCATTGACACCGTGTATCAAATAGAAGCGGTTATATGTCGGGCATCACGAACGGATATTTGAATTTCGGCGGATGGTGTAACATAATCGGAATGGCATCTCGTCTTGACGTAAAAGAGCGAATTGTGTAATAAGCGAATGGAGGGGGAGTTATGTACCTTCAGATAGATGCAATCATCTACACACAAGCACACCTAAACACACCCTCGCACCTCCCCTCGCATACCTGAACACACGCGTATTGTCCAAAATACCGGACTCATTCAAGATCATGATAAATATGAAAATCGGTGCAACCTATAAGCAAACGCAGTTTTGGAGAACATTGTACAGTACACGCATCTCTTTGCATTTCTCGTAAACTCTCGTTAAAGCAAACAACATTTTTGCATTCAAAAAGAAAAACAAACAACAAATGGATAATAAACACGTGTTTTATATTTACTTTTAAATGGTTATTATTTGGACAGATCAGTAGATTATGCGAAAAGCAAATTTTTGGGAACTCTCGCACTTCCTGGGAGTGTCAACATGACCGCCGGCATAAAAACACGATTTGTTATTTCATAGTCTATAGACATTTCTGACGGAAATACTGAAAAATCTCACGCGTCATCTATAGAGCTCACTGCGTGAGCCGCCCTATGCGTGGCTCGATCTGCGTTCGCTACAAGGGTTAATTAAACATATCTGTCCGTATTAGAGAAGGGAAATGAAATAGAAATGATTCACCTAGTCGTGTTTGTGACCCTTCTTCGTATGGGGTCTAGCTAACTGTACATATTGCTTTACAGAATTCGTCCATCACAGCTGGATTTCACGAAGAAACTGAGGTGACAGTCATCCTGAGAGAGCAGTTCCGGATTGTCTTTGGTCCAAAGAAAGCAGTGAGTGACGATCCATAGGGGAGAAGACAACTTTCGTTTCGGTGTCCACTTCGCTTCCCATACCCTGGCCTCTCCGAGGAGGTTTAAACCGTGTAGGGAGGGGCAGGGCCGCCGAGAAGGGGGGAGAACCGGGGTAGTAAACCCGGGGCCCGGCGTTATTGGAGGCCCGCCGATTCCCGTAATTTCCTGAAGGCGAGATACTCTTACGTGTGGTCCCTTCACTGCACGTCAAATTTTGATGTGCAGTGAAGGGCCCGAGAGTAAGAGAATCCTGCCTTAACCCTTTACCTAACGCTAGTAGCAGACGACACTCGTAAAAAAATTCTCGTATAACTAAAAATTTCCATTTTTTGCTTCCAACACGTAGGTTATGACCCCTCATTGGAACGAGCGCGATGCGCTCGTTCCAATGAGGGGTCATAACCTATGTTTTGGAAGCAGAAAGTGAAAATATTTGAAAAACTGAATGGCGATTTTCGTGTATAGCGCTGGCCGGTTTTGGCCGTTACGTTAGGTAAAGGGTTAAGGCAATTAGAGAAAATCGGCGGGCCTCGGTGTTCCAAACTGACACTGTTTGTGTGCATTCACAAAAGCGCAATCTCGATGCATTGCTAGCTTACGCAGTTACAAACTTGGAACCTTATCAACATTTTAGTTCTGCACAATATAGAACTAGTGGGTCTTACTATAAAGAATAAATGTATTTCAACCAAGAATCACTAGTTCTGTAGTTTCGTAGATCTAAATGTTAAGAAGAGGGCTGTGTCGCGAATGGAGCTCTGTCTGCACTTGACCAACGGTTGTAATTTTGGACTGCATGATTCTTGAAGTGATAACTTTATAATCTTTATTATATCAATTTGACGTAATAAAGTTATCTTTCAAGAATTGTGCAGACAGTGCAGTTAAAAGCTATAGCTCCAACCCCTTGGCCACTTGATACTCCCCTATGAACTTGCAAATGTGAGAGATACTTCGAAAAGGTCATTTTAAAAAAGGTCATAACGTGACTTTTCACCCCAAAAGCCGCTGAGAAGCCTCTATTTAAAAATTCATTTTCACAATTTTCTTTGAAGACGGGAGGGGGAGGGGGGGGGGGGTGTTTTAAAACAAGAAAGTTTCCAGATTCAATTCAAGATTTTGGAATCCGCGCAATCCCCCCCCCCCCCCAAAAAAAAAAAAACCCTGTCAGAGCTCGTGTCCTGTGCACTCGCGGCCTTCGGCATCTACTCGCCCATGTTGCCTAGGGGGCCCGGAATATTCCCTCTCCCGGGGCCCGGATTTTCTCTCGACGGCCCTGGGGAGGGGTGGAAGTGGCAGTTGTGCTCCACACTCCTTTCTCAACTTCTTTGGCCTCCATCCTGTTTGTGCTACTCTTCGAAGCGTTGGGGATCCTCCGCTTGGGGAATGGTCTCATCTTCGTCTTTTTCGGCGTCTTCTTGACATGCACTGGACATAGCAGTTCTGCTATGTGCTGAACCTTTGATTGTTAACGTTCAGATAAGGTACAGTACCATTACAAATGATGTATTTTACTTTTATGGATACCGGCTTTTGTTTAGGACTCTTAAAACATTCTCTCTGATATCTATATCAGAGCCTTTCAGCCAGAGGCAGATACGAAAAGCAACGTTTCTTTCCCGACCTTTAACCTGGGATAGAAGTTTTATAATGATTAACTCTATGTTTCATTCAAAAGGGAAGTCAGCTTCCACCTTGTGCGGCGCAAATGGTCCTAACTTTTCCGAGTGACAACCACCGGTAAGGGGTAATGAATCATCTGCTCTCACCGCCACCTTGGTACTGTCAGAGCTTTGAGGATTCGTAGAGATCACAGACATAAGCCAGGGTCATTGGATGGGTATCCCGAGATTTCGTTGCGCAACTTGATATGTGCAGTTGGGTAGAATTTACGAAAACTCGGCTTAGGGAACATATCGACCATCAACACATGAATGCCGAATATTGCCATATTTGAAGTGCATCAGTGTTCTATATATTTGATTATAAAAATCTACTGCGTGGTATCTGGCACGAGTAGCATATACAGTACGTGGAGAGTGTATTATCACAAATTCACCCGCAGATTGGAGATTCCACCCGAGCAATAATTGCAAATTTGTTGCAAAGCATAACCAGCACCAGCAAAGTTTCAGCCAATGGACCTCCGGGTTAAACCCGGAGGTCCATTGGCTGAAACATTGCTTGCGACTTTTGTCGAAATGTACAAAATTCGAAAGTTATAGCTTGGGTGATAACTCCACTCCGTGGGTGATTTAATTACAATCCACTCTCCACGTACTGTATGAGAAGCACAGGTGCCTTATTTTCCTGCTCTTTTATTTTGTAAATATCCGCCGCATAACCGAAGCTGTAATCATATATTTTCAAACTCAGATACACTTGACACAATTCAGAGATTGGGCGGTGGTGGCGGGTGGGGTTGGGGTATTGTAAATAGACTCATAATGATAATGATATTTATTTTTGCGACATCCATACAATATGCAATACAAAAAATAGCTGTAAATATCATAGAGACAATGGAATATTGATTATAATAATGCGATTAAGATAGACATGTACACCGGAGAGAGATGACATACCGAGACTGGCTTTCTACCTGTCATACCCCATGATATATATTCTCGTTCGCGTTGTGTCAGACCATTGATGTGGCTATTGGGGCCTAAAATGCACTTCAGTTAAACTACCAATAAAGGTGACATGCAGTAACCCGTAGTAACTACCGCTAAAGGTGACCTGTTGACAAGTCAGGAGATTCTTCCTGATTGGGCAACACAAATGCATTCCTAAGATTTAAATTGCCTGTTGACCCAAATTGGAAGTTGGGGACGAGATCCGGAGTTAAAGTAGCACTAATGTTCTTAGAGCGTTTATAATGTAATATAATATATTACATGTGTATGGTATGTTATAATATGATCTAATTTAGATAATATAAGTTACTTAACCCACTACCCAACACAGCGTCATGACATCCAGAAAATCAGCTAAAGTTGGACTGACTTACTTTTTTATTCATAAATGTATTTTATTTTATTTATTTATTTACTTTTTATTTATTGCTTATTTTTTAGGGGAGGGGGTGAACAATCCTTACTCCCACCCAAATAGTTTATTCCCCTGACACTAGATCCCGGTGATGATGTGAATATAATGAGAGTATCCGCCCTTTTCTCAAAATTCGATGATCCGAATTCCCCACCTCCTGTTATAAGTTCTGGATTCTGCACAGCAAGCATTATCAGCAAAAATGGGGGCGCGGTGGCGTTGCAGTAACCGGTTCTCGTCAGTTCACAGAAGTTAAGCAACGTCGAGCCCGGTTAGTCATTGGATGGGTGACCGTCTGAGCGATCGATTCGGACTCCCGTGTTGTGTCCTTGGGCAAGGCACTTAACTCAGATTTTCAACATGGGGACACGATTACGCCGTGTACTAAGGCGTACTGCACATCGATGGTGTGCGTGTCTTCAACCAATCTAACCCTGCCTGTGCTGCAGTGCAGAGTTAAAATGTTGGGGAGCTGGCAGCTGCTCGTCGTTGCTCGGTGGTTCTCTTCGGGTACTCCGGCTTCTTCCACCCGTAAAACCGTCACCGACACGATATGACCTTGGCTGTTAAAGTGTCGTTAAACCCTAATAAATAAATAAATATATAAATAAATATCAGCAAAAAAAGAAGTCAAAAGAGGCTGGATTACGGAGTACTCGACAACCACCGCCACCATCTTTTCCTGAATAAAGTCAGCCTTGTATTCATTCGTGTCTGAAATCCCTAAAATTGGTTCATGTACCCTCACGCTGATAATTCCTGGGGCGTTTATTATTGTAGTAAACCACCACTGTCTGGGCGGTGGAGCCTTTAAAACGTGTTTGGGGTACTGGGGTTGGACTGAAAAGTTGTCCATTTCCCCCGGGAAGACCTTCGACCTTCACCTATAGGCGATGCACATTCTTAAACCAGAACGAGATGAAATAAAGATGGAGGATAAAATATTTTTCTGCTGCCATTGGCAGCAGAAAAATATTTTGTCCCGCACTTTATTTAGCCTGGCTAAGCCTCTGATTCTAACAGATTACAAGGTGAATAGCAACAGAAAAATATTTTGTCCCCCACTTTATTTTGCCTGGCTGAGTCCCTGATTCTAGTAGGTTGCAAGGTAAATAGCAACAAAAAAAATATTTTGCTCCCACTTTATTTAGCCTGACTAATCCCCTGATTCTGAAAGATTACAAGGTAAATAACAGCAAAAAAGTATTTTGTCCCCGACTTTATTAAGCCTGGCTAAGCTCCTGATTCTAATAGATTACAAGGTAAATAGCAGAAGAAAAATATTTTGTCCTCCACTTTACTTAGCCTGGCTAAGTTCCTGATTCTAATAGATTACAAGGTATATAGCAGCAGAAAAATATTTTGCCCCCTCTTTATTTAGAATGACTAAGCCCCTTCAGCCCCACCACTTTTTTTACCGGGCCATGTTTTTTTTTGTATGCATATATTTTAACACAACCAATAACTGGTGAAACAAGGGACGGATCCAGAGACCCCCCCCCCCCCCCCCCCCTTATTTTCGCCAGCTATGTTTCTCTCGTACTGGTTCAGTTTCGATGGATTTCGGATCATTTTTGAAGTAAGTGGCAGCAAACGCTAAATGTATACAGTCTGTTAAAAAATCGGTTAACTGATATAAATCGTAATCTTACAGACATACAAATACCAAATCCACCCCCAGACAAGACAATCCACAGACAGTATATAATTGCTGTAAACGTCTGGTAAAGCATACAGGTGAGGTCTATTTATCAGCTTTGGTAGTTACGACCAAAGCTGATAAATAGACCTCACCTGTATGCTTTACCGACGGTTTTTCAACGGCTCTCATAGTGTGAAATCTTTCAAGTACATCTCCTGAAAAATCTCAAATTATCCGCTCAGATGCATGGAAATGGGGTATTGGGACCTTGGAATTTCAAATTTTCATACCGACAACCATCCATCTCCCGATCCAGCCCCCTCACTTTAAAAATCGTGCCGCCGCCCCTGTTACTTGGGCTATGATTTACAGAATTATCGTTGCTAAAGGGTTTGGATAAAATCCGTTTGAGTTCACTTTTTGTATCAATGTAGTGCAGTCAAATTATATTTCTTTGAAACTGTCCAATTTTCTTGCGACATATTATGGAGAATAATTGTAAAACTTCAATAGTATCCTAGAAACGGGAAAACATAAGCAAAAACTTTCAATAAGCAATAACATTCTAATAGTTTACTTGTCAAAACACAGACTGAATTAGCCACTTGCTTTAACCAACGTTAAAATATATGTCGTGACATTGAAATTCGCTTTATTAAGCCAGTGCATTTATACGACAAAAGAATTATTCAAGATCTCGTTATTCGAAAACTATTTCAATCGCCCACCTGCCGCGAATCGCAAATCCCCAATACAATATATTTTCCAAGTGCGTTAGAAATGTTATCTTTACATGTATGTGCACACCTCAGGCTCAAAGTCCTTGTGAAAAAGTGATACAAGAGGCTATCTTGGCTAATTTTACTGGTGGTCGATTTATTTTTTTTTATTTATTTGTTTTGTTGTTATTGTTTTACGGGCAGGGGAAACTCATAGTATCTGGAGAGAACCACCTATCAGAGGCGAGTAACTGCCAGATTATCCACCTTACGGACATCGCGCAATCCGAATTAGCAGTGGTTGAAGGCAAGTGAATCAAAAATACCTTAGTACACAGTATCGTCGTGCCCCCGCGTGGTCATTCAGTATGAGGTGCCTTGGCCAATGACGCAGTGAAGTCACTGCTTGTCAGGATTGAACCGTCGACCTTTCGCTTTAGAGTTCAATGATTTAACTACTGTGCCACGGTGATCCTGTGGTGGCAGATGAACTGCACACATATTCACAGAACGTCACGCGCGTGTTAAATGGTTAATCGATGTGGCACGAGTGCCATCGCGAAAGGATAAAACGAGAGGACGATGGCCTGGCGTTTTATCCTTCCACGAGGGCACTAGTGCCACATCGATTAACCCATTCACACGCGTGTGTCGCTCTGTGTTTATTACTCGCCTTCACGTCTATGAAAACAATTATGAGAAGGACAGTCAGCAATTCATTTGACAACTCGTCCCCTGAGTTCCAATGTGTTCTCTGTGCCAGTAGGCACAAAGAACACATTAAAACTCAGAGAACGAACTATCAACAAAAAGAACACATTTTATCGCGAACCAAATTTGCGAGGGGAACCCGTGGTACTATTTTTAGCTATCACTACCGATTCAAATTGTAATTGTGGTGCACGATTTGTAGAAAATTCCCGTGAAATTTCGTTTCTGTTTAAAAGTAGTTCGTCAACGATCTCCGTTCGGCACATGTGTATGGAACGGATTTTCATTTTCCGCATGGTTTAGTGTTGCTGTTGATGGGGATTTCATGGAACAGGCGTGTAATAAATAGCATTACAGTGCAAAATTCAGTTGTTTTTAAACAAATATATTCTCCAACTGCATCTAAACAATCACTCAGTCCAGTCCTGCCCCACTCAAGTACAGTTGAGCTGCGAGTGCTGTGTATAGTGCAAGAAGGAATTTCACAATTTATCAGGAAAATAGTTAACCCTTAATTTCCAAACTTCAGAAACACGCCTGTTGCGCCTCGCCACGTGTGATCACAATAAGATGAAACAGAAAGGGCAAGTCCGGAGTGAAGCGAAAATAGAAAATATGACGACATGTGATCGCTATAAAATGCACGGTCGTTTTAATATAAGGATCCCTGCTGTCATATTTACTACTGCGAAAAGATGATGAAAAAATAGATAAATTCAATATGGCGGCGTCCTAATTTTTGTTACATGTAAAAATCAGTCGTCGATATACGACTTGTCCAAACTTCCGCATACTCGTCAAACTGATAGCCCCGGCTTCCGGGAAGCTGTCTGTTTGAATGGACGCTTGTCTGCAGGTCCACAGTTGTGAAATCAATGGCGATCGGCGTTTCATTTGACCTCAAGTTATTTATTCATTACACCAGACTGATGTCTAAATTAAAATCGCATCAAACTTGAATCAAATTTCGGAATAAAATTGCATTTAAATAAACTGTAAGAAATAACTGTAAGGTAGGATTCTGCGAAGTGTTGGAATTCAATTCCATTCGAAGTCACCCTATGGATTCTATTTGAGTCGCGCTGACTCGGAAATTTTCAACTCGTATTGATATTCTCAAAATCCTATTTGGTGTCTCCCCTTGAAACCTTCTTCTATCGTCAGGTCTCTGATTCAAGAAAAAGACTTCAAAGAGGTTTCGCTTCCCGAAAATACTTTGATTCCGTTCCGGAACATCCCACCTTCTTGATTGATTTATCCAAGCTGACGGGTCGCCGTTGTATGCAATACTTCAGGAGAGACTGAATATACACACACTTATGAGAAGGTGCAATTTTATCTATTGACTAAAGTGAATTTTTTGATTTGATTGGTTGATAGATACGTGGTATGAGACCATATTCATTGAAACCCACGATACGTCCGCCCAGCCACTGACAAATTGCACATACCCAGTGGAAGCCTCGTTCCGAAATCTACAAATTGTCCATACCCCGTAGAAGACGCGTCATTCCAGTTTTACAGTGTACATGTATTATATTTTAATTTTTTATCTCCAAAATATAGCTCATGACCCCTTATTGGAATGAGCTTGTCGAGTACCCTCCAATGTGGGGTTCATAAGCTATGTTTTTGAGACAAAAAAGATAAACAAAATTCAATAATTTTTTTTATGCTAGTCATATCGGCATATTTTCACAAAAAGTTTTGTGCACAAAAATTCCACAGAAACCTGTAATGCTCAACAACGGACAATGCTGTGTGTGTTCACACATGAAATAGATTGTACTTCTAAAACGGAAAGTCAATAGATAAATTCGTTACCCCGTGTCTCATGGGATACGGCTGGCTTCGGGTAAGTAAAAAACCGTACCACGTGATCAGATAGGGATAACTAATAATATCAAGTAATGATTCGATTCGTAATTCGATATGATTCGATTCGAAATCTTCTGTCTGTTTAAATTCGAGAGTCGATTCAACCAAAACATTTATATTTGCATGCACCTACCATCTACCATCAGGATGTTCAACGAGTACTAAGAAATAACCCCAATAGATGCTAAACAAAACCTTTCGGAACACGCTACAAAGGTTTTGAAGCTTCTTACCCCTTTTCCTAACGTGCATTACTGCGATAACAAGAGCTGGGAGGTTTCGATTTTTCAGATTCGGTTTCAGAAAAAAACATCGGTTTCGGTTCGGTTTTTCTGTGTATTAAGAACAGATAATAAATAACACTTCGTCCTCCTTAACTTCGACAAAATCCACAATGGTTTGTACAACACCCCTTGCTACCACTGTCTATAATGGGTTCGCTTCGCGTCTCGGTTGAACACAAACTCCTAGCTGCAAACCTCAATCCATGTTACTGTCAATTCATCACAATAACTTTTACTGTAATAACTTCAGGACACACGTTATGCAAGAAAACTTAAATAATGGTTTAATTGTGAATTTTATCTGTACTACAAGACCTGATTGTGGAGGCAATTTATATATTCATGCATTATTGCATTTATTGGTGTTTGACGACACTTCAGCATATATGGCTATATATTGAACACAAAGGTATGAATGTATGTTTTGACACGTCAGGATACAAATTTTGAAAGAAAACTTAACCAACCGTTTAATTATGAATTTTATCTATACTACAAGACCTGACTGTGGAGGCAATATGTTTATTCATGCATTATTTAGTTTAGTATTTGAGCCATTGTTTACATCTATGTTGCCCACTTTAGCGGACTTGCCCCATGCAATGGTTACCAGGCCCTATTTTGACCGTGAAGCAGAACCTGCTTACCGCAGTTAACGAATACTACTGCACTTACCAGTGTTTCCACGGAGAAATGGTGAGGTTGAACCTGCCGCAACGTGTAACATAAAAAAGGTATACGTTATGCCGATTTGGGTCATAATTGGTCAAGAGACATTTCAATAAACCAACCAGATGCCTGAAAGGGAAATATAATTGACTGATAGATTTTATTCCAATTGACATGGTACCTAATATTTGTAGCGCTAGGCGTCCAGTTCGGGTCCCTATGTTACTACACACCATCCCATTTTCTCACCAAGTTTGTGGGTTGCCAGTAAAACATCCACATGGTGGAGTATTCATCAATATATAGTTCACACTCTGCGAAAAAGCGCAAAAAAGCATAAGCCTTATTTTTCGTCAACAGACATCCGCTGTTGAAACTCGGAAGTATTTTGAATGAACTGTGTCAGTGATCATGCCCATTCAGAAGAGTTGGCTGTTATTTTCTGCGTGGAAAATCCATTCTGCGGGAAGGGGTATCTGGAAGATGACCGATTGGGCAGGGGTGTAAACCTGATTTGTTCCTATTGTAATGGTTCAATAATAAATAACGCATCAGCCTCAATAACTTCGACAAAATCCACAAAAGTTTGTGCGACACCATTTGACACCACTCTCTGTATTTGGGTCCAGCCTAACTTCCCTTTGACCATTCTTAGGCGTTCAAGGGGATCAGTTGCTAAGCCTATTCAGATAGAAAAGGAGCAAATAAACCAAGATAAGAAATGAATAATGTTCATCTGATCTATGTTGTAATTTCATTGTCAAATTTCTCCCTTATTGACTCGTCCGGTGGACGAGTCAATAGGGAAGAAAATGAATGTTACAACCAGAAAACGACATATTCGTCCCGTTGCCTGTTAGACTAAGTGACATAGTTCATGGTGGTCGTTAGGCCACTTCCCTAAAAGTACGATAGGGTGGTCGGTCAGTTTATGCACAAACAGTAAAGCCGTTCGCCCGTTTTTGCTAGATCTTGCGGCACGGTTTTCTGATTTGTCCCAAAACCGGTACCGAACCGGAAAACCGGAAAACCGCCCAGCCCTAGTGATCACAAAAACAGACAAATAATTTCGATCGGATCGCGACTGAATCGCGTCTCGAAAAAGAAATATGAAAAGATTGAATCTGAGAAGCTGGTTTCGTTTGTTTTTATGTGGTCTTGATTTCGTAATATTTCATTTTCGAAATCTTTACCCGCTGGTGGATGTGTGTCGCGATCGCATCTCACAAAGACCACTTCTGTGATCACAGCACTGCAAATGATATATTCTATGAGCATCACTCATAATAATAGCAAATCAAATTTTATTATTGAAAAATAAATCTTACGCAGGGATGTGGCTATTGGAAGCTGGTTCGTGGATGTGCTTCCTCTGTTTTTCCAACTGTACCCACCTTATGGCTGGAGAACAACCGAAGCATTTGTAACCCCTCCCCCCAGCCACAATATGGGTAATTATTTTCCAATTGCCACCTATGAATTTTCATCTGCTGAAGCAATCCGAATGCACCCTCTCTCCTTGTGTTTGACATATATGACCTTTGGGTACTGGTGTCTCCTTTCTATATTCTGCTTTCCCCAAGAAGAGAAAAACAAATTTTGTTAACTTTTACGACTCTAGGCCCTCCAAAACATAGCTTATCAGCCATCTGCTATGCTTTAGGTTCAATTCTTTAGTTACCGCACCTAAAAGACAACACTTGCAAAATATTCTTAAATAACTAAAATTGTCATTTTCTGTCTCAAAAACCTAGCACTTGAGACCTCGATGAAACAACCTCGTAGGCTCATAGGCTATATTTTGCAGGTCAACAATTGAAGAGGCTTCGAGGAATAAAACAAAACATCACCACAGATACATACCAAACGGGAACGTTTGTCAACAACAAGAGAACAGCGGTTCCATTCTGTAACATCCCCGCAACTCTTGTTCACTAATAAAAACGACGCAGGCAGCTTTAATACGAAAATAAACAACAACACGTTGTCCTTTTGTTTCTTTTATAGAAAGATCTGTGGGAGCACTTCTCAGTAATGTGGCATAATGAACGGAAAAAGGACCGAAATTGCAATCATTTGGAACACTGTTTAATTTGTCGTGTACGGCACAAATGATCGCCGTTGAGGTCACGTTGCCCTTTATCGACTTGATTTCTGCTGAATATGACACTATGTTACAGTTTTTTTTCGATTGACACTACTCCCAGACTGGCGGATTATTCAATGAAATGTCAGATTTTGTATTGTATTGTGATTGTAATTTGAATACAAGTCACTGTGGTGAATTGGCGGTAACATGGTCCGAGGTTTGCGGCTCTCAACTTATGTTCCACTGAAACACGAAGCGTCTCTGTTGAAAATACGCTTCGAGCCGCAATCCCGAGCCTCTTGTTTGAACATACGCCCCGAGTCGCAAACCTCAGACTATGTTACCGTCATTTCATCACAATAACATGTTCCAATAAGACCCTACCCATAGGACAAAACCCACTTCATGAAATGAACAAGGAAACTTGAAGGAACAAGGTGACTTTATTGATAACAAATTTAGTAAATAAACCTCTCCTGTACCCCACGACGTCACTGGACAACATAAAAAATCAATAACTTAGATAAAGGTCCAGGTAACTCCATCTCAGATCCGATCATGAACTTCTAAGTGGGTTGTGAGCATAGATCCATAGAATGATATTTCGCGTGGAGACGTCAGACGATAACATGTGTTACTGGATCCGTAAACAAAGAAAAAACTAGTCCAGCTCTCGTCCAATCAGAGGACGAGGATTTTAAGCTTATTCGAACATTTTTTTCTAACTTATGAACTTGGATCGGAACGCGTCTATAGTACACTATAACCCTTTGTTACAACTAATTGTTGCAAACCCTATTGTAATAAAGTTTATTAATGTAATAATTATTACAACAGCAGGGCTTGTAATTGCATGCTTTAAAGTAGTAAATTTACCTTTATTACAACACGAGTTGCAATTGCATGCCGTAATACAATACAGTTATGTTAATTTCATTGTATGTGGAACATGTGCCACAATGTAATACAAATGCGCGCTCCAAGATTTCAGTAACCATGTTAGTATTTGCTGAGCAATGTTGGTGTCTTTAGAAATAAGTAAAATATGTTTCGGCAAATCATGGCGGTTTAGTCCATTTTTGATGTTTTGTTTTTTGAAAGTCATACAGTGCCATTTTATAGGATAAAACGGAAAGGCAAATGTACACTCTGTCACTGCCCTTTACTATATTTTTGTCAATTAATATGTCTTACAAAAAATTGGCTTATTACATTAAGGCATACATTTGAAAGCCATAGTGCAATAATTACATTGTTAAATACTCAATTCCCATTGGTCAGCTGGATAAAAACGTCATGACCAAATGTAATTCATTTTCCAATGAAAACATTTGGTCGAACTTTGACCCGCATTTACGGTAAAGCGCAGTTGACATAATGTAATTCGGATGGTGTTTGGGTGGGTTTTTAACTTTTAGCGTCTCTCGCAGTGATCAACTCCTCTGCTGTTTCTTTGGTGACATTTCCCAACTGTGGCATAAAGCCCGTTACTAAAAAACTCGTTTCCATTTCTAAAGTTGTGAAAATTGAAGCTTATTTGCCTCTGGGATATCACTTAGACGGAACAAAGGCCTACGCTAGTTCTTGATTCCAACGACTGAAAGCCGTATGATTTTCAACAAGGTGAATGACGATTCATGGGGAAAAAAGTAGTTTAAACAGTTACGGAATGTAATTATAAGAATTGAATGCTTTGGATTCATACATAATTTGTACCCATTCCCACACGTTCATACTCCAATAAAGATTATAAAATTGCATTCAATTCTTAAATAAAGTTGAATTCATTACATTAAAGCATGCATTTGCAACCCTCATTGTAATGACGTTGAATGTGCTACATGAAGTGTGCAATTGTATCCCCAATTGTGATAACGTGGGTGCACGGTGGTTCAATGGTTACGGCATTGGACTTAAAACCAAAAGGTCCACGGTTCGATTACCGCCAGGGATAACTACGTTGTGTCTTTGGGCGAGGCATTTAATCCAGATTGATCACACGGCGGCACGGTCGCCTTGTGGACAAAGGAGAGTGCTCGTCGATGGTGCATTTGTATTCAACCAATGCCAACCCTGCCTGTGCGGAGATAGTACGTTAGGAAGACTGACAGTTGCTCCCCGTTGCTCGGTGGTTCTCTCAGGCTACTCCAGATGCATATACTCTACAACTGTCTGACACGAGGTGACCCTGGCAGTCAAAAGTGTCGTTGAACCCCAATAAATAAATTGGGATAACGTTGAAATTATTACAACCCCCTATTAATACAATAACCACCTTTATTACGATGCATCCGTATTCAGCTGAAGTTTATCTTCACTAACATACACAATTGTTACAGAATACCAGCACGAAACACCCTTGCGTTTTCTTCTTCAGTGGAACAAGCATCTGACACTGACACTCGGAAAGCTGTCATAGCGAGCTTTCCAAGTGTCAATGCGAGAGGCAGGTATTAACAATAAAGAGAAAAAGAAGAAATGTTTTACTGCATTTTCCTTCAAACTATTTTACCGCCACTGCTAAAGATTCACATAAAATCGGGGTGTTTTGAAAAAAGCTTCAAATCAGGCTTGAAACCAACTACTTCAGGAGATTAAAGGTTACATGGATTTTGCCGCCACCATAGGCTGTATACATTTCATGAGGGTCAAACCCTATTGTTCGAAATAGAAAATGTCTCAATAAGACTAAAATTCTCTCCCTCTGATTGGACGAGAGCTGGCTTATTTTTTTTTTAATGTTTACGGCTGCAGTGGAATAGTTTTCCGCCTAACGTCACTATTTGAAAAAAATTATAACAATGGGAGGAGATTTAAAGTTCATGATTTGAACTGAGATGAAGTAACCTCGACTTTTCTGTTGGTTATTGTTTATTTTTTTTTGTTCTACAGTGACGTCGTGGGCTACACGGGGGAGGGGGGTATTTACTAAATTTGTTATCGTGTAAGTCTCCTTGTTCATTCAAGTTGCAGTTCATTTCACGACGTGGGTTTTGGGCTATTGGTAGGGTCTTATTGGAGTATATACGTTATTCACGTCTCCGTTGAACATGAACTTCGAGCCGCAAACCTCAAACCATATTACCACCAATTCATCAACAGAACTTATATTGTTGTACACTTCAGAACACACGATATGTAAGAAAACGAAAGTAACGGTTTAATTGTGAATTTTATCTGTGCCGCAAGACCGAACTGTGGAGGCAGTTTCTTTATTCATGCACCGTTGCATTTATTTATTGGTGTTTGAGCCATTGTTTATTCCCATTTTGCCCACTTTGGTGGACTTGCACCATGCACTGGTTACCAGATCCTGTTTTGTCCGTGAAGCAGAACCTGCTTACCACAGTTAACGAACATTACTCAACTACCCAGGATTCCCACAGAGAGACTGTGTCTAGCCAACCACTACGTTTTACAAAGAAAATATATACGAAAGTCCGATTCAGGTCATAATTGGTCAATAGGGCAAAAAGATTGTCAGAGAAAGGGTCATGGAGGATTGTAACCGTAATTGGCGAGAGGGGGTCAAATCAAAGAGATCTTTGGATGGCCTGCGTGATAAAGAGAAGCCTGGTTTTGAAGAGTACCTTGATGGCACCTTTGGGGGGTCACTGTTGTTCAAGCTGAGGTCGCGGTCCCTGGAGCTGAGGGGAAAAATTGGGAAAAACAGTGAAAAGGAGTGCCAGATGTGTTACGTGGGCGTGGTGGAGACCCTGGAACACTTTCTTATAGAATGCCCAAAATACTAGTCTAAAAGAACAAGATTCACGGGGAGTATAATGGAGAAGTGGGATGGGAGAATGAAGGACATGTGGTTAGGGGGCGACTCAAAGGAGAGGGTTAATATACTAATCGGAGAGATTGGAAAGAATGGGGCAAGGGATGTCACCAAGCAGTTCGTCTCCGAGTGTTGGGAGGAGAGAAGAAGCGCGGGAATAGGGAGGCAGTTTGGTAGAACATGGGTAACCAAGGCCTTCTCATACGAGAACCGCGACAAATCAGCAGCCGGCCGAAGTGTTATTATTATTATTATTATTATTGGTCAATAGACATTTCAAAAAAACAACCACATGCCCGAGAAGGAAATACAAATAACTGATAGATTTTATTCCAATTGAAATAGCACCTTATAATGGCAGTTCTTGGCGTCCAGCCCCGGGCCCTGAGTTACTACTCACCTCCCCATTCTCTCACCAAGCTTGTGGGTTGTCACTAAAACATCTACATGGTGGAGTATTCATCAGGATATAGTTCACACTCTGTGAAAAAGCGCAAAAAGCACAAGCCGTATTTTCCATCAATAGACATCCGTTGTTGAAACCCGGGGGTATTTTGAATGAACTGTGTCATTGTTCATGCCCATTCAGAAGAGTTGGCTGTTATTGTCTGTGTGGAAAATTTATTCTGTGAGCATGGGCGTCTGGAAGATAACCGATTGGGAGAGGTGGTTGGTGTAAAACTGATTTTTACCGACTGTAATGGCTCAATTCCCGACTGATAAAATAGTCCGACTGCGTCGCCAACGCACGCCTTCATCTAAGGAATGCTTTGATGATGCAGTTGGACTATTACTCAGTCGAGATTGTTGTTTAACCTTTCACCTAACATGAAAAGCAGACGACACCAGCAAAAAAACATTTGAATAATTAATTTTTTTCATTTTTTGTCTCAAAAACGTAGGTTATGACCCCTCATTGGAACGAGCTTTTGAGACAAAAAATGAAAAAAAATAGTGAAAATTAATTGGCGATTACCCAACGTAACGGCCAAAACCGGCCAGCGCTATTCTCAAAAATCGCCAATTAATTTTCACTATTTTTTTTCATTTTTTGTCTCAAAAACGTAGGTTATGACCCCTCATTGGAACGAGCTTTTGAGACAAAAAATGAAAAAAAATAGTGAAAATTAATTGGCGATTTTTGAGAATAGCGCTGGCCGGTTTTGGCCGTTACGTTGGGTAATGTCAAGACCTCTTGGAAATGTATTTGTTATTAAGTAAAAAATGCATATAGTAGTCGTGACGCAATTTCAATTAACACGTACCGTACCAGTACTCCAGGTTGGTTATGCCACCCCCTCCTCCCACAAGAGCCTCCCGCAAGAGGGTACTGCAGACCTCCACTTGTATAATCGATGGTATCTGCGACATAAGTCCAAGTATCAAATTCTTGTCTTGTAAGAAAACACATGATTTCTGACAAGAGCGACTCATCATCTAAGACTCCAATCCAGCCGAAACTATTTCGAAAGTAAAATGTATTTGAAAGGGGCGGGGGGGGGGGGGGTCTCACTCTCTCCACAAACACCTGTTAGCGAAGGCCCTGCCTGCAGTTGTTTTACTGGTAAACTATGCTCCCCGTATGTATACGTCCTTTCGCATTTGAACATTTTATTGGAAAGTGTAAGATAGAATAATATTGTGTTGAATTTGGGCAGTGGGGTTAGTTCGGCATGTACTGCAACGAGAAGTCCAACACTGAAACGATCCCTCAGAATTCGCCCCACTCTGCAAACTCAGAGAATAACGCGCATTCGGTAGGTACGAAAAGAGTGCAAAATGTGTATGATTTTAATCAACACTTCGTGGTAAAATAAAATACAAATTGATGAAATTTCAAAAGGGAACCATCATTTATTTTACAACCTTTGTTTCATACATCTGTGCTACGAACATGAAATATTTCATGTTAAATTGCATTATGCCAAGAAGAGAAATAGGATCTACCTTAGCTGAGATTAGACGTGCTTACTACAAGACACACAGTGAACCACTAAGGAGCTCAAATATTCTGAAGAACTTGAAGTTCTTGAACATACAGTTTCGCAAAAATTCTATCAACAATTTCTCATAAGACCACCAAATGAGAGTAGCCAGACACAGATAGACTACGGGCAGTAGAAGGTCAAGGGTAGTCAGAAACTTGGATTCGTTGTGTTTTGGGGAAGTTTTATAGTAAATTGAAATGGCATAGAGATTAACACAGAGATTAGTGAAAGGTTTGAAGTATATCCCGTATAGATAAGTCCTCATTGGGGAACGCAGTCGGGGACCTATAAACAAGAGTCAAAAGGAATGTCAGATATGAGGGAAAGACGTCCGTAGAGACCTTCAATAACATTGTGCAATGAGTGAGAGTATATCTACTTACCTGATAACGTGGAAACTTACCCAAAAGCAACACCAAAACCTTCTGTCTTTCAAGATAGGATTCACGCAGAATTGTATCGTCTGGCTCTGATAGTAGAATCTTCGTTTCTCCGTATGAGATTATGTGGGCAATGAGAAAATGTCCCGATGAGTTATCATTCAAATGGCTTCATGCGAAAAGAAAGGGATTCGGCAATCACGTTCAGATTATAGAATGGATTTATGAGATCGGCCCATGATTTGGGGAATGCTTTTTTTCAGTGGATAAGGGCATGATAAGTATGAGAGAGTACCTCGTTAAGGTCTAACCTCAAGTTCCTCGAATCTTTTTCTGGGTACTGAACGACAATGTCCCAGAGATACACATTTTGGCCTGAGACAGAGAATACTGCTACTACTAACATCACTGTCGTCTTCTATTGACAGTTACACACTAAAAACTAAAGTGTTAAAACTGACACTTTGAAGGTGTTAAACCCATTCAAACTCTTAGGGTTTGATTTTAACACTCAAAGTACAATGCTTTAAGCACTTAGACATTACAATCGTCATACATCTGAAACTTGAATGGATGGCACTTCCCATGTGTCTAGCATTGGTGGTTCTTCCAGAATCGTCCTTAATTTGATTTGCGCATGGTGGGTACCTAATTAAAAGGACACAACGCAGATGACGCGGATCAGGCTCGAGAGTTCGAGCCTGATCCGCGTCATCTGCGTTGTTTCCTTTTAAGTGTCGCAACATTACACTTATCAAGTGGTATTATTGTAACACCTGTCAAGTTCTGGGATATCTACACTTGAACAAAGTGCTAGTTCAGCCCTGAGTAAGTGTTAAATACAGCACTTCAAGTGTAGTTTTTAACACTTTAGTTTTTAGCGTGTAGTAGTGTTTGTAATACTATTAGTTGAAGAGGGTAGTAACATTAGCAGCAGTAGTACTCCCCGTCTAAATCGTACTTAAGAGCCATCCCGATACACTACTGCCCATTCCATAATGTCATTCCCTTCCACAGCCCTCTTCTTCGAGACATGTATGAAATTCTGGAAATCGGGCATTATCCATGTGTGATATACAACTGACCCACGCCCTCAAATGCATCATTTCACTTCCCCTTCTTCCCAGGTCCACATTAGGTCTTCCAGATGGGGGCTTATCGATAGCTGGTACACTACTCACATGTAATAATAATAAATAATAATAAATAATTTTATATAGCGTAAAACCACCTAGGGTGCTCTAAAACGCTTTACAATAAGATGACCTAAGAGTCAATCCATATAGAAAACTGAGTTAAATAAATATGTTTTAAGTTGTCGTTTGAAAATAGGTAAGCGTGACTGTGATCTGATCAGGGGAGGAAGCTCATTCCATGTATTGCAGACATGAGGAAACGGGAAGGAATAATGGACTTGTGGGGTACCACTTGGCTCATCGAGTGTCTGTATAATCATATATCAGCAAATGTACAAATACACACTTGGTATCCTTTTGAGTGAGTAAGTTGGGGTCTGGTCATACGTTGGTCTAGTATTCGAGTTGGAAGATGCCTGGAGTAGAAGAAGTGTTCAGAGCTGACTGAATGCGAAAGTCATTGCATTGGGCGAATGAAACGAAATTAATATAGTTACATCTCCAAGCATAATCTTAAACACTCAGAAATGAGTTGAGTTAAAATTCATTACAAATCAACTTGATTGAGTAAATATGAGCCCAGCTGGGCTCATATTCACTCAATCCAGTAGATTTGGACAGATGTTTAACCCTTTACCCAACGCAAACGATATCAATATTTATTATTTTAAATATATTTTTTTTAAATTTTTCCAAAAATTTCAACAAAACCATATCATGTGACCCCTCGTTGGAAAGAGCTCGACGAGCTCGTTCCAACAAAAGGTCACATGATATGGTTTTGGTGACACCTTTGGAAAAATAATATTTTTTCAACTGCTGAATTTGCATATTACGCGTGCGGATGCGGGCGATTCGTTAGGTAAAGAGTTAACTCAACTGATTTCAGAGTGTGTAACATGATGCACCCTTGAGCTAATTGGCAGTGTCATTTTTGCATTTTGGTAGAATGATACTACAACAACTTATTCTGTTTTTTCTGACGTGAATTCGTCTTTGGTACTATCAGCAAATTTCAATCAAGTCGGATACCGAATACCGAACAGATATCGAGGTATACCCTCTAAAATACAGAAACCGATACCGAACTCAAAATTCCAATATCGCCCATCTCAACAACAGTGAGCTGATCTGGGTTGTCCGATTCCTCCGAGGTGACTGGACAAAATCAGCCAGATCATACAAGACGCTATAGACGTCTTGTTTGATCTAGGTGGTCTAGTCTCGTAAACGAGACGGAATATGACAGCCCAGATTAATTGTTGTATCAATTTGTTTATTATGTGATAGCGGATCTTTGAGAATCGAATGCGACGCATGAAAATTAAACAGTAAAGAAAGAATGGATGCTGTCCAGAGTGATCAATGCTCGGGACTGATCTAAACGTAACTGGATTACAGGAACGCTTATCGGTCAAATACTTGATGAATATTTATGACAACATATAATACTTAATGAATATGACAACCCAGGTTAATTAACTGCTGTATTAATTTGTTAATTATATGATAGCGTATCTATTTTTATAAGATAGCGGATCTCTAAAAGTTGAATACGACGCATGAAAAGTAAACAATAAAGAAAGAATGGATGTTGTCCAGAGTGATCAATGTCAGCGACTGATCAAAACACAGCTGGAATGCAGGAACGCTGATTGGTCATTTACTTAAAGGTGTCCACACCGCGGTAATCTTGGCGCATGGGGTGTGGGAGGGGGGGGGGGGCTATAAATAAACAATGCTTTTTTAAATCTAGATGGTCGTTAGATACCGACGCCTCGCAATCATCGATCCATTTTTAAAAAAATATACGTTGATGTATACAGAAAATAAATTTGTCGCTGATGTGTTCATTTTTCGTATTAATGTAAATTGAATAGTTCCAACATTTTGGTTATTATTGAACAAAAAAATAAACACGTCCCGAGATTGGAATGTGGGTGTAGTGTTATTAGTTTTCATATGAAGTAAATGGCACGGTGTTTGGTGAAGTGAAAGTTTTGAATATCTCCGATCGTCAATGACGTCACGAGTTTTTTCCTTTAAGACAAGCATAATACAGATTTGGAGACGTGGAGACTCTTCATTTTCTAGAGAGCCAACATTGATGGGCACACTACTGCTGTATCGGTTTTTTTTGGAAGTCAAGTAATAAAACTAGATATGTCCTGAGTGAGAGATGCAGAAAACGTCACAAGGCATTTTTAAATTATCCTGATTATTACCCATAATACCATAAATAATAAAGAACTACAGGACTTTGAGTAAAAAAATGTGTTAGTTTTCTTCCCTTATTATTTTGAAATAATTTCGACCCATCTGTGTTTTTTGTACAGAGAATACTAGGGACTACAATTTGCCAAGGGCTGCAAGGAAGATACCTATAATTGCTCTGAATATCGCAAAATAAAAAGAGCATCCAGTGTTATTTAGAGCTGGGGTGTTTTTCAGATTCGCAGTCGGTTCGGTTTCACGCACAAAGCTCGATTTCGGTTCGATAACACTTCAGTCTCCTTAACTTTGCCAAAATCCGCAAGAGTTTGTACCACACTACTCATAACAAAAGCCATGTCTGTATTGGGTTCAGCCTAATTTCCCTTTGATCATTCTTAGGGGTTCTGTGTGATCAGTTGCTAAGTGTATACAGTCAGAAAAATGCCGGATGTTCCAATGAGAAACTACCCATAGCCTAAAAACCTACATCGTGAAACACGAGAGGCCTATTTACTAAACTTGTGATCGTTAAAAGTTGCCTTGTTGAAGGCAACTTTTAACGATCACAGGTTTAGTAAATAAACCCCCCGTGTATCCATGACGGCACTGGATAAATCAACTTTTAACGATCACAAGTTTAGTAAATAAACCACCCGTGTATCCACGATGGCACTGGATAAATAATCAATAAACCAGATAAACCCATTTCATCTTAGTTCAAATCGTAAATCGGTTTGTAATTTAAACAACATTTCAACCGGAAGACCGTCTGTTGCACCCGTGAAACGTTCAGGAAAATGAAGCGGCTTGCCAGTCACTTCGTTTATGAAGCAGTTATGAAACGGGCGACGTCATTTCAAATAGTTCGCGTTGTGATGTCAGACGGCAACAATTGCCACTTGAGCCGTAAACACAGAATATACTAAGCATGTTCTCGTCCAATCAGAGCAGGGGGATTTTAGTCCTATTGGAACACACACTATTCTGTGCCAGTGTTCATATTTGTAAAAAAAGAAAATTTTCTTGTAAAACGTGAGAGTTAATATTTTGTGTTCATTTGAATAAAAACAAAAATACAAAAAAGAACTCTTGGTGATTTCCAACATAAAACTACCTCGCATTTATTCGTGGTTATTTTTTAAATGTAATAAAGCAGCCTACGATGGCAGAGCCAACTGGCGCAGACTTCAAAATGTCTAATGTCGATTTGCATTGAACCGGCCCCACACCAAGACAAACAAAAACAAGCGACATTTTCGCGCACGATTTGACGTTCTCGCAGTCCCTGGAGTCACGGTTTGTGTGAAATTTGTGTTGATATTGTAAACTATTCCCCAGTCCAATATCCTAACCGCTAAACCACCACTCTCCTGCGTAACTGCGATTTACGATATGCGTTCAAAGACCATTGGATATTTTTGTGCGCTACATTAGTATGCGTTATTTCACATTACTCTCTTGTTTCTTTGTAGTAACCGGTTAACCATTTGAACGCGATAAGCCGTTTTTTACGGTCCATGAACATTATACATCATATTTTTAGTAAGTATGGTTGCTGCTAAGTGAACGTGTGAGGTGGACCAATCAGCCTCGAGGCTGCACATTGGAAATATTAATGGGTATACCGCCAAATAATGAAGATGGGCTCTTCCAATTGGTGCCTACTTTGAATTGAAATGAAAGACACCACCAGGGTTCAAAGTGTTAAGCACTTTACATAACGTAGCGCTGAAAACCACTTCTCACTATTCGCACAATTTGCTATTCACTTCTTCCTCACAAAAAACAGAGTTCATGATCTTTCATTGGAATTGGTTCGTTGGTTTCGTTCCATTGAAGGCTCAGGAGCTATGTTTTTAGCCAAATTAAAAATATTCAGTTATTCAATAATTTTCTTCTGCACATGTCGTTTATTAACAGTGTTGCATGATCAGTTAATTACGAAAATGCAGCCCGAATTGGCGAAGGTCATTCTACCGAAGAAGATCTGGGCATCTTGAGACCATCTTGTATAGACTCTGGAATTTATCTCCTGCATTTTCTGATACTTGAGACAGTTGTTTCAGCATTATATTATTGGGTCGCTATTATTCTCAAAAGATCGTTGAGGATTCGATTTTACCAAATTTCGAGAGAACTTATTTGACTGGTGTCCTTATTCTCCCAAAGCAAACAGAAAAATGCAGTCCAAAACGCCGTGTTTAACTTTAGAATTTAAAGATGTGACATCTGTGGAAGCTCTGTGTATTGGACGGAAAGGCATATTGTTGGTGATGACAATTTATTTTGGGAATGGATGGTGAAGATATGTTTGGCGAATCAACATCTCCCAAAATACAAGGGCCGAAGTGGATTGGATTGTACTGTGAAATAAACAGAAATATCTGCCCTGTATAGTGATGACTGGAAACTTTAGTATTTTTTCGTTTGGAAAACTCGTGTCAGTTAATACCCAATAAAACAAAAAAAAAAACAAAACGTTTAACGGTAAACGAGAGCTGGCACAAAACCAGTTCCTAAATATTATTCGTGGCGTCCGGCATTACAATAAAGAGCAACGTTTTCTGATGTACTTATTTTCCACTGACAAGACTCTGCGATTATTAGCCTGTGATGTGACTGATTTTTGTGAAAAATGTAGCAGACTGGGTGTCGTTAACGTACACTAAAAACTATATGGTAACGAGAATGGAGCCCGAGACACGCCACAAGTTATATGAGAAGAGGTTGATTGCTCTATATTATACGTAACATACTGTGTTTTATTAGAGAGATAACTTTGTAACCATTTATTTCCAGTACCTCTGATACCATAATATTCAAGTTTTCTTATCGAGTTTGGTTTATCGAGTCGAAAGCTTTTGAAAGATCAAGAAAGATTGCCTTAGTGGTATCTTTTCTCGATTTGTTATTTTGAACTGCTATGTGTTTTAAAAGAAGCATTACAGGATGTATTTTGGAGTGATTTTTTTCTGAAACCGTATTGAGTCAGATTTAAGATATTAAAAGTGTTTACGAAAATTGTCAGCCAGTTATACATTATTTTTTCAATGACCTTAGAAAAGACGGGCAGTATGCTTATAGGTCTATAATTGTTAAAATTATCAACATTTCATTTGTTTGAACTGTGTATTCTAGATTCGTGCAACTCGCGAATGAAAGCTACAATTTTCGAAATTTGACAACGCAGTTTTGATAATTTCCGCACATTTGTCACACATATACATTATCGAATGGGTCAGTACGGGATACAAACCTCCAAAGATTCAAATGAATTCCATTATTTATTCGTTTACTGCCCAAAACATACAATTAAAGAGCGAAATAATATGAGCAGCGAAACAAACGATTTTTCATATCCGGACGCGTTCTCGTGAATGTTGTACCCAGGTATGGATCATTCTCTTCGAAACGAGATATGGATCATCTTCTCAAGGAATAAAATGAAAGCCTCGAGAAATGTGACTTCAACCCTGGAAAAGCGATACATTTTTCCACAAAGATTTCTTTCCGGGTCGTTTTGTGGATGTTGTGCCTCTGTGAATCGATTTTTAAATTTAGCCTGATCAGTTTTATTCGGCCAGTATGAAAAGAAAACTGATATAGTAGTGTGCTAAAAATAGAAAACGTGTAGTGCCTGGGTGTAGTGCCTGGTCACTTTTGTGGATGCAAACTACACGAAATAGGGTATCATCTTTCAGCCAATCAGAATTCAAGGAAGTCACGTGAGATATAATACTAACTTCTAGATGGGTAGTGAGGCTAATATAGAAATTATTAGAGTAATTGTTATCCATAAATTCATTATATGTGTTTGATACATTAGGTATTTTGGAGCGTGTGATGTTTCCTATATTTACAAAGAGGTTGTTGACTTTTTGTCCAATTTCCTCTGGATCTTTAATTTCGATATTATCGTGGACAAGGAAGAGGGCAATTTAGATTCCGTTGTATGTTTCTTCATGGCTTCATTTAGTATTTTCCTAGTTTTTCGTAGATCTTTCGATTTTCTATTAGGATGTTTTTAAAGTACATATCTTTACTTTGTTTTTTAATCCCATTAACCCTTTACCCAACGTAACGGCCAAAACCGGCCAGCGCTATTCTCAAAAATCTCCCATTAATTTTCTTTATTTTTTCATTTTTTGTCTCAAAAACATAGGTTATGACCCCTCGTTGGAACGAGCTCGTTCCAACGAGGGGGCATAACCTATGTTTTTGAGACAAAAAATGAAAAAAATAGTTATTCAAGAATTTTTATTGCAAGTGTCGTCTGCTTTTAATGTTAGGTAAAGGGTTAACATTTTTACAATATCTTCTGTAATTGTCCATGTTCTTTTGATTTGGATTTTGTAATTTTTTATTGTAAAATTTGGTTTTGTTATTTGAAGAAGTTATGGGGCCTTTAGTCATCCATGGTTGACGCTTGATAATTTTTTTGTTAAGTTGCACTTCAGTTAGTGGAAATGCTATCTCAAAGGCGTTTGAGTAAATGTCGACAAATTTTTCATAAGCTATATTTGGACAATTTATTCCAATTACAGATTCCTAATCATTATGTTCTACTAAGCTTTGGAAGTATACTATATACTCATCATTTATTTTACGTTTAAGTATAGATGTTTGCCTCGGGGCCTCACTTTGATTATTTTCAATATAAAACGTGCCGAAATTGCCTGAGACATCTGTGATGATTATTCCGGCCGACGTAGAAGCGGAGACATTATTGGTGAAAATGTGGTCAATTAATGTGGCCGAAAAAGGCGTTACATAGGTTGGTTTGGTTATGTGTGGTAGAAAGCCTTGAGAAAAAATTAAATTGATTTAGGCTTCTGTTTTGGCGTGAGAGTCTACTTTTAAAAGATCATTATTAAAATCACCCATTTTGTACGAGGTTTTGTTTTCAAGATTTTATCATTTATTTCGTTTAATTTCGTCAGGAAGAGATCTATGTCCGCTTTGGGTTGAGAATTTGGCCTATAAATAACGCCTATGACTTTTGTTTTATTACGAAGTTTCACTTCTATGAACAGAATATCTATTATATGTGGTATAAAGACAGACATGTCATGCCGAATTTGAAGCTGAATACCTAGTTTGACGTAAAGTCCAACCCCGCCGCATCCGTCATCGTTGTCTTGGCGTGTGTTTTGTATAAGTGGACTATAACCTTCAAGGTTGTAGTTCATGTTGGACGGAATATTGAATATTTCACGGAGTCCAATAATATCCAACGTGTTGTCAGCCGTTTGCATATTACTTGATAATTCAATTAAAGGATCCCACTTAGCACCCAGATTCTGACAGTTCACGTGGAATAGAGAGAATGATTTGTCGACTTGGTGTGATTTGGAACGGAATTGCTCAGGTGAGTAATGAGTACAAGGGCCAGTGATATTTTCAATTGGGAAATTGTTTACATCATTTGCATCAGTTAAACTATTACATAGACCTACAAAATCATAGTGGGTGTATGTTTATTGGAGAAAAGATGACCTTACAAGGAAGTGCCTTTTTTACACATTTTGATTATATTTTTCGAATGTCGAATGATAGCGTAGGAAAACATTTCGAAGATAAGCACCTAGAGATATGCTTTTTGATGACATCCTTCGGTAACATAATTGACATGGTGGAACAATTTTCATCTCAGCTCCGACTAATTGTGGTAGGATTATTTACGGCACATTCTGTATAGATGATACACTGATGCTATTTGGACGGAAAATGGTATTAGTACTCCTTCATGATATCATCCCACTCTCTAGACATCTGGCACATGGCACAGGAATAATGGCAGCATATTTGGCAGCAGTCGCCACATATGGATCCCTGAAAACGCCAGCAAGAATATTAATAAAAACTTATAACCGGGAGGAGAGAGAAATAAAAATAAAGGAAGTTTTAGCTAAAAGTCATATTTTTGCCAAGCCCCAACTGGCATTCGATTCAATAACCAAAAGTTTTTTCCCCAGTGAATTAATAAACGAACCGAAATCACGATGCAAAAATGACGCTTTCTCACATAAATGTCGGTAAACATGCAAAGCGAAATGTGGGTCTTTGCCCAGGAACCATCTTAACCATTCCGTGTGACTGTCAGTCGCACGGAATGGTTTAGATGGCTCTTGGGCAAAGGCCTTCAGTCACTGATTGAATACCTTTTTTATACATCAGATTTATTTAATGCAGCAAGCTGCAAGACTGTTTGGCCCTGATATGTCCCAAACAATAGTTTATGATTCACTCATTGCAACGAGGTTGTCGAGGTCGTTCCTATGTGGGGCGACGACGATCTTTATTTTGAAAGCAACGAGACGTTTTTACAGAAATATAGAAAATGGTATCAGCAAGTCCTCTTAGGCGAATGGTTCAGTTTAAAGTGAGTGGGGTGATATTTCTGTTAATTGAGGAATCAAGTACATTTCTTTGCCATCCCCTACCCAATAATATCATTGTCCAGCGTTTTAGACTTAAAGTCATATGTATGCCTGTGAAATGTAATGCTATAGAAGAATTTGAGCATGCATTTTGAGTTAGCTTTTGGAAAAAAATGTTGTCGTCGTTATAGACCTGTGTTATTGCATCCAATCCGTCAAGTAGAAGTGCAATCCTTTATAACACGAATACCAGACGACACTTTAAAACAAATTACTGAATAACTAAATATTTTGCTGAGAAACAAAGCATTTTCCTGACGAAAATAACACAAACTTTCTAAAATAACTTGTCCTGACCATCTGCTGTGACAATTTAGCTCTTGCTAGCAAGGGCACCGGAAGCATCTGAGGGCAAAAGGGGAGAAGGGGCTACCAAAAAGAGAACTCGACTGTGGGTATGAGTTCCGACCGGGATTTAACGAAACTTCCGACAGCCAGGGTCACCTTTCGTAGGACCGTTTTACGGGGTGGAAGAAGTCCTGAGTACCCGGAGAGAACTGCCGAGCAGCGGAGTCAGACTCCTCAACGTACCAACTCCATACAAGCAGGGTTAGCCTTGTTTGAATGCAAGTGCACCGTCGACGTGCAGTAAGCCTTGGTACATGGCACCACCGTGCCCCCACCTGGGTAATCGGGGTTAAGTGCTTTGTCCAAGGAAACAACGCAGTTGCCCCTGACGAGGATCAAGCCGTGGACCATTCGGTTTGAAATCCTATATCGTAACCACTGCCCACAGCGCTCCCACACAGTGGTACAAATATTTATATATATCTTACCTCCTACAAGTATCTGTGAATTTCATTGGTTCAATGACGTCACATGCAGACTGCATATAAAACCATATACTGCCTGTCAACATCAATATACGCTGACAGCTATGGGTATTCTCCCCTTTGTTCATTGATTATTCAAAATGGCGACAGCCGATAAACGCTTCAAGTTGAAAGACTGAGTGTTGGAAGCCCATATTTGGTTTGAAGTGCAGGTTATGCAACTTAAAAAGGCTTCATATTCTGTGGATGTGTGTCAAGTTACCTTCGTAATGAAACTGTTTGGTATGTATGAATTTGCCTTGTTGCAATTTATGGGAGAGTGCCTGTAGGCACTCTCCCATAAATTGTAACAAGGCAAAGACACGTGAAGACATTGTGAGAATTCTATTCTCTCATTTAAATTTGATCGCTGTTGTTATTAGTTCTGTGCATCGATGCAGCAGTCGGTAAGATATATTCGTTACACAGTTTGTTGGTGGCCTAATATGGTACATATGGTGACAGTTAATTTTCGCTCGAGTCCAATATGGAATTAACTGACACCATATATACCATATTAGGCCACCAACAAACTGTGTGACTAATAATATTGTCCCTTGGGTGCAACGAGTCTCCATCTGCAATACTTTTGCACTGCAGATGGCGTCTTGTTGCTCTCAAGGGACGATATAGATCTTTAGAACTCATCTCGTCGATTGTATAGCTCCTTTGATGATTATCGACCAGCCTCCGTCTTTATACATGATATCTCCTCATTGCCATTGGCACACGTAAAATACGTTAGAAACGAATTTTGGGTAGTTTCTTAGTTATAGTTGTAGGAAAGTAGTCTTTTCACAAGCCTCTTCTCGCGAAAGGGGCACGCGCTAAACCCTTACCACCTTGCCTCGGTACAAAGATGGGTTGTCACCTGCCCTCCGCTTCCGGCGCCCGTGCTTCTAACATGACATGTTAAACACTTTGGGTGTACTATTTGTTTGTTCGCATTGGGTTTACAGAAATGAAACTCTGTTAAATAAAAATATTTTGTCCTGTGGAGGTTTGAGAAACCGCCCACCAGAGAAAATAATTTTCATATTTCAGCATTATTTATTACCACTCAAAACGTGCAAAGGATCACTTGAACTCACCAATACTTTTGTACATAATGGGTACATGTGTACATTTTTTGTTTGTTTATATACTATGGTTAAACATCACTTTAAGCAACCCAGGTCATAGCATATTGGACAATTTTACGGACAGAGGAAACCAGAGTACCCCTAGTGAACCATTGAGCAAGGCAGAGTAACTGTAGACTTTTCGGTACTATCCTGGCACAGGCAGGATTAGCATTGGAAGGAAGGTTGAAGGAAGGTGTACTGTAGACGTACAGCACGTTGACTATAGACGTACAGCATGTCGACGCCACAGTTACTTTAACCAATGCTAACCCTACCTGTTCCGTCATAGTAAAGTGGACAGTCGACAGTTACTCACCCTGGCTCAGTTATTTTATTCCAATTCACGTTGCTCAAACGAATATAATTATTTACAAAATAAACAAAACACATTCTTACAGTAATCGTGCCTACACAAGTGCAACAGGTTTTTTAACGAGAAATAACTCTTCTTACCACAAATGAATTGCAACAATGAAAACACGTAACCAAATACATGTGCGTCAAACAGTTCGGTTCATCCTGTCACTTTGCATTACATTCTTACGTCACGAACCTCGTCATTCACTTATTGATCAAGGAAACAGATACCTTAACTGGTTCAGCGCTGGCAGCCCATATTTGGGATTTGGTCTGAAGTGCAACTTATGTGGCATCATATTCTGTGGATGAGGTTTGGGTTATTTTTAAGTAAAATATTTAGTCCATATGGGTTTGCCTTGTTACAATTTTAGGAGAGTGACTTGGCACTCTCCCATAAAATTATAACAAGGCAAAGACTCATGAACAAATTTTGATCACCCAAAATATTTTAGAACTTAGCCAGTTAATGGCGCCTGAAAATGTTTTTTTTTACATCCGCATTTCATATTTCATTTCGTATTGTTATTTATTTATATTTTTTGTTGCTTAACGCCACATCAATAGCTAAGTCTATATCACTTAGATCATCTCCTGTATGTGGACATAAATTTAATGAGGGATGACCCCCCACCCCCACCCCCACCCCCCGCTCGGGACGACCCGCGTTGTGTCCTTGGGTAAGGTACTTTATCCCGGTTGCCTACATGGGGGCACGATGACGCCGTGTACTAAGGCGTACTACACGTCGATGGTGCACATGTCTTCAACCGCTGTAACCCTGCTTGAACGGAGCTTGAACAGAGATAGAAAGTTGATGAGCTGACAGTTGCCCGTCGTTGCTCGGTGGTTCTCTCCGTGTACTCCGGCTTCCTCCACCCGTAAAACTGTCACGATTAGCCATTGTGCATAAGTATGTGACCTTAAACACCAATAAATAAATAAATAAATAAATAAATAAATAAATAAATAAATAAATAAATAAATAAATAAATAAATGAAGGATGACCATCAAAACGATACATCTTTATCAGTTTCTACAATATCGTTTGGAGAAAAAAAACAACAACATTCTGTCCGACAAAAAAAACGAAACCTTGGAATTCCAGTCTTTTAACCCTTTACCTAACATGAAAAGGAGACGACACTTGCAAAAAAAATTCTTGAATAACTAATTTTTTTCATTTTTTGTCTCAAAAACATAGGTTATGACACCTCGTTGGAACGAGCTCGACGAGCTCGTTCCAACGAGGGGTCATAACCTATGTTTTTGAGACAAAAAATGAAAATATTTTGAAAATTAATTGGCGATTTTTGAGAATAGCGCTGGCCGGTTTTGGCCGTTACGTTGGGTAAAGGGTTAATCATCTTTTCTCGTCATATCATTTCAAAATCTCACGGGGTGAGATTTTTACCACATTAATTTCCTGGGAATTTTCGTTTTGTAGTATGTCTTCAGGTAATGGGTGACCTCATTATGAATTTTAAAGAGCCTCAATAATAAATTATTTCTTGTTCCCTTCACCGACGTCCAACGAGTCTCCTCACTGACTTGTAATTCACTGTTTCTACCGATCCATAACATTTACAAAAAAAGTTGGTTCCCTTTAATTTTCTAAAGTTGTGAGTAACACTAGGGGTATGGTACATTCATTTAAAAATTGAAATTAGAAATGCTAGTGACAGTGCAGCATCGATGTGCGCATCATTTCACAAACTTCTAGTATTTTCATGAAGAGAAGTCTGAAAATTCAGAAGCTAGCTTTTTACAATTCTTTACCAAATCGTTTTGAGCCTTTGACTGTTATTCTCAGTTTAAGCCAATTGAAAAACAGGAAAACGCCATTTGACCATCTTTTGATGTTCTATAACTTTTTTTTCTTTATTATATCAACAGTGTGACCATCGTGACAAAATATTTTCAAAAAAGTAGGGGATATCCAAACTGATGTTGATATTTTCGGAAAATGGTATTGGATACGCGTGATTGGACACATCAATAAGTTACCAGGTTTAGTGTGTGTGGATCATGAATGTCACCGGTTCACGAAAACAGCGTGCAGGTTTTTCGCATGAACGCCGCGTTAATGTGGGGTGTGTTTTGAAGTTTTCATTTGTACTGGACAGTCTTTTTCGGAGGTCTCATCGTTCTTTTCTTGGTATAAACTCGTTCATCAATAGTTTCTGGTTGAAACGTAACTTTTGAGGTATGTATGCGAAGACTGACACGTGACGAACGTTTACGTGCCGTTGACATGTTGGAGGTTGGCAACAGACAAACTGCAGTGGCTCAAATTCTCAACGTTACTCAATCGGTGATTAACAGATTGTGGTCACGCTACCGTCAGACAGGCAGTTTTGATGACAGACGTCGGTCAGGTCGTCCAAGGGCGACCACTGCTAACCAGGATCGTTTCATCCGAACCAAAGCATTACGTAACCGCCATCAAAGTGCCCCAGAAGTTGGACAGCAGCTGCACCGAACGACAGACGTGCGAGTCAGTGGTCAGACTGTCCTAAATGGCATACACAGCTGGAATGTGTACGCTCGACGACCTCGAATAATTCCACGTTTGACTGAACGCGCAGCAAGGCGTAATTGGTGCACGACAGCGCTGGGACAATCGTCGGTGGAGCAACGACATGTTTTCTGATGAATCGAGGTTCACTCTCGACTTCCACGACAGGCGAAACAGAGTGTGGCGGCGGCGAAACGAGCGATACCATGACGTAGCCGTTCGGCAGCACGATCGTTTTGGTGGTGGATCGGTTATGGTGTGGGGAGGCATAACCATGACAAGCTGAACAGCATTACATGTCATCCAAGGGCGTGTCATAGGGCAGTACTACCGTGGCAACATGTTAGCAGCTCATGTGGTGCCATTTGCGCGACGTCACGACCGTCGATTCATTTTCCAAGATGATAATGCAAGAGCACACATGGCCCTTGCCGCTACAGAGTTCCTTCAGGAGAAGAACATCACTACACTGCCTTGGCCAGAAATAAGTCCAGGCCTTTCACCAATCGAGCACGTCAGGGATATGCTTGGCAGGCGCCTACGACAATGTCAACAGCCCCCTACCAATGTCCAGGAACTCGCCGCTGCACTGCAGGAAGAATAGAATAACATCAGTCAAGCTGATATTCGACGTTTGGTGAGGAGTATGCCACGTCGGATCCGTGCTTGTCTCACGAGCCGAGGAGGATTTACAAGGTATTGGGGTCTTGGACTGAATGTGGTAAATTCTCTGACTGACCGTCCATGTCTTCTACAGCTCAGTGCGTGGAATGTCCGACAGCTAACTATCGCTGAAATCATTCACCAAATGTCACAGTGCAATGACGCAACTGTCTTTTCGATGAAAATATAAATATATTTCTTAATATATCTCACTTTTATCAAATATCCACTACTTTTTTTGAATAGTATATAATACAGCCTCTATCCTTCCCATTAATATAAAAGTGTCAAGGGCGGCGGAACGATTTTCAAAGTGTGGGGTGGGGGAGGGGGCTGGCTGGATCGGGCGATCGATGGTCGTCGATAGGACGTGCCGACCATGGTTCGGTCCATGGTACAAAAATGTTTAAATTCCAGGGTCCCAAAACCCCCCATTTCCATGCATTTGAGCGGATATTTTGAGATTTTTCAGATGTATTTGAAAGATTTCACACTTTGAAAGCCGTTAAACAATTGTCGATATTTTTATACCTACGCCCATGCTTTTTACTCCCTGAATGACAAGCAACAATCAACAAGCAGGCTTCATCTCATGTGTGGTGGAGGCTGAGACATTGAAAAATATATGGAAAAGCTTTGGATCCGCCCCTTGTTTCACCAGTCATTGTTTGTGTTAAATATGCATACAAAAAAACATGGTCCGGCAAAAAAGTGTGTGTGTGGGGGGGGGGGGGGGGGGGGGCTGAATCACACCAGAACCCTCCTACCCCACCCCCCCCCCCCCTCCCGTTCAGCCGCCCCTGAACTATCTAGGAAATAAGGTTGGCTAATTTTCTTTTTTTTCACGGGGAAGAATAAAAACTTTCAACTTACTGTAAAAAACAAATTCACTAAACAAAAAGCCAAACTGGACATTTACTTAGTTGCTTCAAATTAGTTTGCCATAAAGAGGTCATACAACACAAAGTATCCTTTTGTAACCGTTACAGCTGCTTGTTGTTCTCGTTTATTAAAAATAGAAAAGGAAACTTCGCTTTATATTCTACTGATGTCATAGTTGATTTCTCGCCAATGATGTGCTTCTTATTTGGTCCTTCCTCGCCCGTCTAATACATCCAGGGGAGATAACTTTATCGAAATTCAATTATCATGACGAGATAAGTCGGGATGCGTCACCTGACAAATTGTTCTTCTTATAGGGAGGTACAGTCACCGGGTTGAGTTAGCTTTCCATCCATGCATCACGAGTCATGGTGGGGGAACTAAAATGAAAGTGTTCAGGGATGGGGGGGGGGGGGGGGAGGGGTCATTATTATTTTGTTCGGCTTTTTGCCTGAAAAGATGACATACGGCCCGTCGGTGAAATAGTGCAAAAATGAAGTGTTTTAGTCATTTCTATCAGTTTTGGCAAGTGTCTACTGCTTTTAGAAAAGGGTAAAATAAGAATATTTTAGTCTTCATTAAACACGTCCACTAATATTTTTATTCGTCCAAAGTGTGAGGCTCGTTGGGTCCAAATATGAGTCTAAAAATAAATTGTGTGTGTGTTGGAGTTGTCCCGTTTAGGTCACATTGAATCGCATTATTTTAACGCAGGATTTTTATTTTACTGATTTCATTAATTCTTTAAAAATAAAAGTTCAATCACTTACTCTAATGTTCCCAAGCGTTCGTATCTTTGTTCGTAATGCGATTTCCCATCCCGGAACACAGCAGTATATGCATATATTCTCCTCAGCTTTGATTATAAGCCTGCAGGCATAGCAAGGTCCGCAGAAATAACCAAAGCAACCTGAAAGTAAATGTTTTCTTATTCATTCGTTAACCCTATCACTGTCACCACTGCGCCCTTTCTACCTGTCTCTACGTCTTTGTCTATCTCATGAACTCTACATCTGTATCTCTCGCCCTTCCGATGCCCTCTCTCTGTGTCATTCTCGGCCTCTCTCTCTCTCTCTGCGAGAAAGAGAGAGATAGAGAGACGAGAGAGAGAAGGAGATAGTGCGTGCGTGCGTGCGTGCGTGCGTGCGTGCGTGCGTGCGTGCGTGCGTGCATGCGTGCGTGCGTGCGTGCGTGCGTGCGTGCGATAATTCCAAACAAATCAAAGTTCTTCCACCTGTACACAGCAAATTAATAAATTTGTTCTGAACTCGTGAACGAGAGAGAGAGAGGAAGAAAGAGAGAGAGAGAGAGAGAGAGAGGGGGGGAGACAGAGAGACAGAGAGAGAGAAAAGAGGGAGAGACAGAGAGAGAGAAAAGAGGGAGAGACAGATATACAGATAGAGACAGAGACACAGAGACAGAGACGTCAGAGAGACAGAAACGTACGAAGACAGTTTTAATCGACTACGGTGACAGAGACAGGGTTATTCAAGAACTTGAGAAAGGGACGTACGTGATTGTATGTTCCTTGTGATAAGTGATGTTTTTTGCTTTCATGGAAAATGGAACTCCCAAGTTTAAGGTGTCGTCTCTCTCAAAACAACATATATCGTGTTGACTTTTGAAACAATATTTTGAATACACCCAGACATCGATTAGAAACTGTGCTTCTTTGTAAATTGTGTAAATACACAACAATAATATGGCAAACATGCTGCATAAAGCAAGTTAAGACAATTGTCTGCAATTGTCGACATGACCGTCAAAAAGTGTGTGTCATTGTACTTCAACAAATTCCGCAAATCAATAGAGGATCGCACGGGTTATTTGTCGAGGCTAACTCTCAATACAGTTGATTGAGATCAGTGTGTGCACTGTTGATTCTCGTTTTGAATTTTGATAGACGATACCATCAGAGTCCAAAAGGCTAAACTACGTTTCACTTCATTCTTCGTCTCCTGTGTCATTTCCAACTATTGTGATTTCGCACAAAATGCCATATCTTCAACGTCGGTTTGCTTCCAGTGATAGGACTGCATTTTGGAAAAGGACAGCACTGTCTGCATTTTTCATTGAAGATGGTTTGCATGCTCGAAAGACATGCGCAAATCACCCGATACCACGAATTTCCATCGAAAAAAAATCGTAATTCTAAGACATTTCAACAGGTATCATGTGCATTGAATATGGCAACTGTGCAATCTCTATCTGATAACAGTATACTGTATGAAGGCGATCTATTTCATTATTTGATTCAGGCGGAGTTGTTTTTACATGGTTTTTCCTTCCGATGACGTCGACCGGAAATCGAAAGTATATTCATACGTAAACAAAAGCAAAGGCTTTAGAATTTACCCCCATGCAGCTCTGTCGTCGTGTTTTGAAGAATTTTGATCCCCTAGCTTTGTTCTTAGGTATGTAAAGCATATTTGGCCACAAGTTGTTTTCGTGAAATATTATTAAATGATCAGTTCTGGTACGAATACGGCAGCAGACTTCCAGGAACCAGTGGTGCCTGCAGTCGACTCTCTGAGTTGATTACACACGTGTTTCATTCTTGTAGTTCAATTGTCCGATCTGTCGCAATCCTGTTTACAAGAGATCAATAGCTATAACCACTTTCAAAGTTTGAGTTCAGAGGTCGGTAAAATGGTCAGACAATGCAATAAATCAATTTTACGCACCGTATGCACTGCAAGCGTTAATACACGTGTATATTGCAGACATCACGCAGAACCGATGTCTGGTTTAATAAAGTAACTTCTTGGTGCTTAGCAAACTTTGAGTAGTATGTAATCCAGACCGACTAAATTTGCAGCTACATCGTCAAGACATGCCTTGATGATGCAGTTGGATTATTGGTCAGCCGGAATCTCAGCCATGATAGCCGGAACAAATGGTGGTGTTTACCCCCTCTCCCCCACCCCCACACACAAACCAGTTACGACGGTCCTGCACTTTAGACTATCCGGAGTTGTGTAATTTTATCTGTCCAATCCTTTAAAAAATATGGTGTTACTCTGTTAGAGGCTGTGATGACATAGACAATGCAAATTTGATATCCCAAAAAGGAGCTTATTAAACCTTACATTTATAAAGCTTGGGTATACTAATAATGGCGTTTAAGATCGCCTGTATTTTTCTAAAGAAAACGAAGATACTACGTGCAGCTTTATCTGCAAATGACGTATAGATATATCACACGGCATTCACGTGTCCTTGTACGTGTCCTTATACAGGTACTGATCTTTGTTTAACCCTTCCCAATGCATAGGAGGATATCAAAATCTATTATTGTAATTGTTATTCTATTTTAAATTGTTTAAAATAGTTCAACAGAGCCATTTCATGTATCCCCTCATTGAAACGAGCTCTGCAAGCTCGTTCCAACGAGGGATAACATCATATGGTTTTATTGTATTTTTTTCAAAAATATTTTTTTTTTCAACTGATTAATTGGTAATTACGCGGGTGGATGCGTCCGATTCACATGCTATGGGTTAAATTAATACGGCAGATTATCAATCTCAGGAAGAAAATTAACCAGGGCTGGACTAAGAAAGGTTAGCGGGAAATGCACCAAGGTGGTCCCAGACCTAGATAAATTTTGATTTTTCGATCTGAAGGATGCGACTTCCTTTCATACGATCGATCAATGACAGCCCACATAGAGGACCTTTTGATGGCAGTTTATATCACCTTCATCGATCATTCAGCAAAAATGGGTCACCGGGAAGGGATGGGGCATCGTGAAGACCATAGTTCAGTCCAAACTGAAGAAATTTTGGTGTTTGAAATTGATGGAACGCTGTTTCCTTTCATCTGAGCAATCAGTAGCAGACAAGACTGCTGGTGTATCGTAATGTCCTCTATGTGGAGTGCCAATGGCAGTCCACAAAGAAAACATTTCGACATACCGGCAGTCTTTACAATCAGATTCATTTCGCCTTTTGGTCATTTTCAGGAAATTTCACGCACGCATCAACAGGTGTTGGGCTGCATCAATTTTGGGGGTCCAAGGGGGGACCCAATAGGGCGTCCACCGGGAATTTTCCCTGTGGACCAAACGGCCAGTCCGCCTCGGAAATTAACGCCCAGTGTATAGTTTTCCGTGGTTCAGCCGACTTTAAGTTCGTATTACCCGCGATATCGATTATATATAGTAGTGGAGAGTATCATTGGGAATCAGGCACCCGACTTGCTGCACCCATGTTGGAAGAGATGGAAAGTGGTTTGATGTAGACTGCTATCGTTCATCGATCTTCGACTGTTATCAATATCTTTGATATTAATTACATATATTGTTACTTTTACTGTAACAAATACTCGGCTTAGACTTCAGATGTTCAGAAACTATAGTTATTTACTGTCAAGCTAACTCTTCCATCGGCATTTTGTTTTATTTTATACGTTGTCTTTATACCCCGGCGTTCCATATTTATACAGCACTGTATTCTAGCAATATTAAAAAAAATACTAAGCGTTTATAACAGTAGAATTAAGTTACAGAAAAGAGGTATATTTATCTGATGGTTTAAGAGATGCTTAAAAATAATTACAGTCGGCTGGATCGTCGCAGCATCCATATATTCCATGGTTCCACTGCCGTTCCGTTGGTCCTGATGCAGGCTGTAATAAATAAAGTAAATGTAATACCGAATAGAAAAGAAACAAGAAAACATTGAGACCAGGTGTGCGTGCAAAATTATGTTCTGTTTGATAAGAAGCGGGCATGCGAAGACACTTCTTCCAAGCTAACATATTACCCAGACCCATAATATATACCTGGAGCTTTGTTAAGCACCCTCTATTTTTTCGTGGTGGTGTTAATAGAAACTGTCATTACGTTCATGCTATCTTTAAGATGGGCAAAACTGATTGTTTGCGGAAAGAATGGACTATTGACAAACCAAAGACAACACAATGATGAAAATATGCAGTATTTTAATGGCGCTAATTACACATATCTGTCACTTATGTTTTTGATGGAAAACTGTTCTCTCAACAAGTATGGTGCTCGAACGGCCCCTGATGAAACAATGCTGGTAATTCAAAAAATGTAACTTGTGATCTCCTGAACACAATTGAAGTGTCTGACGCCAGTAGCGAGTGTATCCACCACCTCCCCGGATAACAGACTGGATCCTCCTTCTAATGCTACCAGAGAGCCCTCTTGTACGGTCTGGAAGCAATTGCTACCACTGCTCTTGTAATGTAGTTTCCGAATCGACCAAATTCTGTACAGACGGATCCCTTACTTGCACACGTCGCCCAAGGCAGTCTCAGATGTGTTCTAAGGGATTCAAATCAGGACTCACTGTAAGCCACGGTAGTGTTGTAAGAGAGTTGTTCTGAAGGAATACTCTCACAGCATGGAGACGATGTGGCCTTGTATTGTCTTCCATGAATACAGGGCGCGTAGCCAACGAGTGGTTGTCAGAATGAGGCGTGACAACCGGATTAAGAATGCCCCGGATGTTTTGATGTCCATTGAGATTCCCACGTACAGTCACCATATCAACTTTACAATCATGAGAGGGGCATCCCCAGATCATTGCTGATTCTCCAGCATAAAGAACAGTAGGCCTGGTGTTCCTGGGCACGTAAGCAGTATGTCTATGTCTCCACACTCCCATGCGACCATCTGTGGCGTGAAGCAGGAACCTATTCCCGTCTGACCAATGGACTATCCTCCATGTCCTGAGATTCCAATGCTGTCGAACCATACACCACTCCAAAGGTCGTCTTTGATACTGATCGGGCAGCGAGCTGGACGCGTGATGATCCTTCTGGACTCATATCCAGCGCTTTGAGACGGTTTCGGACAGTTCTGTTGCACAAACGCCTATTGCCGAGCCAAAAGCGTTTCAAAACTTCACTTGATGCAAAGGGTTCACGCCTAATGAGGCGTGCCAGACTCCGATCTTCCCGGAGAAAGGTCTTTCGGGGTTGTCCAGGCCCTGGTCGGTCCTTAACATCGTTGGTTTGTTGATGTGTTCGGACAAGTCTGCTGATGACAGAATGACTATAGCCAAGTTGAATTCCAATAACATGCATGCCATCTTAGTGCCTCTGACAATCGCCTCATTGCCATGTCAACATTTACTGATAAAAGAAATGACAAAAGTTTCTTGGTTTATACACAGATACTGCATGTGTATGATAGTGTTTTTTGTGACATTCGTGGGTAGCATGCTTCGTGTGGACGAGATGATGTGTTTGGGGTACGCTATCAACCAGAAGCATCATGTTTCACTAGATGAAATGTACTTCAAGATATAGCAATTAATAAAACAAAATAATGCGCTATGAACTTGAAGCACCATGCTTCACTAGATGCAAATTACTGCAAGACATAGCAATCATTAATCCTTTACCTAACATGAAAAGCAGACGACACTTGCAAAACAAATTCTCCAATAATTTTTTTTTTCACTTTTTGTCTCAAAACATAGGTTATGACCCCACATTGGAACCAGCTCGACGAGCTCGTTCCAAAGATGCGTCATAACCTATATTTTTGAGACAAAAAATAATGAAAATTAATTAGCGATTTTTGTGCATAGCGCTGGACGGGTTAAAACATAATAATCAGTAACAGCAACTGTCCTGTCATGAAACAGTTCAGGGGGGTGCTTAACTGAGTGCCAGGTGTATATATTTTGTTGCTTAAACTATTGTTCTCCATGTAAACAATTACCTCGTGCCATTTAATTACCCCCTTCCTCGGTCGTCGTTCAGCATTTCAAATCACAAACCTCTTTTTCAAATTAAGATTACCGAAAAAACGAAAACGCTGCTATAGTTTTGCCACTCTGTGCCAGACTGACAGTCAGAAAGTCTTATATGCCTTCTTTGACTGGTTCAAAAACACTTGAGCATAACAACACGATTGCATATCATGAGCTCCTTCCTCAAGAACAGTTATCTCACAAGTCACGCCCAAGAAAAATTAAAAAATAAACAACATGAGTGTCGCAGGATTACGGGGTTGAAATTGATGGAGGAAAATGTATGGTCTTATCTGTATTCAGACGACAGGCAGTGACTGTCGTCTGAACCCCAGTTCGAACGTAAACCTTGCCACCTTATCAATGCTCTATCAGCCTGGGACTCTTAGGATTCCTGAAGGTGCCTGTGGCTTACAACGCCAAAGGATGATCAACGATAATTCACTGAAAAGATTATTTATTTACATGTACGAAGAAATAAAATATGAAACAAATTACTCACAAAATTATCCAAAAGAATGCACTAATTACGCGATAAAAGTTAATTCTTCAGGGCCCTCGATGTCTCCCACAGCTAGCTGTGTCCGCTGGATCGACCTCACAGCATCTTCATTTTCTCACGGTTTGTGATAAATGCAAAGTGTCTACTCACTTCTCGCAGGGTTAATTGCACAGTCAGTCGGGCTTAACACATATATATAATGTTCTGCTTGTGTGACTCTATCAGTGTTCTCACAGTTCAATCAGAATTCAATCGGCGTCTACCACAGTTCATGTTCACTTTGCGCCTTGCCTGGTTCTCACGGGGTTAAGTTAGTCTTCGCCTTCAGATATATACTTAACAACGCTTACATAATAATATTCTGCAAAGGTGTCTCAACATCACCAATTCTCGCACCGCCTAAAACTATCTTATCTCGTGAGCTATTCAAGCGTTTACTCAAGCTCTTAATACTGTCTCTAGACCTCAACGTCAAAGCTTTTACATCTTTGGCTACTATGCCACTACGGTTCGCAACCGTTAACAAACTACAATCTGTTCCGTACAACCCTCACAGGGTTGCGAAAATACGCGGACTTTCAATCTCGGTGCCTATGACCCTCGACGGCCAGGGCTGAATTCGGACCTTCTCTGAGTGCCCTCAGGCCAACTGCCTCTGTATGTCTTGCCTTCTGAAATAGGTAATGCCGTTTACCTAAATGCATGTAGCTCCCTGAGCTCGTACTTCCTGTTCATGTTCCTATTCTCATATATGGCCACCGACTTGGCCCGCGACTGCTCCTATTCTAAATATGAGCTCTGTGGCTCCCCCTACCTCACAACGTGCCTTTACTTTCGCAACTTTTAGCTATCACCTTGACAATGTGACAATGCCCACTTTGCTTTGAAACACCACCTTCACCGTAGACATGGTATCCATTTAGGCAGGTGTTTTCGTCAAAGCAGCTGTAAATGATAACCATTTGTAAAATGAGTTCCCTAACGGGGTTCTCATCACATTACTGTTAACCACTGGCCCAACGCACACGATATCAAAATATCTTATTTTAATTACTGGTTTTTTTTTAAATTTTTCAACAAATGTCAACAGAACCATATCATGTGAGTGATGTGAGCCTCGTTGGGAGGGTCCTGACGGGCTCATTCAAATGAGGGGTCACATGATATGGCTTTGTAATAATATTTGGAAAAATTTATTTTTGTTGGTTTCTAAAAAATTCAACAATACCATGTCATGTGAGTGATGTGAACTCTTATTGGAACGACTAGATCCAATGAGGGGTCGGTCACATTATATGGATTTGTTGAAAGTTTGGGAAAACAAATATTCTTTTAACGGTTTAATTTCTAAATTACGCATGGGGGCGGGGGCGATTCGTTAGGTAAAGGGTTACAAGTGATTGGGCCAACCCATTTTATGTTTGTGGGAAGGTTCTGTGGTATCAGATTGTTACTGGGTTTCTTCTACAGATACAGTATGGGTTGACAAATACTTTTAGTTTTCTATGTGTTTTCCAGAGTGTGTGGGAATTTACAACGGTTTCGGAACTCATTCACCCTGACGCGAAGCCGAAGGGTGTATGAGTTCCCAGACTGGTGTAAACTCCCATACACCCTGAAAACACAAGAATAACGGATTTATTTTCAAGAATTTTGTTGTACTTAATACTTTAACCAACATTGTGGGGAAAAAAACTGACAGAAAATTTATACTTTGTATGTTTCTTAATAAAACCAGACACATATTGATGTCATTGGAACTGGCTCAATGAGCCAGTTCCAATGACATCCATATCTGTAATATTTTGTTGCTCATATATATTGAATTTCTTGCATTTTTATTTTTGTTCTAGCATAATCGAGCAAAAAGTATGAATTAATAATTAAAAATTGGTTCTCTGTTTAGACATGTAGCCACGATGTAAAAAAGCTACCTAGGATTGCAAGTTACACCGTACCTCTCAGCCCATCAAAACACAGTATTTTGTTTCATTTGGAAATTAAATTATTACTGCCCATTTTCAGTCATTTCGTGTCAACCGTGCTTTGAGCTACATGTAATCTGCAATAAAATTTCCTTTCACGCAAAAACGTATGCACCCGGGTTAGAAAAGTTACCTGGGCATCCTTGTGGTAAAAAACGACCCTGAGTCTAGCAACGAGTCTACAGAGGTTGAGGTTTGTGGACCTCATCTGTGAACGTTGGTCCCAGACTGGTATGCCTCACTAAAACTGATTCCGTGTAGAGTCCAGATTTACCGAAGCTTCTCAAATATCCCTTGCTAAAATGCTTGTTTTCTGAGAGCTCCGAAAAGCATACTTTGTTGTATGTTAAAATCGTTGAAGCTCTCTCTTCTGTTTTCATTACGTTTATTTTCACCATTTTAGGAATGTCATGAGAATAGCCGTTTTGGATATTCGATTTCCCTGAAGAATGTATAAGAGCTAGGATACACAAAAGTTGTGTTTGCTTTATACCTCAAAATACCGCTTTGATTTGATTTGATTTGGAACCACCCAACACATCCAAAGACACAAATGCAACCCCTGAATATAATTTTAAGAGTTGTAAATTTCATACACAAGGCGCCATTCTCTGGAAACGATCTAACACAGCAAAAGGTAACTCCAGTGGAATCGTTTGAATTTAAACAAAAAAGGCAAGGTCTTTTTAGATAGCGGGACCTGTTGGAACAGTTTAACAAGGTTGTAGCACTGCGAAATACATATCTGAGGACACTCTCGCCGGAAACTCTATACGGAAACATTAAATTTGCCCCAGTGCCACCTTCTTCCTTGTAGATGAAGCATCGATACCAACGCCGAGCCTTTCGTCCGACAAGATAGTACGCGAAAACACTAGTATGTTTCCAGCGATAAAAGTTGGCGTCAGCTCAAGAGTTTGGTCGATTTATAAAATCCTCTTGTGGTAGTACTTGGTGCCAGTACAACATTCCGAATCATTGTGTGTGTTTTAACGAACTCTGTTGCAATGTTTGAGCACTCAGTCCCTTACATACCCTCAGACCGTGTTGATAGACCAGGAAAAAATATCTTTAAACCCAACTTGAATAGAAGACAACAGTGACAAACGTTATCATCAATAACTAAAACTTTCACTTTTCTTTCCAAAACGTGAGTCATGACACTCATTGGCAAAAATGAAAATATATTAAAATTTCAATGGCGATTTTTTTGTGAATAGCGCTATCACTGTTTTGGACGTTACGCTTGGTAAAGAGTGAAGTGGATCTAGTGGCACAACTTGGTGCTCATTTAAACTCCTGAAACTGTTTTCTAACATCGGCAGGCCATTTTGCGATTCCTACAGGACTCAGGTTTCCCGTTTCAACTTACATACTATATGACCATTTCACAGGACGTAATAACACAAAATCCGCTCTGATTATAGAGTGATGGTCAGAAATCGGTGTTAATCTTTTACCCAACATACACATACACGATATCAAAAATGGTTATTTTAATTATTTATTATTTACATTTTCCCAAAGTTTCAAGACAAAAATGTCATGTGACCCCTACACCTACCCCCTCCCCCATTGGGACGGCTCGTCGAGCCGTCCCAATGAGCACCATTTGTAAATAACGCTGGCGTATGCGGCCGAGTCGTTAGATAAAGAATTAACATATACATAACCCTAATGCAACACCAATGCTCAATTGTAGCGTTTCAAATGACATACCCGGGAGCGTGGTGGGACAGTGGCTACAGCATCGGACTTCAAACCGAAAGGTCCACAGTTTGATCCCCACCAAGGGTAAGTGCATTGTGTCCCAGGGCAAGGCACTTAATCCCGAATGCCCACGTGATTGACGGTGGCATTTGTGTTATATGGCGTACTGCGCGTTGATGGTCAGCTTGTCTTTGCTTGTGCGCATCTAGCACGTTGGAGAGCCTGACCGTTGATCGCTGCTGTCCGGAGGTTCTCTCCGGGTACACCAGCTCCCTCCACCCGCAAAACTGTCCGACACGAGGTGACCGACCCTGGCTATCGAAAAGTGTTGTTAAACACCAATAAAAATTACATACCTGGATTGTAACATTGTGCTAAAAAAAATAAAATAAACGATCCGCAAGTTCCATTTAGATAGATAGATAGATGAGAGAGAGAGAGGGGGAGAGAGAGAGAGAGAGAGAGAGAGAGAGAGATAGGCTGTCTGCCTGTCATCCCCCCCCCCCCCTCAAAAAAAAAACAAAAAAAAACAAAAACATATGTTCCTGCTTCAACTTGTTTTTCTTTATGTTTCACAGTTAGCTACGTATTGGTAGATAATGGACAAAATATGCTCTGCTGCCCGTGATGAATGATTTTCTGTTAGGATTGCATCACATGAAAAGTATGCTTTTTGTGAAGGACGGTAAGTCCAAGATTTCGCGTGGAAATGCTATTACATTATCTTTTATCAAAACTGCCTAAGCCCTCAGCATTAAGGAAAATGGGATAAAGACAGATCTTGTCCTCATTCACAGCACCTTGTGGAGGCTGATGCACGAATACTGTAAACATAGAAAAAACGATGCTGAGTGGAATATCCACTCACACAATAACCCTTTACCTTACGTGACGATCTTGTTTGGCCAGGTCTGCTCACAAAAATATCGCCAGTCAATTACTTTTCAACTTTTGCTCTCAAAATATAGATGATTATTATTATTTGAATGGGATCATTGTGCTTGTTCCAGTGAGAGTTCATAAGTTGTATTTTTAAAGCAAAGGCTGAAAAATTATCAGTTTTCGGCATAATGCTTTGCAACCGGTGACTGCTGATGCGTTTCGTTAATTTAAAGCGGTATAGTTTCTGTTAATGGATACATTATTTGAAGTTTTGATTGTGTTCGAATATAATAACACTAAATTTCAAGCCAGTTATCAAAATCGGTAATTCCACTCCATTTGTGTTTTGTCAGTGAATACACATCCTTTTCTTACACTGAACCATAGATGTGCATTTAATTTTTCGCTGAGCGCACACTATTCAAAATTCATTATTTCAGATAATATTTTTTCAATGTTTTCAAATAATTTCATTAACACCATACATGTATCATGTGACCCCCTTATTGGAACGAGCTCCTCCTGTGTAAGGTATGCCTGGCAATTATACAGACGCAGCTGACTGCCAGATGCCCATTTTGTCGGACACCTTTCGTTTTGTATCTGAATGTATTCGACTGCTGTAAAGATTAAAATGAACGACAAAACGGCCCTCTTCAGGGCCAACCAAAATCTTAAAAAGAGAAACTTTTATCACACTGCACACGTTACCCATCTCCTCCCTAAGAGTTGCCTCATCTTACGTCTACGCCTATAAAAGGCATCCCCTGTTTTCTTTTATCTCATTACAGCCAAACCAAGACCGGACTGTCGTACTTCTACCCAAAGCGTCAAGTGTTATTGGATGGTAGAAGTACATTCCCTCTGAAACTCTAAGTAGTGAAAGTGGGGGACGGATATGTTAGGGCAAAAGAAACAGTGAGATGGACAAAAAAACATATCCGTCGTAATAGCCATGATATAATTACCCCTGAATTATAATTTCAGCATTCTCTCTGAACTGCTGTCGTTATAGTTCAATGGTCATTATATCTCATCATATCTGGGCAGACATTTGCTTTGGGGAAGGATAGCCTAAAAATAGGGTACATACAGGACGGGCAGGTCAAGAGGGAAGAGGCGCCTACAAATAGTCTGGGCCTAGTGTGGAGAGGGGAGAGGTGAGAGGGGGCCTAACGGATTTGGGCACGGGGATCAATGACCCCGAGGTCGAGGTCTGATCCCGAGATCCTGGTAAAGAAGGTCGATCTCGGCATCCTATACTACTAAGATATTTTCCACATTAGTGATTATCTGGTTGAGGGCTAGATTATTTTTGTTGCTCTGAATGTGTTATTCAAAACTTGTTTTATTACAAATTATTGAAGAGTGCCCACAATCACTCTCCGATAAATTGTAAAAAAAAAAATTATATAATCAAAAACAAAGTTTTGACAGCAGGATTATATTAGTATTTTAAGCTGCGATAGCATTTGGCTCAACGGTTGTCACTGAGCACTATTCGATAGAAAAAAGGAATTGAGGTTAAAACTTAAAAAATCAAAAAAATAATAACAAAACAAATGACCACTAAGTTTGAAGGCACTTTTTGATTTCGTACTTCCTTAGACGTACAAAAGTATCAACGGGTTAATATACTACTCAAAGTTTACTAAGCACCAAGTATATCCAACTACCTGTTTTACCTTTTAGTTGAAATATTGTAATGAAAAGTGTATATATTTTTTTATTTAATTATATCTTTAATGATTTAAGTACAGAAATTATGATTTTATTTGTGTTTGACATCATCTTTTAGCTTTTGAATACGATAACCATGGAAAATGGATATTATTGGTAAAACAGGAATTTTTTCAAATTTGCCAAAAAGTTGACGGAGCGAACTGGAATGGGTTCAATATCGAGTATGAGGCCCATTACTGTTAATTACAGTTTGACAACGCCTTCTCATGCTCCCAATCAGGTTCTTTTGTGGGTTGTTGTTTCATTTTTGGACCAGCATGACACCAAGCTCCTGAACACTTCTTGGCTGGACTGGACGGGCTGAAATTGCAAGCTGCAACTCATTCCAGACATGTTCGATTGGATTGAGGCCAGGGGATCTTGCTGGCCCGTCCATATTCCTCCCTCTCTCGGTACTCTCCGACAGCATGGACAACATGAGGACGAGCATTATCATCCATCAGAATGAATCTATCACTCATTGCACCTGCTTACAATCTGACGTGGACATCCTGGGCCTCATCAATGTACCGCTGTGCAGACAATGTACCACGTTCAAGGACACATAGCCCAGTACGTCCATCCCTGCTGATGCCGCTCCAGACCACGATTGACCCTCCACCATAGTGGTCATGCTCAGCAATGTTGGCTGCATGGAATCGCTCTCCTGGTCTTCCCCATACCTTAGAACGCCTATCCGTGTGGTCTAGGCAGTACCTTGACTCATCTGTAAAAAGGACAGGTCGCCAATCTTCTCTGGTCCATCCCAATTGGTCCATGACCCATTCATATCGTGTCTGGCGGTCGTACTGGGACAGCGGAATGCGAATACATGGTCTTCTCGATCGGCGACCACCTTCGTGCAACCTTGCCCGGATAGTCTGCGTCGAAACATTTACCCCGGATGCATTTTGAAGGTCACTGCGAAGCTGGGTTGCTGTGTTAATGCGGTTCCTACGGGCCCGAATGATCAAAAAACGGTCTTCAGCTGCAGATGTTGCCCTGTCTCTGCTACCACCATGCCGTCTTACTGGTGTGCCATACTGCTGAAATCTTGCCCAGACTCTGGTGATCACCGTATGGTGCACACCAAGGGCTTCACCAACCTGACGATGGGTAGCCCCTTGCTCCACCACCCCCTTGCCCGCCACATTTCTCCTTCAGACTAATGTCTTCTTACATTTGCATTTGCCAAAGTCAGTCATTAAATAACAGGGGTTTGTGTTGAAATGAAGATTGAATATCCTACACATGTCATGTACATGTAGACAGTACACGAAAACATCATGAAAATCAAGGGGTACATGTTTTCTATGACTGTCACGAAATTTCTGCCTGTCAAGAGAGCTAATGTAAACACTGGGGACCATCTCAATACATTCCTCCATCATATCCACCAAAACTACCGCAAATATGTCACAAGCAAATTTCACAAAGATGTGTCAAATATTTGGTTCTTAGCAAACTTTGAGTAGTATATTTCCCAACGCAACCCCTAAACCCAAATATTACATTCTTCCCTCTTATTCGTTATGTTTTTATTTTTCCTATTACCTATTACGAGAGCACATTTTCTGACATGCTCTTCGGTATGGTTAAAGAAATGGTAACATGTCTTTAAATTCATTTTTTTTAAATTTCTCATTATCAGGGTATGTGATCACTTTCAGAATCTAAAGCTATATCGTTCTCTATTATTAGAGTTCACCTTTATTTTCAGCACATCAGGATATATCGTGAGGGATGAAATGTTTATTGGATTTTTTCAATAACACCACAATTTGCGCATTTAAAGAAATATGTTTATTACATTGTTAGTGTGCTTTTCACTGAATAGCGTCTTCTGACATGGTGCAGGATAAAGTGTGTAATGATTCAGATAATACTCATTTCGCCTTTCTTTTGATTTTGTGAATTAGAGTGGATTTGATTTGCGACGTCTATCCAAGAGTGCCTCATTTCAACATCTTCACTGTCAAATAGTTTAAACCATGTCAGTACGTAGATAGAGAAGAGACAGAATTAAAAATATAAACAATCACAGTTATGTTTGGTTTGTTCACATCCACGATTTCCCATTCACGCTTAACACTTTTTTTTCTGATCAACAGTGTAAACGATGCACAAAGATTACGTTATAGACTATCGAAAACTGATTTATTGATGTGTCTTTGTTTTTTTTTTAATATTTGTGTACATTATTACCACTTTATAGAGCGTTCCCTAGTACATTAACACAGTTTAACAGGGCATTACAATAATGTAACGCTCAACTTAAAAAGTCGCGTGATGTGTCGAGCTGTTAATGAGTTTAAGCATCTCATTAACAGCCCGACACGTCAGGGGACGTTTGTTCCTCTCTGTCGTACACTCGCAAATGGAAACAGTTTCCAGGAATGGTTTCAACTAGTAAACAATGTGATTTTTATTTAAATTATTAAATATGTAAAATGTCCAGCAAAGCTAGTCCCATAAGATCAAGCAGCTGTATATAGTAAGTAAGTCTGCAGACATTTTAAGCCTTTATTCCTGATTTAAAAGCGGTAAATATCGGGTCTGTTTTAAGTTTTCTAACTTCATTGCAATTGAAAGAGTACCGGTGCAGATGATGTGATAATCATGTGACACCAGTTTGTTTGAGAACAGACGATAATATCATCTGCCAAAACTGAAAACGTTAGAAATGTCTCAAGCGAATTGAATGAAGGCCAATTGGCTGCCTGTGGTCCAAACATGGCCTGAAAGTCCGTAAAATAATTTTGGGTTTGGTACGTCCTTCCAAAGGACGAACCAAACCCCAAAATTATATTGCGGACTTTCAGGCCATGTTTGGACTAGGCTGTTGGTAGCTACAATGTAAGATACAGGGTCAAAACTTTCTCAGAATCGCAGCGGTAATAACAGTAATAACATGACTTTGTCGGGTCTTGAGGTTTATTAACGGCCCAACAGGTGTGAATAACAGCCCTTCAGCTTATTAACGGCCCTCGACTTCGTCTCGGGCCTTTTATAAGCTGCCGGGCTGTTATTTACAGCTGTTGGGCCGTTAATAAACCACAATGCCCTCCAAAGTCATGTTATTGTTATATTAACAAAATGAGAGGGGTGGTATTTGAACTTTGAGTTCGGCTTCGATATTTGGAGGTGTGTGAACTGCGATATGGGTTCAATATTTGGTATCTCACTTGAGTGTGATTTGTTGAAAACCCCAAAGGGGAATTCACATCCCGATTCCTATAAAGATTAATTCTTTTGTTGTACCATTCTACCACAACTCCACAAATGTCACTGCCAATGGGTACAACATTGGCATTCTTTTGCCAACGCAAAAAAAATCTACAGCAATTTTGTGGCGCGTTCCAAACACACCTGGTCCTTCAAAGAATATGTCAGGCTTTTGCGATCCCAGAACATGTGCAATTAACATGGCATTATTTGAAGGTCCCGCTGACAATAGATAAAGCACATGAGCAGTGGTTTCTTCGACTGCTACCGAATCCCAACAAGGCCTTATGAATAGCGAATGTAGGAAAATATGAAATTCAGACAGTTTTGGTATTCAAGGATAGGTTCTGGTCGGTTTTTTAGTATCCCTGTGATATCGGTATCGGTTCGGCTTTTCGGTATATTGTCCATCTCTGTTTGTAAATGTGTAATAAATTATATATATAACAGCTCCGGAATGTAAATGTAGTAGCCATACACTTGTGAATGGTCACCAGATTCACATTGCTAAACAATCATATTATACAATTATGGACTTTTGTGGTGGTGAATATGATGTGATATGAACCTAAAATACTTATATTGTTTTTCGGTTCATATCACATCATATTTACCACCACAAAAGTCTATAACTGTTTTATTATATACACTATCCTCAAAACAAACAATCTTCTATTTGTCAATTGAAAGTTCAATTATATCAAAATTTTCATTTAACAATAAAATATTATCATCTGCAGAATAACATAAAAATAAACAATGTTATAGAGATTATGTCGATTGAAATAGAACTAGAGAGGGGATTTCCATAAACTATATCTGGAAAGTTGATATTCACTGTAAAACCGATGTACATGGATTTTTGAGTACCAGTCAATTGTACAAGATCCAGTCAATAGAAATGTGGTTATTTATATAGTATATAATAAATAAGTTTGAATGCTGGAAAGATTCTCTGTCATTGCATAACTGAAAACAAATATCACGTATTTTAAATGAACTCCTTGCATACTGCTGGCGGGTATCCTGTCCAAGACAGGATTTTACTTACCACAGAAATAAGTATAATATGGGCACATTTAACCCCCTGAACACTGATGTCAAAATACCAAAATTTCAAGTACCCATTATTCCCATAATGCAACTAGAAATTTAATCAATTCAGTCTTGTTTGACAGAGCTCAATGAGCTCTGTCAAACAAGACTGAATTGATTAAATTTCTAATTCCATCATGGGAAAAATTAGCAGTTTGAGATTTTTACATCAATGTGCAGGGGGTTAATCAAACTGTAAATTGATCCGACTTTTTTTTAAAGATTTATTGAGTTAAATTTAGATGAATGTTTCATCAAATCTGGTCATGGCTGCTTCATAGTAGCCATGACTAGATTTGCTTAAACAATCTTACAAAATTCAGTGGGTTAAGAGTTAATGTGAACACAGATATAAACTTTATCAAAGACGCTGGCTAGTTATACCGGTTTCAGATTTTGGCAACGCGATGGTATTTTCATTGTCGTTGCATGCTCGTGTTGCCAGTACTTTCATTCTCTACACTTGTACCGCTTGGGTTATCAGGATAGCGTGATCTGAACGGTGTTTTAGATCGGTAGTTTCTGTCAGACGTCTTATGATTTCGACACCGACCAAACACAGCTTTCCACGCCATTTCTTCAGGCCCGTACAAAAGTGAATTCGCTCTCTACAATAATTTGCTTTTAGTTTCAAGATGGATCATGGATCTACCTAGTCACAGTTTTATGGTTATTCAATATGTTTTTGTCAAACATTTTAATATGAAAGGATATGTAACGGTTATCTCACCTGGTTTACGATCACAACCTGAAAAAGAGAAACGTGAATTTGACGAGAGCTTGTGTATCAGTAATCTATTTATGACACAAACCGGAAGACTGATTGACTGAGCGACAAAGCAGTAACCAAAAAATATAAACAGGAGTTTTTGGGAGAGACACGATAAACGATTCGAAGCAAACAAATACTGAGATGTGCCTGACGTTGTCCTGGTGGTTATGCAACTAAAAACAAGATGAGTGAAGCCGGCAATGGTACACTTGTTGAGCCTAATCCTCAGAATGAATCAGTCTACTTTTAAAAAGCAGTGAAGTACCATCTGAACGAGGAAAGCATACGTGCTTGTTTGTTACACATTCTTCGCCTATTTTATCTAAATTTACTTCAGAGTGTATCAGACGGGACAGAGCTATTATGGTCCAGACCAGTCAGATGCCCGTTTATGACCAAATGCTCACCGTCGACCTACAATACTACTTTTGTAGACGCGGGTGTCCACAAAAATGTATTCATGGGAGAAGGGAGAGGAATACACAATATATGAAACACTGCAGGCCTGGGTATTCCATTCGATGAAATTTTGCGACTTCGAGTGGTAAAAACAAAAGAAACATTAGGAACTTTCAGCCCTTGGACCACCGGATAGCATACGGTGGTCCAAAAACTAGATGGATGCTGGCGTTTCGGATATTTAAAAAGTTGAAAAGTTTTCATAAAAAAACACCCATCTTGTATAAGTAGTAAGTAGAAGAGTAAAGCAGCTACTGATCCCAAATACAAGTGGACGAAGTGCTCACTCTTGCCCTCTATGGACTCATATAATTATGTGTTCATGTACTTTTTGTGTTCTTGCTCATCTAACCGGTCCATTAAGCCAGTTACTGCTCTTCCAAAAAGTGTCGATATATTAGGCTAAATTACAAGGCCCTGGCAGTGTTTTTAAAATGAAAAACTCAAGAGAGTCAACTTCGAGGCACTTTGGCTTTGGTGCTTTCCACTGCCCTGATCGTCAAGATAATTTATGACCTCAGAAACTAAAGCTCGACATTGATGCAACATTTTGTACATAAAGAAAATGGTGATAATGTATACATATTTACATAAAATATTGTTGAACCACGAGAGAATACCGATATTTGTAAATCAGAAATTCCAGATATTTCAACATCCTGGGAATTTTTTCCAGTCTGTATTTGATATCAGTTAGAAAGGCTGCTTTGTTTTTTGGATCAGCAGTGTTTCGTGCTTACAACCATTCAGCAGACTCTCACTGATTAGCTCATTTTCATTTGAATACCGGAAATGAATTTTAGAATAACACTCTTTCAGTCCATCGAGTTATCTGGAAAAAAATCTTCGGCAGCATTTTTTTGGACAAAGGAAGATAACCAAGTGTTTCAACATATTAATTACAGATTATTGAACACGCGGAGAGAGATTAACACCTCGAATTCTTCGTCCTTGACCTTACAATTATTAAAACAAAATAGTCACCGAGAAACATTCCTTATCACAGCTTTCAGAAATTATTTGGAATAAATTCTGAACTGTCTGACGTTTTTATTAATAAAATCACAGACTGCAGTTCGAGTGGATCGTTTATTCCGTGTCAAAGTAGTCGTCAAGAAAAGGCGTCCTTCTGATCGAGCCTCCTCCCCACCTGAAATTTTTAGACGCATTCATTCAAGCAATTAACTAGATATTGGCTTCCTTATTGAAAAACAACATTCCAATTGTGCCCAGATTGCTTGTCAAGGAACACGTGAGAAAATGCTTTTGAAATTCTCGAGTCTTGGAAGATAAACCTTGCTTAATTTTCCAAGACAAAATTACTGAAATCCAGAAGGACAACCATTCGCAAATTATCAATTAAAAAAATGATTGCTCGTCTCTTTCGAAAGTCCTATGACGAAATTAGCAAATATCGAGTCAAACATATTCGTCATTCCACAAAGAAGACAATATCACAAATAAAACACCTTTACCATCAAGTTTTTGCACCCATTCAAAGCGGTTGGTGCCGAAGGAAACTCACTAAACGTGGGTTCGAACCCCCGCTATCCCATTGTAAAAAAACCTCCTTAACCCTGTTCCTAACGAGTCGGCCGTATCCGTTCGTGTAATTTACGAACAATGCAGTTAAAAAAAGCCTAAAAATGCTAACAACTCCATATCCCGTGACCCGTCATTGGAACGTTCTCGTTGATTTCATTGCAATGAGGGTCACATGATATGTTTTAGTTAATTTTTTTGGAACGCTTTGATAAAATATAATTAAAATAGCCAATATTGATAGCACAGGCCTTGAATACTTTGTTAATGGTGGAAGCTGGCCGACGATATTTGACGGCTCTCACAAGACAACGCGGACACCCACTTCTCTGATTTACTTCGGAGTTTCCATTCCAATAAAATATTGGAGTAAAAAAGTAGAGTTGTCGGGATACTAGTGGAGGAACATAATCGGGAATCATTATCTTACAGATATATGAACTTATAAACGTGTAAATGGCACAGCGACAGTGATCTGTCAAACACTTCTCTGAAACAGACTCGACCAGGGGCCCAAATTTATTGGCGCACACTGGATGGTTTTACATGGAATAACCACAGGGGTTCTATTGTCAATGATCGGCTAAATATATTTCGGATGTAATAATAACTCTTTGGCCAGCCGCTGATTTGTCGCGGTCCTCATAAGAGAAGGCCATCATTCCCCCTGCACCCCACCCCCTCTTCCCCTCCTCTCCTCCCAGCATTCAGATATAAACTGCTTAATAGTGTCCCTCACTTCCTCTTTTTCAATTTCTTCAATAAGCATTCCTACCCTCTCCCTCGTGTCCCCCTTCAGCCATCTATCCTTTGTTTCTTCACCCCACTTCTGCATTATTCTTCCAGTAAATTTTATTCTATGAGGTATATAATGTGGGCATTCCAAGAGAAAATGTTCCAGGGTCTCCACTACTCCAGAGTGGCACATTTGGCATCCCTTTTCCCCATCTCTCCCAATTTTTCCCCGAAGCTCCAGTGATCTTGATCTCAGTTTGAACAGCAGTGACCCTCCAAAGGTGCCATCTAGGTACTTCTCAAAAGCTGGCTTTTCTTTATATTGTAACCCCTGCAGTGATCTTTTCACGCTAACCCCTGCTCGCCAGTTTCGATTGCAGTCTTCCATGACTCTCTCTTTGACAAACCTTTTGCCTTCTTTTATTCCTACTTCTATGTTTGTGACCTCTATAGAGTAATTGTCCATTAGTTCCCTCACATGTTTTGACCACCCCGTTTCTATATTAGAATTCCAAATGGTATCGAGCATCAATTTGCACCACCGGTTGTCAGGCAGGTTTCTCAAGTAGTTAAAGTAACACAGTTTTCCCAAATCTACCCTGTCCTTGATTTTCATCCACCCAAGCTCCCCCCTTACTGCTTCCAAAGCTGCAGCATTACTCGACCCTGTTATCCATCTGCCGGCATCATTCTGAGTACTTTCCAACTTCTTAATAACGGTTTGGTTTAATGGAATCACGTCCGTGCCATACGTTATACTTGGTAAACCCACCCTCTCCCACAGTGTTTTCCCCACAAAGTCCTTGTTGAAACTATTTTTCCCTAAACGTTTTAGTTGGTTCAGAATTCTTTTCCCCTTCAGAATCAGTTTGGCTGAGTAATTTCTGTACATCCCTCTTCCCGTTATATTTATGCTTACCCCTAGATACTCATACTCTCCCGTTTCTCCTACAGTGATTTGTTTGCTTTCCCCTTCGGGGATTGAGAACTCCCCCACTCTCCATCTCTTCGTCATATCTACCTTGCGTCCAACGGGTATTACCTTGCTTTTATTTTCATTTAGTTCGAGCCGCCAAGTATTCCCATATCTACCAACAATTTCCAGCAGTTTCTCTAGCCCCTGTTCAGTTCTAGACATTAACACCATGTCGTCCGCAAAGAATAAGCCTGGTATCTTTATGTCTCCAACATTTACCCCCTCCGCACTCTGAATTAGTTCGTCCCCTAAATCTTTAACATACAATGCAAACAAAATCGGTGAAAAGATACACCCCTGTTTGAGGCCTATATCCATAGGGACTCGTTTTGTAGTGATACTTCCTAGACTGAGTTGGCTTTGCACATCTGTATACAGTGCTTTCATGATTCCCACAAAGTCACCCCCCAGTCCGATGCCCTCGAGCTTTCGCCACATACCTTCCCTCCACACTCGGTCGTACGCTTTTTTCACATCTAGAAATGCCAGAAACATCTTTTTCTTTTCAGCCTTTGTTGATTCTATCAGTTGGGTGAGTGTAAATAGGTGATCAGTGACTCTTCTTCCTTTCCTGAAACCATTTTGAATTTCTCCTAAAAAACCTTTCTCTTCAATAACTTCCTCTAGTCTACCGTATATGACCTTACAGAATACTTTTCCGATGTTACTACTAACTGATATCCCCCTATAGTTATCTAGAACTTCCTTATCCCCCTTTTTGTGTATGAACGACACCTTACTTTCCCTCCACTCTCTGGGGACCTCTTGCTTTCGCAGAGCCAGGTTGAAAAGGTTTGTCAGGACTTCAATAAGTGCCTCCCCTCCATTTTTGAGGAATTCGTTCGGAATTTCATCAGTCCCTCCCGCTTTACCATTTTTTAATTTCGAGACCACGTTCCGCACTTTTTCTGCCGTTATTTCGCTACAAACACGATTGGATAGGTTCTCCTCCACCAGTGTATTTCTTTTTGGTGGGGACCCACTGCCCCATCGCCTATCGTTTATCTTTTCCCAGTGCTTGACTAACTCTGAAGCGATACGGCCTTTATCTTCTGTACTTTCCCCATCCACTTTGATACTCTGTACACTACTTTTCCCCCGTTTATTTACCCAGTTCCAAAATACGTTTGAGCTCGAACCCCCTGTTTTCTTTATTGTTCTGGCAAGACTGCAATTGTGCTCCTTCTTATTATTATTCTTTATCTCATTCACCTTTTTCCGTGCCAGTTCATATTCTCCTTTCATTAGTCTCGTGTCATTGTTATCCACCCCTTTAAGCTTCCTACTTCTTCTGTAAGCAGCGCATTTTACCTTCCTTTCTTTTATAGCCTTTTTCAGTCCCTCGTTAACCCTGTATCCAAGCTCTATCGTTGGGACCCTCACCCTTCCTATACACTCCTTCCCTGCCTCTGTTAGGCTATTTACTATGCCATCTGAAATACTCTGGACATTTGCATCCCTAGGTATACAATCAAGATTTGGTTTTAGTTTTTCCCGAAACTGCTTCCAGTCGGCTCCTTGTTTTAGTCCCCAAACTTCCTTGAAGGTATTTCTGTCTCTATTCGTCTTTTTGCCCATAATCTTAACTGTTATCAGGTTGTGATCACTACCCAAGTCATTTTTTCCCTCGTCATCTATTTCTACATCTATAACCTCCCTCCATACGCCAATGTCAGAGAGTATATAATCAATTATTGTTTTCTTATCGTTCCTCTCCCAGGTCCATTTACCCTTACATTTCGCATCCCTGTTCAGGATCTTTAAACCAAGCTCTTTTGATAGGTCCAACATCTTCCTCCCATTCGTGTTAATTTTCCTATCACCTCCCTGTATACCCTCCTCCTTATCCCCGATGTGCCCATTGAAGTCCCCCATTAGGACAATACTGAACCCTCTGCTACCAAGCTCTGTGATATTCGATCGAAGAGTTGTATATATTGAATCATTCCACTCGGGCTTACTTCCCTCCACTGCTAAGTATACAACACCAACGGCAACACTCCTGCTTCCTAACTGTTTAAATTAAAATAGGAAAACCATTCAACAAATGTATTTTACATTCGAAGGACCAGCCCTGCGATATGTGTCTCCAGACTGAGGTAACTGCATTATTTTCGAAGCCTGATGATCAGCAAGTCTTGGCACTAAAGGCACTAAAATACAAGTAACGCAAGACTATACACTGATTTTAGAGTGTCCGAAATTACATACCCATAATATCATGGGCTCTTCCATACAAATGAGGAGTCGATGCTCCAACTGGGACACAAAACAGGCAGACATAAATGATAACATAAATGTTTCACATCAATTGCTGGCCAATTTTCCATATTTCAACGCAGAAAAGATAAAGATAGTTTGAATGAGTTTATGGAATAATTTACATGAGAAGACATTTAACTTGGGTTTTCATTTTAATTTAAGGTCAGAAATGGTAATAATACCCCAATGGGCGTTTACCAAGACTAGAGAGAAAAATGTTCCAAAATTAAAATAAACTGTATAAAATTCCCAAGCCTGCACATTTTGATTGTTTATTTATTATATTTTAGTTTAGGGTTTAATGGTACTTTCAATAGTTAAGTTAACCCTTTACCTAACATGAAAAACAGCCCACACTTACAAAAAACATTCTTGATTAACTATTTTTTTTTATTTGTTGTTCATTTGTTGTCTCAAAAACATAGGTTTCCAACATCGCTCCAGCGAGGGGTCATAACCTATATTTTTGAGACAAAAAAAATGAAAAAATAATGAAAATTAATTGTTGTTTTTTGAGAATAGTGGTGGCAGGTTTTGGTCGTTACCTTAGGTAAAGTGTTAAAGTCCATCTCGTGTCGGCCCGTTCGACTTGTAAAAAAGTTGGACATCCGAAGAGAACCACGAAGCCTTTTATTCACTGTTAACCCAGAGTGTACCGAGTTAACGAGTTCGAAGTACTGGCAGTTATTACTGGAACTGAGTAGGAGTCCCAAGACCAGAGATACCCGGAATATAAACTGGTCAAGTTCGACAACATGTACTACAAACACTTGGAAGTTATCTATCGAACATGTTGCCTCAACATATATAACAGACTCAAAATTATAGGGAAAGAGACACTTAAAACTCAATGAAACGCACCACATTCGCGAATTCCCTTCAGACAAAAATCATTTATTCAGTCCACACTAAAACATTTGAATCAACATCTCTGCGCGTCATCAAAAAACTAATAAATGAAAAGGTCAGTCATCTCGAAATCTACCACTGTGCCCCCGAACCAGGGAAGTTCGGGTCTTCTTCTTGGTGGTCCCCGAAAGGGGTCGTTGTTGTTTTCCTTCAAAGAGTCCAACTATTACAGAGACAGCCTGAGGCAGATTATACTTGCCAGTGATGGCCATCACTCATTTTCATCCTCGAAGCGGCACACTATACTTGCCCGAAAATCCAGATCGACTGCACCCTCGGGGAGAGGTAGTACCTTTGTGAGAGGACCCAACCTCCCACACTGGTCCTCACCCGAGGGTCCAACCGACTACAGTCAACGAGACCGCCTACCCACAACTGGAGACACCTGCTGAGTACCGCATCCTTTTCCTCCTTCAACACGCCTAGACATGTGACAGCCATCATATACAGCTACCGAGGGTCGAAAGGGGTTTGTCCCCCATACCGACCCTGCGCGCCTTCGGCGCGCGAAATCATTTCTCTTCCCGGCGTCTTGTGTTTAACTCAATCTACCACTGTTTCTTGAGAAGCAGACACATATACCTAGGACTGCACGGTACATCGATAAACCGATATATGCCGGCATTCAAACCAATATCGATTGAATACCGGTGAAATTACAAAAATATCGGTTTATCGTCGTCATTATTTATTTACCCACAATTTAATTTTCAAGATGTCTTGAGTTTTTTTAACTGTAGACCCCGAATGAATAATGTTATCCATTTACCCAACGAATCGTCTGCATGTGCTCACGTAATATACAACTTCAGCAGTTGAAAAAATAATTTTCAAAAATTTCAACAAAACTATATCATGTGACCCCTCATTGGAACGAGCTCGTTGAGCTCGTTCCGATGAGGAGTCACATGATATTGTTCTGTAGAATCTTTGGGGGAAAATCTGATAAACATTTTTTTTTAATAATAAATTTTGATATCGTCTGCCTTGGGTAAAGGTTTTTCGAACCGCATCATCAAGGCATGCTAATTCGTTCCGACTGCGATGCCTCAAGCCTCGATTGTGGTACTTATGTTCATTTTTCTGAACAGTTTTCGATATACCGGTATACCGCGGTATTTTTTAATACCGATACCGGTAATAAAGAATAAGATCATAACTCCTTACATGCTGCTGATTGATATTCCTGCCATGATCCGAAATCTCTTGCCACCGAAAAAAGTATAATATGGAAACAATTAATTACATTTCCCCATGCAAATAGAAAGAACTTTTTTGAGCAATGATTTCTTGAGTTAAATATCGATAACATTTTTTTTTATCAAAACTAGTCATGGCTGCTTTTGATGGGCCATGACTAGATTTGAGGGAAAATATTCTAAAAATACTCAGCGGGTTAAGCATTCAGCTGAAAACCTGTTCGGCCGCTTCGAATCCTCACACCACGTTTTCTGAAATGTTCATTGCAGAAAGGAGCTCGTCAGCAAACAATCCGTCGGCTGTCAATAATAATAACACTTTGGCCGGCCGCTGATTTGTCGCGGTTCTCGTATGAGAAGGCCTTGGTTACCCATGTTCTACCAACTGCCTCCCTATTCCCACGCTTCTTCTCTCCTCCCAACACTCGGAGAGGAACTGCTTGATGACATTACTTGCCCCATTCTTCCCAATCTCTCCGATTAGCGTATTAACCTTCTCCTTTGAGTCGCCCCCTAACCACATGTCCTTAATTCTCCCATGCCACTTCCTCAATACTAACTCAAATTTCTGTATAGGTAGGACGTTTCCACCAAACAAAACAATATACATATACATTAAACAATTCAATCGCTGTAACCACTCATACACCTTGCATTACTTACTTTATTCACACTCAATGATCTATAGTTGAATATTTGTGCAATCAAGAGCCTAATATTGATTTATTGTTTATTACCTCCATTATTACACCACATGCTCAGCAAAAGAATGTGTTTGCAAAAGCGGAGGTGTGCAAATTAGGAAATGTTCACCTCAGAACATTCGCCTGTGTAACAGTTAGACGTGTAATAATCGACCAGTTGTGTAATATTAAATAGTAATGAAATGGAAATTAACCGGTAGCGTATTTATCAACCAGTAATATCAAAGAAATCAACTTGTTGGGTGATAACAAGTTATGTAATAAACTTGACCATTAGTGTATTAAAATTCTAATTACTTGACTCTGGTCCTTGAAATAATAATTGACCATAATTGGTCATAAACTGGGAGTTGTACCTCCATGTCGCACAGCAAACTCGTCCCGCCTTGGATACAGTCTATCCTCGTATTAAAAGATGAACTGCCTCTTCATTCAGTTTATAAAAAGACCGATCGAACTGAAACGCCACTGAATTGGAACACCACTTGCATGAGCTTTTCGTTTAATGTCGAATCCTGCGCTTAATTTTTATTTTGTGATACATACAGATTATCATGATAATGTGCATGTCCTGTGAAATGTGCCAGATTCGAGGTGGTGTCTAGAATTGGATCTCAACGAGCCGGCTTTGCCGGCGACTTGTGGTCCCATTTTTGGACACTACCAAGAATATCAGATGCAAACAACAGAACATGCACATTATCATGATATTTTATTTATCTAACAATTCTGCCAGACAAACAGATTAAATCTTAAATTATTAATACAGTTTGGGGACATAATGTTGGGCGAGAAAAAGGTTAAAAAAAACAACATATTTTATGGAACAATATTGTTGTGTTGTCAAATTATTCTCTCTCAGTATCACTACCGTTGATGATCAGCTTGAATGTACGAGTGTGCGACGTCGGCACAGGAACCGGTAGGTGTGATATTGAATTGTGCAGTTTCTATTTATTGTGTGTGTGTGGGGGGGGGGGGGGGGGGACGGGTCATTGGCTATTGGTAGTCCAGACGCCAACTGTAAGGAATTTTGATTTGATTTGTAACCGAAAAGCTGAGTTGATCACTGAAACGCACATGGAATGTATTCATGTGCCGGTTATGATAGCCCGTCGCGTTACCGGAAACGAGTCGTAAATATGATCCGGAATCAGAATGAGTCCTCTAATGATACCTAATCGGAACACATTATATGATACGTACCGTTTCTCTTGGTTTTCAGGCCAAAATCCATATGATTGTTGAATAAATATATATTATCACCATTGCGTTTGTGTAAAAATGTATCAGCGTCGAGCTCTTGTTTCTAATACCATAGCTCGACGAGTCGAGATATGGCCCAGGATGCAAGAGCGAGACTCGGATAAAATATTTTGTACATAAACATAGCAGTGATGAGAGATTTATCTTATAATTCTCAACATTTATTAATACTTTACGCAACGTAAAAAACGGTCACATCCTATCACGTGATTTACAAATCGAGCATTTGAAAAAAACATTTTTCAAAACTTTGGTTTTGTTGAATATTTTTGAAAATGATTTCATTTTCAGACTTATAAAAATGTTTAAATTTCGGTTGGAACTCTGCGTTTGCCTTGAACTTTTGTCATCTTCGGATAAACTTATCGCTCGTATTCATATTTAACATGCAGAAAAGACTGTACGCTTTAACCCTTTACCCAAGGTAACGGTTAAAACCGGCCAGCGCTATTCTCAAAAATCGCCAATTAATTTTAAAAATATTTTCATTTTTTGTCTCAAAAACATAGGTTATGACCCCTCGTTGGAACGAGCTCGTCGAGCTCGTTCCAACGAGGGGTCATAACCTATGTTTTTGAGACAAAAAATGAAAAAAAATAGTTATTCAAGAATTTTTTTTTGCAAGTGTCGTCTGCTTTTCATGCTAGGTAAAGGGTTAACAGTATAATTGCAAGTTGGTCTGCCTGGATGCTTCTGTGATGCAGATACAAAATCCTAAAAGCAAAGTGGTTCCATAATTTAAAAATGATACATATGAGAAGTGTTTTGTTTATCTTTTTTTCATATAGGAACGGTACAAGGTCCCTCGCAAACGCGATTTGAAAGTGTGAATATTCTATAAATAGTAATGTAAACAAATCGTAAGCGAGTAATCAGATCACAAATCTTAACACTGTGAAGTAAGAGGTGTGAATGGTTGTATGGTTTCGCGTTCCGTAGCCGGGCAGGGATAGTTTGGGCAAGCCCCTTTCAATCCTTCTTTGACGATTTGGGTTGACGTTTCCCGCAGATCACAACCATGGAAGAAGACAGGATGGAGGAAAGATCGAGGGGGAAGGCTTTTGTCTTCTTCTTAGTGTTCTAGCTGAGTTTTTATCCACAGTACTGGTAGTATTCATTTTTATTCGTCAAGAGCAGCCACACACAAGCTCAAGCTATTGGATATTAAGACCTGCACATCAAGCTGAATGTCCATTGGCTATATTTTTTTATAAAATTTGAGTAATTATATTTGTGGAAATTAGAATGAAGGTGGCACCAATTTGTGGCTGTCAAGACCGTTTACACACATGCTTCATAACGGTTCTTCTGTTAACTACATTCTAGAAGAATTGTCTTTGTGAAAATCTGTTCATATTACTTTTTATTATTTTCCAAAGTGTGATTTACTGGAATTTCCGGGTTTGATTATAAACGATAACTTCACAAGTGAATTATGCAATCAACAATTGTGTCATGTATCCGTGCGCGCAAGCGAAGATGCTTTGCCGTAGGTGTAATGGGGACTTCATTGTTTTTTGTGTTTGTTTTAACCCTTCACCTAACATGAAAAGCAGACGGGACTTGCAAAAAAACTTCTTGAATAACTATTATTTTTTGTCTCAAAAACATAGGTTATGACCCCTCATTGGAACGAGCTCGTTGAGCTCGTTCCAATGAGGGGTCATAACCTATGTTTTAGAGACAACAAAATCGTAAGCAAGTACGCGGTTGTATTATACAGTTGCAAGATATAGATTTTGTATCGGGGTCTCCTGATACACGCGACATTCGGGTATTTATGTCTTTAATATATACTCACTGTAAAATAAAATATACAACATTTATTGATGACGCAATCATGTAAACTGTTCACGTTAAATGTATTCATGAAACATCTTCGATAAAAATATTGCTTAGACTAAACCATTTCTGTAGCCAATACTGTGGAGCAAAAATGCAGAAACTTCAGCTAGTTGCGTGCTAGAAACGAGATGTGGCGGAACCACGGGGTCACAGGAGAATGTGTTCGCGCACATGTTTCCACAAACATGTTGCGCGTTTACACAATGAGTTAATGCATGCGCATGCAAACGTGTCAGTTTTCAGACAATCCTGCGATATATTATTTGCAAATCCAAACTGCATTTGGCCAAGGAGTCCCACCTTCGGTTGCTTCGGTCAGTTTATTCGACTTCAACGATATTCCAATCTGAAGGCTAGCCTTGGGATTGGAACATGTTTGAAACAGAAGAAATGGACAGGGCAGTGACCACACATCTAAACGAGAGACAATAGTGTGTCATGGTTTATTTACAGATATACGATTGTAGCTGTTCTCGAACCGGACTGAGCCATGGCAGCCTTGTAAATTTGTGCTCATCCACTTTTATAGATCTTTCGCCGTCTCTGCTAGAAGCCACTTCTGAAGTTTGAGGACATGTGCTGGAGCTATGATGAAAACACTTGATATTCTATAGATGTGTATCGTATCCATTTTGAAAAAAAAATAATCATCGTTCCTTGATACGAATTCGTCTTGTTATCATTAATTGGCGAATGTCTATATAGAGAGTAATCGCTTGTCTGGACTGGTTACGTGGAATAATTCATGAAAGGTGAGGGACGTTGTACAAAAGAGTGCGCGAATGTGCACGAGTGTTCTACAATATAGTCCCTCGCCTCGAATGAATTATTTCAGGTAACCAGTACAGTCAAGCGATTGCTCTGTTTATTACTTTTCGTTATTAACGATAATTATATGATTTAACCCTTCACCTAACGTAACGTCCAAAACCAGCCAGCGCTATTCTCAAAAATCGCCAATTAATTTTCATTATTTTTTTCTTTAAAACATACGTTATGACCCCTCATAGGAACGAGCTCGTCGAGCTTGTTCCAATGAGGTGTCATAACCTGTGGTTTTAAGACCAAAAAATGAAAATAATAGCTATTCAAGAATTTTTTTTGCAAGTGTCGTCTGCTTTTCATGTTAGGTAAAGGGTTAAACAAAACAATGAAGTCCCCATTACACCTACAACAAAGCATCTTCGCTTGCACGCACGGATACATGACACAATTGTTGATTGCATAATTCACTTGTGAAGTTATCGTTTATAATCAAACCCGGAAATTCCAGTAAATCACACTTTGGAAAGTAATAAAAAGTAATATGAACAGATTTTCACAAATACAATTCTTCTAGAATGTAGTTAACAGAAGAACCATTATGAAGCATGTGTATAAACGGTCTTGACAGCCACAAATTGGTGCCACCTTCATTCTAATTTCCACAAATATAATTACTCAAATTTTATAAAAAAAGATAGCCAATGGACATTCAGCTTGATGTGCAGGTCTTAATATCCAATACATGAGATTGTGCGTGGCTGCTCTTGACGAATAAAAATGAATACCACCAGTACTGTGGATAACAACTCAACTAGAACACTAAGAAGAACACAAAAGCCTTCCCCCTCGATCTTTCCTCCATCCTGTCTTCTTCCATGGTTGTGATCTGCGGAAAACTTCAACCCAAATCGTCAAAGAAGGGTTGAAAGGTGCTTGCCCAAACCATCCCTGCCCGGCGACGGAACGCGAAACCATACAACCATTCACACCTCTTACTTCACAGTGTTAAGACTTGTGAACTGATTACTCGCTTACCATGGGGAACGTGAACATACCACCTCAACTCAGCAAAGCTCTGTTAGGTCTGAGCATCTTTTGTTCTATCAACTGGTCTATCCAGAAAAAGGCAAGAGTGTGCAGCTGACCCTGGGGTATGAGATAGAGAGCAGCACCCCACCTTCCTCGGGGAAAGGTAGTACCTTTGCTGAGAGGACCTCCTCTCAAACCGGTCCTCATCCAAGGAAGCCCGGACCAACAAAAAGGAGGAAGAAGAATAAGAAAAAGAGCCCTTCGACCAAGCACAGGGACGCCCGACACCTAGAGGTCTGGCTTGAGAAGGGAAAAGCAGCGACAGAGAAACAGGAGACAGTGAGAGAGACACCCATCAAATCATCACCACCACCTCTCCCTCTCTCGCCAACACCCACCTCATCATCGGAGAGATCAAAAGACAGGAAGGAGGAGATGGAGGTCACTCAAACCAAACCTGAATCTCCGACCTGCTTTGATCAAACAAGACACGACTCGGAGGAGACGCAGACAACATCCAGGAAGTACCCTAAGCTCAATTCATTGCGTTTCTCGATCAGCGTGCCATCGACCTACGGCAGCCTGAAAATCGACCTTATGGGTGTCTCTCTCACCGTCTCCCTCCTGTTTCTCTGACGCTGCTCATCCCTTCTCAAGTCCGGCCTCCAGGTGCAGGGCGTCCCTCTGCGTGGTCGACGGGCTCCTTTTCTTAATCTTCATCCTCTTTTCTGTTAGTCCGGGGGTCCTCGTGAGTGCAGGTCCTCCCAGCAAAGGTACTACCTCTCCCCGAGAAAGAACCACCAGCTAGTATACCAAATACTTGAAAGACCACTATGACAAGGAAGAACAACACCTACTACTAGAAAAATACACCGACCAACATCTGGAAGCTCAAAATATCTGCGACCAAGGATTCCATCTTCACATCAGGAATGTACTTGCTCGCTCAAACAAAAAGAACAAGGGAAAAAACAGATGCTGCCGAACACCATCACACTCTCCTCCTTTTCCAATCCCAGACATGACACAAAACTTCCTTCATAAATCAACGATTAGAGATGGTCGAAATCGGCTTGGCCCAAAACGTCCCTGCGCGACCGTCGTCTGTCGGGCTATTGAAACCACACTGTAATCCATCAAGATAATCACTCAAATTCTATAAAAATTAGAAGATTCGGCTGATGTAGCTGCAGGTTGAAGTGCAGGTCCTAATATCTAATACCATCATTACGATCACATAGGCATAAACCTTACAATAGGGCGCTGTTCCGTTGAATGCGTGCACAGATTACCCGAAGAAGTAAATACGTTCTATAGTTTGACTCACCTGATTCACAACTGGCTGCAAAAGACAAAAAAAATATATACTGAAATTGGTAAAATATAGGGATTGTGGAATTCTTAACTAAGCATTCATTTTATGTCAATGTTTATCCAAAGTAACGCAACAAAATCGATATTGAAGCATTTTCTATATAGAGGATATGGAATGAGTGTTTTTCTCATATAATATTTATGAAACGAGTCTAAGAATTTTCCGTTTTGGCGAGCCTCTGGCGAGCCCAAACGGAAAATTCGAACGAGTTTCATAAATATTATATGAGAAAAACAGTCATTTCATATTCTATTTATCATATGACACACACACGCGCAAATTAGTCACTTAGTATGACTTTTTAACCCATCACCTAACTTGAGTTGCAGACGGCACTTGGAAAAAACGTCCTCGTATAACTAAAAAATTTCATTTTTTGCTTCCAAAACATAGGTTATGATCCCTCATTGAAAAGAGCTCGTTCCAATGAGGGTCATAACCTATGTTTTGGAATGAAAAAGTGAAAATATAAAAAATGAATGGCGTTTTTCTTGTAAGTAAAAGAATATCACCCACCCTAAATAGGACAGATAACGTAAATTCTCCCTACTGAAATTATGCAAATGTCACCCAGTTGTATTTTGTTTAGTCAATCAAATTGTTCAGTTTTGAAATTTACCAAATAAAGCTCCAAACTCTAATTATGCAAATTATGAAAATGTGGCCCTGTTTTATTTTGTTCAGCCAGTCAAATTGTCTAGTTTTGAAACTGACCAATAAAACTGACGGAAGGCTTTATTTATCACTGATTAATATGAAAACAAAATATCAAATGTTTTTAAGTGAACAAAACGGACGAGTCATATGATAAATTGTTCATATTACATGTTCAACATCCAGAATGACTGCGCGCTTTAACCCTTTACCCAACGTAACGGCCAAAACCGGCCAGCGCTATTCTCAAAAATCGCCAATTAATTTTCAAATTATTTTCATTTTTTGTCTCAAAAACATAGGTTATGACCCCTCGTTGGAACGAGCTCGTCGAGCTCGTTCCAACGAGGGGTCATAACCTATGTTTTTGAGACAAAAAATGAAAAAAAATAATTATTCAAGAATTTTTTTTGCAAGTGTCGTCTGCTTTTCATGTTAGGTAAAGGGTTAACAGTACAATTGCGTTGTGTTCCAGCGAGGACGCTACCAGTGATTCGGATACAAAAGCATAAAAGCAATGTGGTTCCATAATTTAATAATTATACTTTCGAGAAGTGTTTTTTTTGCGTGTAATATTCTATAAATAATGACGTAAGCAAATCGAAACCAAGCACGAGGTTGTATTGTGCAGTTGCAACACGTTGTATTCTGATATTTACGGACCCAATACATTTTTATTGTAAGATAAAATATGCAACGTTTATTGATCATGCAGTCTTGTAAACTGTTCATGTTAAACTTATTCATGAAATATCTTCAATAAAGATATTGTTTAGACTGAACCATTTCGGTAGCCAATTTTGTGGCGTGAAAATGCACAAACTAACTTAGTTGCATGCTAGAAGCCCGATCGAGCGGAACCGAGGGTGGGTGGGTGGGTGGGGGTGGCACAGACGTTTTTCCACAGACATGTTGCGCGGTTACACAAAGAGGTAAAATATGCACATGCAAGCAGCGAGTCAATATACAAGCATTCCAATAATATATTATTTTCAAATCCAACCAACATTAGGCCAAAGAATCCACCTTCAGTCGCTTCGTACCGTTTTTGCTACGTCAGCTATATTCCAATTTGAAAGCTAACATTCGGATTAGAAGATGATTGAAATAGAAGAAATGGACAGGGCAGGGACCACATCGCGGCATGCTCATCTAAACGAGAGGCCATAGTGTGCTATGGACCATTTACCGACATACGATTGTAACTGTTCTTCCAATGGACGGAACCAGGATAGCCTTGGACATCTGTCCCCTACCCTATTATCGAGCTTCCGCCGCCTCTGCTAGAAGCCACTTCTGGGCTTAATGGAAATGTGCCAAAACTACGATGACAATTCTTAATATTCTGTAGATGTGTGTCGTATCTATTTAGAAAAGTAAGTATTTCTTTCGCTGACACAAACTTGTTTTGTCATAATTACTTGAAAAGTGCCTACAAAGAATATGAACAGATTTTAACCCTTTACCTAACATGAAAAGCAGACGACACTTGCAAAAAAAATCTTGAATAACTAAATTTTTTCATTTTCTGTCTCAAAAACATAGGTTATGACCCCTCGTTGGAACGAGCTCGACGAGCTCGTTCCAACGAGGGGTCATAACCTATGTTTTTGAGACAAAAAATGAAAATGTTTTGAAAATTAATTGGCGATTTTTGAGAATAGAGCTGGTCGGTTTTGACCGTTACGTTGGGTAAAGGGTTAACTAATATAGTTCATCTATTATATGAGTAACAGAAGAGACGTTATGAAGCATGAGTGTAACTGGCCTCGATAACCACAAATTGGTGCCACCTTCATTCGAATTTCCACAAATATAATAACTCAAATTTTATAAAAAAAAGATAACAACTAAAATATTTTGCAAATATATAGAGAGTAATCGCTTAACTGGAGTGGTTACGTGAAATAATTCATGAGAGGTGAGGGACGTTGTACAAACACGAGTGTGCGAATGCGCACGATTTTTTTACAATATAGTCCCTCGCCTCGAATGAATTATTTCACATAACCAATCCAGTCAAGCGATTACTCTGTTTATTACTTTTCATTATTGACGATAATTATATTATTTAACCCTTTTCCTAACGTAACGGCCAGCGCTATTCTCAACAATCGCCAATTAATTTTCATTATTTTTTTCATTTTTTGTCTCCAAAACATAGGTTATGACCCCTCATTGGAGACAAAAAATGAAAATAATAGCTATTCAAAAAATTTTTTTGTAAGTGTCGTCTGCTTTTCATATTAGGTAAAGGGTTAAAAAACAAAACAAAATACAATGAAGTCCCCATTACATCCACGGCAAAGCGTCTTCGTTTGCGCGCGCGGATACATAACACAATTGTTGATTGCATATTTCACTGGTGAAGTTATCGTTTATAATCAAACCCGGAAGCCCAGTAAATCACACTTTGGAAAGTAATAATCAATTTTAATTGCCGCGAAGATCATCAACATATTCATTGTTCACAGACATGAAAGTATATTCTTCAAATGGTTGAGGGCTCGATTATTTTTGGTTGTCTGAGTTTGTTATTCAAAATTTGTCGGCTCGCTTTTGCAATGGCATAACTACATATAAATGCTTTTTGTGTTATTGCACGACTGATAATAAAAAAGAACATACCATTATTAATCATGCTTCGTGGTCTGTACAGTTAAAACAAGAAGTCCTGTCACGAATAGTGCGCTTATCTAGGCTTAATTGCGCGGTGGAATTGCGCGCAATTGCCATATCGAATGGAACCCAAAGCACGGCAGGTTCTCTTGATTACTCATAGCAAACACATGCAATGTTTCTGCCAATGGACCTCCGGGTTACCCGGAGGTCCATTGGCTGAAACATTGCTTGTGCACAGGTCATATGTACAGAATTTGATAGCTTTACTTGGGCCATAACGCGTACATTAACGTGCATATCAACGTGCTGTTTGTGCACATTTCAGGACAGGACTTCTAGTTTTAACTGTATATATATACCGTGGTTACCTATTCCACTACATATGAAAAAGTCTATGACATAAATTATAGCTTTACACACCAACCGTGGTGAACACGCCAGAAATGGAATTTCAGTAGTTAAAATTAAGACCTACAGTGGAACTACATCCAAGTTGACCTTTGCTGACTTCGAGTTGAAGGCAAACTTGTCTAATTTTATAGCTCGTCGGCTTGTGAAGAATGAGATGAAACCGGCAATTATTTATTACGATTGTAAATAAGTTTATCTCATAAGATACCAAAAATTACCAAACATACGTTGCATGTTAATAAAGCATCCATAACTCGAAATAGTATGTTATTATGTTATTAAAATGCAAAAAGGCCTCGTAATTTGCGCGTTTCGTTTTCTGTTTCGCTTCGACTCTAAAATTGCCAGCGGAGGTGCCGTCCATCGGTGCTCATGTAAACAAAAACAGAATCGCACGTGTGAATATTGATTTATTTAACATTTAAACACTTATTAATCTTACGACCATGGTATAAATAAAATATACCGAAAGCGGCTTGGTGTATCAAATGTTCACCACTCGTTGTGAAGTGGCGAGACAAGCGCGGATCCGACGTGGCATACTCCTCCCCAAACGTCCAGTATCAGCTTGACTGATGTTATTCCATTCTTCCTGCAGTGCAAAGGCGAGTTCCAGGACATTGGTAGGTGGCTGTTGGCGTTGCGTAGGCGCCTGCCAAACATATCCCAGACGTGATTGGTGAACGATCTGGACTTAGTGCTGACCAAGGTATTGTAGTGATATTCTGCTCCTGGAGGAACTCTGTAGCGAAACGGGCCCTGTGTGCGCTTGCCTGCAAATATGTTGTCACGGTAGTACAGCCCTGTGACACACCCATGAATGACGTGTAATGCTGTTCTGCTTGTCATGGTTATGCTCCCCACACCATAACCGATCCGCCACCAAAACGATCGTACTGTCTCACTGTTACGTCATGGTATCGTTCGTTCCGCCGCCGCCACACTCCGTGTCGCCGGTCATGGAAGTCGAGAGTGAATCGGAAATTATGACGTTGCTCCATCGAAGACTGTCCAAGCCCTGTCGTGCTCCTCACCAATTACGCCTTGCTGTGATGTGACGTTCAGTCAAACGTGAAATTATTCGAGGTCGTCAAGCGTACAAATTCCAGCTGTGTAGGATAGTCAGACCACTGCCTCGCACATCTGTCGCTCGGTGCAGCTGCTGTCCAATTTCTGAGCAACTTGGATGGTGTTTACGTAATGCCGTGGTTCGGATGAAACGATCATGGTTAGCAGTAACTGTTGCCCTTGGACGACCTGACCGTCGTCTGTCATCAACATTGCCTGTCTGACGGTAGTGTGATCACAACCTGCTAATCGCCGATTGAGTAACTTTGAAAATTTGAGCCATTGCCGTCTGCCTCTTGCCAGCTTCCAGCATGCCAACGGCACGTAAATTCGTCGCGTGTCAGTCTTCGCGTACCTCAGAAGTTACGTTTCGACCAGAAACTATTGACGAACGCGTTTGTACCAAGAAAAGAACGATGAGACCTCCGAAAAAGGCCGTCCAGTACAAATGAAACTTTCAAAACTTACCCCACAGCCAGTAACGTGGCGCTCGTACGGAAAACCTGCACGAAATCTTCGTGGACCGGTGATATTCATGATCCACACTAAACTTCGTAACATATTGATGTGTCCAATCACGCGTATCCAATACCATTTTCCGAAAATATCAAAATCAGTTTGGATATCCTCTACTTTTTTGAATAGTATATATAACACGTGTTTGTGATTTGCTTACTTCACGAGCATATGGGAAAAGCAACGGATTGTGAATTTGACACCGCGGTCGGGAAACCACTGCTTCATGTCGCGCATTTTTATTTACACCGAGTACATATTTTGCTGTTGGAATAACGTTGGGTTAAATGAAAATCACCCGAAACGAACTCCTCCCTTCAAAACAATAAATCATGAAAAACAAAATGATGCCACAAAGGAGTATGAAGTTTTGAAGCGTAAACAACGTTTCCGAAAGTACATGGTATCCACCAGAAGTGAGGGGATAGTCTCATATGGGCCACTTTTGAAGATACGACTGTTATTCATTGATAATTCACCTATTTTTAGGATAATTTGACCGCGTATGTCTAGAACAAACCCGTTTGCGATAATATGCCGCATCAGTGCTTCATTTTTTGAGAGCGTTATGGTGTCTGCTCATTTGTAACTCGGGTATACGAAACCTTTTGGACCGTGGTGGTATCTTTCATTTCAGTTTAATGACAGCAATTGGAAGCGTCCACATTCGTTATGTGGCGCTGCCCGCTGAAAATGTTGATTGGTCTAACCTACACATGTACTTAGCACCCATCATACTTAACGAAATTATGACGTATCATATTCCTGGAGAGGAAAACCGGATCTCGGGTTCAAACATTTAAAATACGAGTAGGCGAATACACATCGAGCCGCTCTATGGTTCAAATACAAGTAACACTGCTTTGAGAAAAGTCTTACGTGGACTATTAGAAAAATAGGCATGGTGATGTTTCTACCGTAAACTCTATGGAACGTTCCTTTCCCGTTTTTGAATTATAAGCTTAATGTCTGTTCCACCTTGGGCTCTGAAAAGCATTTGAGGTGTGACGTCAAATTTTTGCGCGATTATCGCCCAGGTTATTTTTATCACTTTACATTGCGTTATAATAGCTACTGGCACAAACACTAAATAATAAACCCATGGAATTTACATGCAGATAAGGGGTTGTCTCACTTGCACGGTTGCTATTGTTTCGGTAAAGTGTGCGAAAATTAGGAAGATCAAAGGGAAACGGATTATAGTGAGTATGTTTGTTCGCTTAACTCAATTCGCGTTTATTACCAACAACCAACCGGATAGGTGAGACAAACCAGATTTACCCATAAGTGCATTACATTAACCCTTTAGAACTGAGAGGACGCTTTTTCGGACGGGGATAAGATGCGTTATCATTTAATTAAGTTGGATGGCTCCTATGTGAATGTGTGATATAGACCATCCAATATGTTCAACGTGCAGCCCCAAGGCTGCACGACAAAAATATTAATTGGACTACCCCCAAATAATAAAGCTGACTCTTCAAGTTGCTGCTATTGAAGTGACATGGAAGATACCACCAAGGGGGTAACGGGTTAGTTACAAATTTCTTTAGAAATACACTAAAATCCAGTACTTCCTATGCCACACTTCTATGTAGTTTGTAGTACGCTGTCAGACCGTATCAAAATCAGAACCTAAAAGCCCGCTAAACGGGACATCTCTTTCTCAAAAAACGTATGCATAGCGCACATTTGGTACACTCCAAAATTAGTGAGGTTAAAAAGCAACCCAAATCAACTGGGTTGAGTGAATATGAACCCAATTGGTTTGCGTTGCTTTTTAACTCAACTGATTTTAGAGTGTACAACACATTAGGGAAGGAGCGCGGTGGCTCAGTGGTAGTCTGTTGGACTTCTGTGCTAGAGGTCCCAAGTTCGATCCCCGTCCGGGACGACCCGCGCTGTGTCCTAGGGCAAGGTACTTTATCCCGGTTGGCTACATGGAGGCACTGTGACGCCGTGTGCTAAGGCGTACCGTACGTCGATGGTGCACATGTCTTCAACCAATCTAACCCTGCTTGAACAGGGTTTGAACAGAGTTAGAATATTGAGGAGCTGACAGTTGCTCGTCGATGTTGGTTTTTTTCTCTCCGGATACTCCGGCTTCCTCCAACCATACAACTGTCACGGTCACGATTAGCCATCATGCATAAGTACCTTAAACACCAATAAATAAATAACACATTAGGGTACTTATTGAATGTTCCGTCACAAAAGTAACATTCAGCACATGTCGAAAGTTGTTTTCTTCAGTTCCAAAGATCAGAATCTAATTACTGTAACCATCACATGCTATGAGAAAATGAAGGAAAGTTTCAACGCGCCAGGGGCGGCCAGGGTCGATGTGGGATTGAAATCAATTGCGACCCGAGTAACTGAATTTGCTTATGAAGCTATGAGAGACGGAAGTGAGCACCAAGCATCATACTGAGTTGAGTGTGTGCACTGATGAAGGGTAGTGGTGTCAGACTCCCGATAACCTCGAACTGGAAACTTACTAAGAATTGTGCATAACTACAAGACATTTGCTCTAGTATTTTATTTAGAAACATTGGGATATTTATGGCAATAGTGAAATAGCAGTTTGATGGTTAGTTTTATGCAGAAGAGAAAGAAACGCGAACAAGTCAATGGTTTGGGAGCAGTCCTAGCATATTACCCGTAACGGTTATACAAAAGGAAAAAAGTCCACGAAAATAAATGTGTTTTTTGAAAGCTGGGAGTCACCCATCAGCCTTGAAAGAAGAGTACCAGTGAAAAATAAAAAAAAACACACACATGAACAATCATCAACACAGTCAAACATATATGGAACAGACTATAGCATGTTTACTTAGCATATTAATTATTAATTACCTACGAATAACCGGGCAGGAGAGACTTACCCGCAGAAAATACACTATTAAGCGAAAGTTATGTATACTTTCCTGAATCTTTTGACTGGAACATCTGAGATACAGTACGGACGTTGGGGACTGGCCACTTTCTACGGGTGTGCAATATTTCCTCGAAACAATTTCAGCTGCCAAAAGTGTGTATCTTACAATATGGAGGGGCATTACGTCTTACTCGACTAGTTTGACAGCAATGTAGCACTGTTTCAGCTGAATTGAAAGGATACATCATACACTTATGCATGTTGTTTATGAAACACACTCTAAACACAATGACTTAAATCCATCCTTAAAAAATACTCATATTACAATATTTTTGATGTAACACGCTAACAAACCCCAGTTTACGAACTACTTGAATTTCAGGTGCGTCGCAAGGTTGGAAATGGAGGTGAGGGTGTTGGGTAAACCCGATTGTAATATCTAAAGTCACGTTTGGTTTAAACAATATTATATTCAATAAGTGTTAATTGTTACATAATAGAGACATCAGTGTATTATCAACAAAAATAAATGAACAGCAAGACAATATAACACAACAAACAGTTACATGGTACAAGGTAAATGAGTGATTTGACAAAAAGCTTGTAGCTTATGCTGGTCATCTCCCAAAAAGTCACGTCTGATATAATATTCCTGCTACATCATCTAGGCATGCCTTTGACGAAAGCATGCCTTGATGATATAGTTGAGATATCTTTCAGCCAAGACTATAGTTAACCTTTTACCCAACGTAACGGCCAAAACCGGCCAGCGCTATTCTCAAATATCGCCAATTAATTTTCAAAATATTTTCATTTTTTGTCTCAAAAACATAGGTTATGACCCCTCGTTGGAACGAGCTCGACGAGCTCGTTCCAACGAGGGGTCATAACCTATGTTTTTGAGACAAAAAATGAAAAAAATTAGTTATTCAAGAATTTTTTTTGCAAGTGTCGTCTGCTTTTCATGTTAGGTAAAGGGTTAAAAACTCAATAGTATTTGGCCACCTACACCCCGAATTGGGCATAGTAGCTGACCGTTTTTATGACCGAATGTGTGTGTAGTGACATCTGGACGAGTAAATCTACTCTCGTAAGAACGAACCTGAGGGCGAATCGATATAAAAAAAAACTCCAGTGCAGACGAAATGTCCCAACTGGAAGATATGTTGGGGTTGTCAAACACCGTTTAAACCCCTCTTCGTTACGTTGTATTCACTGCGTTCTGTTGTTTTATTAGTCTTACAATTAAATGGCATTTGAAATCTGGGAATTATAAATATTCGTATTTCTGAATATTTGGCCAGTGAAGTTTATTGTGAAAGAGGCTAAAACCAGCATTATTGTCATTATTAGTAAATAAATTTCACATTGACGTTATTTTCATTGTTAGTTTTGCATAAATAAACAGTACAATAGTAACAAATATCAGAAAGTGGAAAATCGAATCTTGGCTAATACAGGATAAGAAGTCCCAGTTTGGGATTACCACAATGGGTTGAACTCGGAGAGCTTGGCTAATTTTGCAGGCACGCCGAACAGCTGGTGAAGCCATACATTTCTACCATTTACCGAATTCACCACACTGCTCAAATTCTGCGTGAGGAGTAAATATGAAGGTACGAGGTACGTAGGCCGATAGCCATAGATTTCCGTACTCTGCCCCTGTCGTACCTGACGATATTGCCTCGCTGATCGAACTTGGCGCAGCGACAGTATTCACCCCATTTTATTGTATGCAATTTCTCGGTGATTTATTAATTCCTCACGGTGTTGTGAAGCCATTTGATTGACTTCTGTTCAGGACGGAGAAATTGCAATGTAATTTACTTTTTCGAACTATAACGTTAATTCTCCATCAGCTCGTTTTTGATGTGGTTGGGGGAGGGGGTACTGATCTCCATGCGGCTGGATTTCTGCAATGTCAGCGGGAAACATCGCAAACACCTAGCATCAGAGGCGGGCAAATTTCCCGGCGCCCCACCCCTTTACTGGGAGCCACCCAGGGCTCCCAAAATTTACGCAGTCCAACACCTGTTGGCGCATGGATTTTCGTGAAAATGACCAAAAGGCGAAATGGATCTGATTGCATAGCGTGTCGGCTTATCAAAATGCCCTCTATGTGGTCTGCCATTGATCGGTCAGTTGCAAGGCAACAGCGTTCTGTCGGTTCAATAAATCAAACTTTTCTCCCATGGGGTCGAATTATGGTCGGTCTGATGAGTTCAGGGCTACTTTTGGTGCAACCATGTTTGCCAAATGAGCGAGAAAGATGATACAAAAATGTCATCGAAGATGCTCTCTATGTGGACTGCCATTGATTGCTAGGAAGCAGCGCTGTTTCGGTTCGAAAAATCAAAATTTTGTCCGGATCCGAGGCCCCCTTGGTACGTTTGCCGGCTACATGTTTTGGCCCAGTCGGTCCCTGCCTGATATGAAAATTAGTAACATGATGTCAACTCTCCAATATCAACACTTATTTTTTGTCAACAATTACTAAAATATGCTGTAAATATTCAGCTTGTATTGTCTTCAAAATATGCACATCATCAACATATTCGTTGTTCGAAGACATCAAAATATATTCTTTAACCCTTTACCCGACACAGACGATATCAAAATTTATTATTTTAAATATCATTTTTTTTAAATTTTCAAAAAAATTTCAAGAAAACCATTTTATGTGACCCCCTCATTGGAACGAGCTCAACATCACATGATATGGTTTTGTTGAATTTTTTTTTTAAAATAATATTTTTTCAGCTGCTGAATTTGTATATTACGCTGGCGGATGCGGCCGATTTGTTGGGTAAAGGGTTAAAAAGCAATAAGCAATTGTGATGAGTCATAAAATCGAAAACAATCGAGAAAAAAGTATTTGTTCAGCATTGTCTTTTTAGAGAAACACCCCTAGTCCACCCCTATCTCAAGATGGTGACAGGAAGGGGTCATTACTAATTATGATCAATGTGCTTTCTAGAATATGTTTTATGGAGGTCAGCGGTCGGAAGAAAATGCAATTTCGATTGGCCCGAGAGCATCTGGCGGGAATTGGTTTGCAACAAGTCGAAAACAGGCCTCCCTGAGAAAAACGAGTGAAAGTTTTCGAAGAAGAAACTTCTGGTGACTCCAGGGTGCTATGGCAGAAAATTGTAATTGAAGGGAAAACAGTTAATGTCTTACTAAGAAACATTTCTCGTGAATGGTAATTCTAAAAATGGGAAAGCTGATGCAAAGTTTACCTGATGGACCGATAAAAAAACAGGCCTCCCTGAGAAAACCGAGTGATAATCTTCGAAGAAGAAACTTCTGATGACACCAGGGTGCAATGTTAGTAAGTGTTACTGAAGTGAATACAGTTAATGTCTTACTCAGAAACAGTACTCGTAAATGGTAAATCTAAGAAACTGGAAAGGCGCATGCAAAGTTCCCCCGATGGACCTCTCTTTTTAACCCAAAAGTCCCCCATCTGAATATCGGCGTGCCCATTTTCTGCTTTTTCTTTGAATTCAGTTTGTCTGGATCGACCCCTGTTGTGTGCATGTTTTCTTAAACTATTCTGTGGCTGTACTGAATGTCACAGCAGGCCGAATTAGTGTAGCTCTGAACCGGTGTGACAGGAATGATAGTCCGTAGGAAAATTAGTCCCTCTGGACTATTATTCCGCGGAATTATAGTCCTAGGTCTACCATTCCTAGGAATAGTAGTCCGGCGGACTACTATTCCTAGAAATGGTAGACCTAGGACTATAATTCCGCGGAATAATAGTCCAGAGGGACTAACGTTCCTACGGACTATCATTCCTGTCACACCGGCAGTAAGAGACGGGGAATAACGGGTGAAAGTTAGTTTCAAAATACACATTTTAAGAATATTGATCGAGCACCCGACGGGGTTGCATTCAAAAAGTGTCCTTATCCTATTTATCTAGACTCGGAGGTTTTCAGTTGGAAAAAGGAAGCAATTTTATAGTTCTACTCACCGGTTGTTGTACTTGCTGAAACAAAAAGAAGTTAAGAAATGAAAACGTAAACATAAATAAACAACAAGAAATACAATTTACCCTTTTACAACAAGGCTTAGTCTTTAAGAAGCGAAACCTCGGTGGTCCTTTAACCAATAATACAACGAACACCAAATAGTAAAAAGTACATATGTTTTGTTACTGCAAAGTTTGAAGTTGACGAATCCAAAATAGTGGTGCTCGAGGAAGAATAGCGATTAGTTTTCCCCGAGGACTACTCTCTTTGGCCTAGTGAACGACGTGTTATGCTTTAACCCTTTACCTAATACGAAAAGCAGACGACATTTGCAAATATAATCTTGAAGTAATATTTTTTTTTATTTTTTGCGTCAAAAACATAGCTTATGGCCACTCACTGAAACGTGCTCGTTGAGCTCTTTCCAATGAGGAGTCTTAAGCTATGTTTTTGGGACAAAAATAAAAAAGTAATAAAAATTGAATGTCGAATTTTGTGAATAGCGCTGGTCGGTTTTGTCCGTTGCGTTGGGTAAAGGGTTAAGTATTCTATCATGTCGAACAAACGCAGTCATATCCTTTCTACTCATCAGGATTCCAAACCCAAGTACATTACCTATTGTCGCGTTTCTTGCCCAAAATAGGCATTTTTCATTCTTGAACTTAGAAATAACGAACAGAATGTTGAGTAACATAGATCTCTTAAACGGGCACGTTGTGTTCCGTCTGTAGAACTTCACAGAATATTCCATAGCTCTTTTTAGAAAGTGCATATTGCCCGAGAATAGTGCATGGCTATTTTTAGAACCCACGCTATATAAAACTATCTGAATTACTGTAATACCTCTCAGCCAGTAAGAGAAAGGAAAGTCACTTGAGATGTAATAATTTAGTACAACGACCACATGTTGAAAAACAATTGTTGGGTGTCATAGTTGAGACTAAACAGCTACATTATTTAGCAGCAAGTGGGTTTAATACGAACATTTGGTGCGCCACTTGATTATTGAAGGCAACTTTATAATCTTACATACTAACGATGTTGACATCAGGACAAGCAGGTGTGCGAATTAGAGAAAGTACGCATCTCCCCAATCCCTTACAAAATTATACCGACTGCTGACTGTGACCATTTATTATTCGGAGGTTACTGGCGCGAGATGTCAGATCCAAGATTAAGGGTGTCGGCCATATTGAAATAATATACATTCCGCCAAAACGAAACTATAGTATGCCAAACATAACCTCAATATGATATTCAGAGACTGCTTTTGGGTGTAAAAAAAGAACGACAAAGAAACGGGCTTCGATGATAATATTCGGACAAGACTGTTTCATAATTCAGCTTCACACACGATCTGGTTCCTCTTTTTTTTTCTTCTTACCTTTTAAAAGTAGTATCGTCCCTTGAGTTCATAAAGGCGCCATTTGCAATGTTTTAGCACTGCACATGGCGTCTTGATATACTCAAGAGATGATATATTGTTACAAATAATAATAAATACATACCGGTTGTGAATAGGGTTGTGGATATTGTGGTGGTTCACCTGGATACACGGACATTGCGAAGCGTCTTCGTCAAAATCCTGCAATAAAATCAATGGTTGTTTTAAGTCTTCCATTTTGCAGAATCGAGTTTGTATTGACAACAGAAACCATCTTGAGTTTTTAACTCGCTATCTCACAATTCGACCGCAACCCGAACATCCAGCGTAACAAACGAAAGACACCTAATATTTTTTTCTCTCCGTTCTTCACGTCTGGAATACACGCGGTTGCGTGGGAGACCTTTTCTTCCTCATTCCAAGAAGACCTCTCAGAAGGAGTCATCAAAGGAGACAATTGAAATTGTAAATTCCTCGGACACAGATACATGTATTAGAAGTGTCCTAATCGGGTTGCATTGTATAAGTAATTGATTGTTTCAGGACCTGGATTTGTCGGATTGATCTACGATGTGTTTTTTTTATCTAACTGACTGAAAAACTGCTCAATTAATTTCATAAGTCAGGGTGTTTACTATATATAGCTGTTCTGTTGCAAATTATTGGAGAATGCCAATAATATGACAGAAATATCTATATGAGATAAAACTTCCGCTTCTGACTAACTATGAAACAAATCTAGGAAGTATTAAATCTTATCGTCCTGATACATGCCCGTTCCATTAGAATTCAAAATTGGGCTTTTCATATTGAATCAGTTTGTTTGTTTATTGAGGTTTAACAACACTTCCAACGCCCATGCTCACATCGTGTCGGATAGTTTTATGGGTGGAGGAAGCCAGAGTATCTGGAGAAATCCAAAGAGCAGCGGCGAGCAACTGTCAGATTCGCCAACTGATCAACTCTGCAGAAGCAAGGTTAGACGAGATGAAGGCAAGTGAACAATTGACGTCCAGTACACTTCAGTGCTCGGCGTCAACTTGAGTCCTCGTGGGCAGTCGGCATTAAATGTCCTGCCCAGGGACACAGCTCATTTACCACTGGTCAGGATAAATAGATATATTTTATTCGCCAGTATACATCAGCACAAAACAATTTACATGTAATGCAAATATTTACAATATACATGTCAAAGGTATAAAATTTGACATTGTCAGAGGCACCTAAGGCCCCGTAAGGCCTGGGGCTGACGTGGGGTTATTTAGTCCCGCTGATGAAGTTGCGGGAAAATTAGACCAACGTGGAGGGTCGGAATCCAAGTGTCGCGAACTCGGCGCAGAGAGCTGAGTTAGACCGACGCCGTGATTCCTTCTCTGCCAAATTGTCCTGAAATAGGTTCGATTTCCGTTAGGTGTGATTCCTAATCACTTCAGGCTGTATAATGGAAAGAATGATTTAAAGTAACAACGATTCTTTTATTTACACATAAAAATAAATCCGTTTCAATATTTCAACAATCAACAATTCAATTCTTTTCACAGAAAATGGGTCACTACGGTTAAATAATTCTAAACAATCATATAGTCATTCTATAGCCCTGTACTGGCACTATAGTCTACACACTGGAAATGTTACTACCGTGAGCTCGCCATAAGAGCTTCACAAATCTGAAATGTTATTACTGTGAGCTCGCCATAAGAGCTTCACCCGCTTAGGCTCAAATGTCAACGTCTGCGCGCAACTGTTCCTCTGGCTGTCGGAGGGTTCCGACCAGCAATGTTCGTCATCTATAAACCACCGTACTTCTGATTTGGGTCAGATATTGTCTACTCATACCTTATGTGCCTTTTGCAAGTCCTCCGTGAAAGTCCTATTGAAATATCCACCGTTCCTGGTTGAATTCACGATTCACAAATGCCCTTTTTTGTGCTATGGCGAAATTGTCACTCACACCGATCTCCAGTCGGTATTACGATGTTCCGACAGCAAAATAAACTACTCAGAACGCAATCAGGCTGACGCTTCAAAGGGTTAATACGCACAATACAATTAACCTACACTTCTGACTATTGCAGGACGATACCTGCTACTCGACAATCTAAACTTTAACGTTCCACCTGGGGTGTTCCTTCTCACGAATTCGGCCCCGTAGCCGCCTATCAACGCTAAGCTAAAGCAATCATGGAATGCCCTCTCTGGCGATTCCAGCCGTTTCAGGGTCCTGTGATCGAAGGTACCCTTATGCCAGGAAACAGAGTCCGCCTGTCCTGGACTTCACCAACGTGTGTGTGACCCCAAGTGTGTGTCTAATGCTCTGCTCTTCCAGGTATATATACTTTTTACCCTAAACTGTCAGGTGGACCGACGCTCATCTGTCCACCTGTCAAAACGGTGAGAGATGACATATATCGAGACAGAATCAATACAAGTCATCTCTCGCGTGACTTAACCGATTCGTTCTTGACACGCATTACTATAACTAATGATGACACGACACTTCTATCTTTTAGAATCTCGTTTCTCAATTGGCCGTGACGAAAACCGATTACGTCTCGTATAACTTGCGACTACTGTATGAGTTAAATGAGATTAAACCTTATCTAACATACCGTTTCTCCCCTGGGTCCCTGCGCTAAAGCTGGATATACACCACGTGTGTTTTTCCAGCTTTACAGAGAAGTGAAATTCATGTAGGTTTTTCGCCTTGATGCGGAATATATTTTGAACTTACAGTATCTTTAAATATGAGGCCCCTTGCCCCTATATTTAGGCTGGCTTTGCCCTGACAACTCCCTTCCCGAGAGAAACACCCTGTGTATCTCTTAAAACACGAGGGGCAAAGCCACGCACGTTCGCCTCTCACACCTTTTTACAATCTACCCATCATGTTCAAGACTACAAAACCGTGCCCTAGTGGTCGTGGGGTTGATGACCGGGCTCATGCGTCGGCCATACCGATTCCCACGACACACACGCTACCACATGCTCCCGTCTTGCGGGTTTACATATGGAGAGTAGCCTTATTCTTAGATTTGCAGCACTCTCTCTCTCTCTGTAATACTATATATTTACACCCAAACATACACATTTTTATACACGTTCGCCCATTTTGCAAACGGTTCACTTGGCACTCACTCCGACGAGTAACACCGTCCGCGCCTTTGCGTCAGACGGGTTAATTCCAACGGAGTGTAACTTCGCCTCCCGTTCCCCTATGTCTTGTGAAGGGGCAAACGACCCCTGCATTATGTTGAGCCTCACCCTCGCAAAGCTCAACCAGAGGATTAAAATTGTGCCTCACACACTCACACATTCAACACACAGATTTCCCGACCGCGCCTTTGCGACAGACGGGGTTAGTGTGCCTCACACTCACAACAAACTCTCGTCAATAAAAACAAGCGCGGTTTCCCCGGGCCTTAACACCGGGTTTGTGCATCCCATACTTACAAAACTCGACACACAGGCTCCCCGTCCACGCACACGCGACAGACAGGGCAGTGTATCTCACATTCGCACTCACAACCAACTCTAGACAGCAGTCAGAGCAATAATAATACTAAAATAAGAAAGTTCCTCCGGGCCTTAACACCGAGTTTACGAAGCCCATCACCTCACCAACAAAAATATTTGCGACTGGAGCCCCCGTCCCAGACACCAGGCCCACAGCCACCCAACTATTGCTTCTTTATAACCACCGACCATTGGTAGGGGCCCGGTTCCCAGTATCCCCTTGGGTAACCCTTGACACACCCCTACTTCTCGCCCCGTTATTTCTACGGGTATTCCACCAGGGTCCCCATACCCTGTCGTTGTCGCATTCCCAAGAGCTTCCCTTGGCGCTATATCCCCCAGGCTCACTCGTCTCGGCGATTACCGTCGTTCGAACGACACTGGCCGTCCTTGGCCCTTGTGCCCGCGACCCCCCGGTCCATTGCGACGACTTCTTGCGCACATTGGGCGCTGTGCGCCCCCGGCACTCTCTACGTGGTCTCCGCCACCTAGGATGCTTCTCCTTTGATTTGTGGACCCTTTTCTCGGTCCCCTGGGCGCCCACCTCAACGGTCCCATCCACTTTAACATACTCAACTTGTGTTGACCCGTGCCCTCTCAATTCTGGGGAAGTTTGCCCAGCCATTTGCGTGGGTCTGGCCTCCCCTCTCAACACGGGTGACACCGACTTCTTGGAGCGCTCAGCTCCCCCACATAAATTTGCTTGAGGGTCTTTCCCCAATGATCCCATTGGGTTGCCTCGCTGTTTGGCGTTTCGCCTGGACCGCCTGCGGCCCCTTCTCCCTAATACGACAGGAGTCGTCCCTCCTGAAACTTCCCGACATTTCTTCGTGTAGGGGCCATCCCCTGGGCCATCGGATTGGTTCCCCCTGGGAACCTTCCCTTCCTTACTCGGTACGTTACCGAGTGCAACCGCCGGGAGTCCTTGCCCACCGACTTGAACTTCCTTTGCCCTCGTTGGGCCCTCACTTGGCCCCCTACCCCTGGACCATAACTCATCAGGGCTTGCCCTCACCCCTGGGATATTACCTATGACCAGGTCATACACAGGTGATTCAATGCACATGGCATCCACTTCGCCACAATAAAATGGGGTATCCACCGTTATCCTCGCGATGGGAAACCTTCTAACGGTCCCATCTATCAAAATACACAAATGGTCGCGCCCCAACAATTGCTTGTCGTCAACCAGTTGCCTTCTAACCGCTGCAGAGGAGCACCCAGAATCCCGGAGCAGACGGATCTCCCTTTGTCCCACATACCCTGGGTACACTGGCATATCAACCTTCTCCTGCGAAGTTGTGAGCCTCTCACACATGCCACTTATCATCGGGACAACCTTCCCGCCTTCCAGCCTTAATTCTCCCTCTTGTATACATTCCCGGAGGGGACTGTGTTCTGGACCGATAGTTTGACAGAACGCTGCCGTCTGCCTACTGGGCCCTGGATCTACGCGGTCACCTTGCTTCCAACCCCTTGGCGCTGCGTTCCCGGCCCCCTGCTGAGGTGGTCTAATGTTCCCAGTGGTCCTTACCTGCTTCTGCCAGCAGTCCCTGGCAATATGACCCCGCTTGTTGCAGATAAAACAAGTGGTGTCCTTGGGAGCGCCCCCCTTCCGGCTGGTCTGCGACGCAGGAGGATCGGGGTGGTGTTGCCTTACGGGTGCCATTGCCAACCCGTTTGCCCCACCCCTAGCCGATTTGGGTGCGTTTACACTCCCACCGTGGGCCTCGATGTAGCGTTCTGCCACAGTTGCCATCTCATCATAGGTGGGCGGACCCCTTTCCTTGATGAACAGGCCCAACTCCTTGGAGCATGTAGTTAAAAACTGCTCCCGGAGAAATAGATCTCGCAGGGCTCCATATGACTCATTCACTTCTGCGAGATCAGTCCAGCGGTCAAAGTACCGCCTAGCTCGGGCAAAATACTGAGGTACTGTTTCTCCCTTCTCCTGCTTAATCTCTCGGAACTTGGTCCGGAATCCTTCTTCAGTGAGCTGGTATCTCCGAAGGATGGCATTCTTCAGCTCACTGTAGTCGTTAAGAAGTGCAGGAGGCATACTGGTATAAGCCTCGAGGGCTTTACCTGACAACAAAGGGCTCAAGCACATAGCCCATGTGTCTTCTGGCCACATTTGACTGGAGGCAAAACGCTCGAACCTCTCCAAGTACGAGTCCAAGTCATCTGTGTTTTCATTGAAATGAGCGAGATGGGGGCGTGGGGCATGAATTGCTACCCCTGCACTCCCATCCCCTGAGCGCCGACTTTCATTCTCCACATCGGCCCTTGCTCTGAGGAGCTCTAATTCTCTCTCGTGCCTCTGTTGTTCGAGCTCTCGCTCTGCCTCCCTTGCCTCCCTTGCTAATTGGGCTTCCCTCTCTCTCGCCTCATTTGCTAATTGAATCTCTCTCTCTTTCGCCTCTCTTGCGTCTTTCTCACGCTCTCGTTCTAATTGGGCTTCTCTCTCCCTCGCCTCTCTTGCGTCTTTCTCACGCTCTCGTTCTAATTGGGCTTCTCTCTCCCTCGCCTCTCTTGCGTCTTTCTCACGCTCTCGTTCTAATTGAATCTCTCGCTCTTTTGCGTCATTACGTAAGGCAATCTCCTTGGCCTCACGTTTCTGCTCATCTTTAACGAACTTCTGAAGTTCGGCTCCCTCAAGGCCCATTTCCTTGCCTAATGATACCAGTTGGGCGAGGGGTGTAACAACATCCATTTTGATTTTTTCTTTCTATCTTCAACACTCGTCAGAAAGAATGAAGAAGGAAAAGAAAGAAAGAAAAAAAAAATATGGCAATTAATCCTAATTTACCTCTGTAATTTAACGTAGTTAAACGCCCCAATACTCTGAAACCTACCGCAGTTATAATGGCTATTAAGTATCCTCTTGGGGACTACTGTATTGCGATATTAAACCATTGAACGGCATCAACTGACCGAACGCGTCAAAACCTAAACAGAACCGCCGTTAAAATAAAACAAAATTTCCATATAGCCATTTTTTACCTTTTAGAAATATCCTGGTAGCGCTCGCCAATCAATGTCAGAGGCACCTAAGGCCCCGTAAGGCCTGGGGCTGACGTGGGGTTATTTAGTCCCGCTGATGAAGTTGCGGGAAAATTAGACCAACGTGGAGGGTCGGAATCCAAGTGTCGCGAACTCGGCGCAGAGAGCTGAGTTAGACCGACGCCGTGATTCCTTCTCTGCCAAATTGTCCTGAAATAGGTTCGATTTCCGTTAGGTGTGATTCCTAATCACTTCAGGCTGTATAATGGAAAGAATGATTTAAAGTAACAACGATTCTTTTATTTACACATAAAAATAAATCCGTTTCAATATTTCAACAATCAACAATTCAATTCTTTTCACAGAAAATGGGTCACTACGGTTAAATAATTCTAAACAATCATATAGTCATTCTATAGCCCTGTACTGGCACTATAGTCTACACACTGGAAATGTTACTACCGTGAGCTCGCCATAAGAGCTTCACAAATCTGAAATGTTATTACTGTGAGCTCGCCATAAGAGCTTCACCCGCTTATAGGCTCAAATGTCAACGTCTGCGCGCAACTGTTCCTCTGGCTGTCGGAGGGTTCCGACCAGCAATGTTCGTCATCTATAAACCACCGTACTTCTGATTTGGGTCAGATATTGTCTACTCATACCTTATGTGCCTTTTGCAAGTCCTCCGTGAAAGTCCTATTGAAATATCCACCGTTCCTGGTTGAATTCACGATTCACAAATGCCCTTTTTTGTGCTAGGGCGAAATTGTCACTCACACCGATCTCCAGTCGGTATTACGATGTTCCGACAGCAAAATAAACTACTCAGAACGCAATCAGGCTGACGCTTCAAAGGGTTAATACGCACAATACAATTAACCTACACTTCTGACTATTGCAGGACGATACCTGCTACTCGACAATCTAAACTTTAAAGTTCCACCTGGGGTGTTCCTTCTCACGAATTCGGCCCCGTAGCCGCCTATCAACGCTAAGCTAAAGCAATCATGGAATGCCCTCTCTGGCGATTCCAGCCGTTTCAGGGTCCTGTGATCGAAGGTACCCTTATGCCAGGAAACAGAGTCCGCCTGTCCTAGACTTCACCAACGTGTGTGTGACCCCAAGTGTGTGTCTAATGCTCTGCTCTTCCAGGTATATATACTTTTTACCCTAAACTGTCAGGTGGACCGACGCTCATCTGTCCACCTGTCAAAACGGTGAGAGATGACATATATCGAGACAGAATCAATACAAGTCATCTCTCGCGTGACTTAACCGATTCGTTCTTGACACGCATTACTATAACTAATGATGACACGACACTTCTATCTTTTAGAATCTCGTTTCTCAATTGGCCGTGACGAAAACCGATTACGTCTCGTATAACTTGCGACTACTGTATGAGTTAAATGAGATTAAACCTTATCTAACATACCGTTTCTCCCCTGGGTCCCTGCGCTAAAGCTGGATATACACCACGTGTGTTTTTCCAGCTTTACAGAGAAGTGAAATTCATGTAGGTTTTTCGCCTTGATGCGGAATATATTTTGAACTTACAGTATCTTTAAATATGAGGCCCCTTGCCCCTATATTTAGGCTGGCTTTGCCCTGACAGACATCTAAATATGAATAGGTGTATACCGACAGGGCAAGGCATAGTCATATTAGCTGTATTCCTGCCTTCCCACGAGTAAGAAAGAAACACAGATACAGATAAAAAGGAAGAGGAAAGGAAGAGGAGGGGAAAAGCTGGAAAAAGTAGAAAAATTTTAATGCAACAGCATGAATTCACTTCATCATCCTGGAGACAGGTCATCTATTGCATTAGAAGGATCGAATCGTCGACCTTTCGGTTTAACGACCACTGATCTGACCTCTGAAATACTGCGCCCCCATTGAATCAGTTGAACTTGTGATACACTGTTTTATCATATGACTCGTCCGTTTTGTTCACTTTAAAACATTTTATATTTTGTTTTCATATTAATCAGTGATAAATAAATTGGTCAATTTCAAAACTATACAAATTTGATTGGCTGAACAAAATACAACTGGGCCACATTTTCATAATTTGCATAATTAGAGTTGGGAGCTTTCATTGGTCAATCTCAAAACTGGACAATTTGATTGGCTAAACAAAATACAACTGGGTCACATTTGTATAATTTCAGTAGGGATAATTTACGTTATCTGTCCTATTTAGGGTGGGTTATATTGCATTAATCTTTTACCTAACGTAGCGGCAAAAACAGTCTCGCGCAATACAAGAAAAACGCCATTCATTTTTTTTATATTTTCACTTTTTGCTTCGAAAACATAGGTTATGACCCCTCATTGGAACTAGCGTGTCGCGCTCGTTCCAATGTTTTGGAAGTAAAAAATGAAAATTTTTAGTTATACGAGGATGTTTTTTCCAAAGTGCCGTCTGCAACTCAAGTTAGGTGATGGGTTAAAAAGTCACACTAAGTGGCTAATTTGTGCGTGTGTGTCATATGATAAATAGAATATGACATGAATGTTTTTCTCATATGATATTTATGAAACTCGTCCGAATTTTCCGTTTGGGCTCACCAGAGGCTCGCCCAAACGGAACATTCTTAGACTGGTTTCATAAATATTATATGAGAAAAACACTCATTCCATATCCTCTATATATGACTCGAAACTGGAAGTGTATAAAACGTCTGTTCAGAGAAACTAACAAAAATAAGGCAATCTTGTAAGATTGTATTAACTTATGTAAACAGCGTAGAGGTTACGAGGACTGATGGGCAATACACCGAAAAAACAAACCGATACCGACATCATAGGGATACCGAAAAACTTAACCGAACCGGTCTGAATTTTCAAATTGTCCTAAATTCGCTATTTATAAGTCCAGATTGAGGCTTGATAACAAATGAAAGGTTCATTTTCATGAAAGAAGTGACTGATTTTCGTTTCAGTTTGGTTAAACCTCAATGGACTGGGCAGCTGTTCTGAATTGTAATTAGATTACAACCTGTACATGTCCAATTGCTTAGCAGTGATCTCTAGTCAAGTCTTGGGTGCCTGTTAAGACAGACAAGACCTCACTAGAATCACTGCCCTGGTGTTTTGTCTATTGTCAGCAGGACCTCGTAAAGATTGCATGATCAGGGCACATGCTCTGAGATCACAAAAGCCTGAAATAGGTCTTTAACCCTTTACCTAACGCAGACAATATCAAAATTTATTATTTTAAATATCATTTTTTCAAATTTTTTAAAAAAAATTCGACAAAACCATATCATGTGACCCCTCGTTGGAACGAGCTCGACGAGCTCGTCCCAACGAGGGGTCACATGATATTGTTATGTTGAAATTTTTAAAAAAAATTATATTTTTTCAACTGCTGAATTTGCATATCACGCGGGCGGATGCGGGCGATTCGTGGGGTAAAGTGTTAAACACTGAGGTGCGTTTAGAGAAAGTCACAAAATTACTGTGGATATGCTTTGTGGTCGAAAAAGAATGCCAAGGTTGAGCTCATTGGCAGTATTATTTGTAGGGTTGAGGTAGAATGATACTACAACAACTTGTTATATTTTTCCTGATGTGAATTCCCCTTTGTTACTATCAGCAAATCTCAGTCAAATCAGCTATCTAATACCGAACCGATATCGAAGTATACCCCCCCCCCCCCCTCCTACAATTACCGAAACCGATACCGAACACATAATTTCAATACCGTCAATCTCATGTTATAAGCACTGGGAAGAGGTGAATGCGTTAGCTTGTAAGGTCTCGTGGATGAGTTTTGAGGCACTGACCACTTAAAGATACGTTCACGCTAGTTTCTAGTGCGTACTGCACATCAGGGGTACAGTCGCCTTCAGTCAGTGTTAACCCTGCTTGTGCCCAGTACGTTGGGGAATCTTACAGTTGCTCGCTGCTGCTTGGTGATTCTCTCCGGATACTCCTGCTCTGTCCACCCGTAAAACTTTCCGACATGAGTCCTGGTGAAAGATTCTGATACTGAGTATACGCGAGTCTGTCATTTGTTGATTGAACAAAAGGGCGTTAGTTACCAACCTCGCTGTCAGTATTCTTCTGTCTTTCGATTTTAAAAATGGGAGACGCGCTGCATATCGTTCGTTACTATTTAAAAGAAAGCGCGCTATTGTTGAGTCCCGGCATCAGGGAAATGTTTTCAAGAAAATCACCAACGTTCAGTCCACTGGGGCAGTGTAACTAGGGATTCCAAAAATATTACCTTATTTTTCCTTTAAGCTTTTCGCTGCAATAATCAAATTTATTTGACGTACACATTATTAAATTGTCCATTGTAAAAGGACAGTCTCGTAAAACGTCTCATCTATATTGCCCTTTGTCAAGCTGTCGGCTTCTTGGACAGTATAGTGCGGAGATGTAGTTTGAAAATTTATCAACGGTCCTCGAAGAGTACGGTGGCTGGTTTAGGACCTAGGAAATATTTTTTTTATCTCGTGCGCACGAGATACTAAGTCGTGCGAACGAGATAATAAGTCGTGCGCACGAGATAATAAGTCGTGCGCACGAGATAGTTATCTCGTTCCCACGAGATACTAAGTCGTGCGAACGAGATAATAAGTCGTGCGCACGAGATAATTATCTCGTTCCCACGAGATACTAAGTTGTGCGAACGAGATAATAAGTCGTGCGCACGAGATAATTATCTCGTTCCCACGAGATACTAAGTCGTGCGAACGAGATAATAAGTCGTGCACACGAGATAATTATCTCGTTCCCACGAGATAATTATCTCGTTCGCACGAGATACTAAGTATAGCTTTTCATTGCCACGTGATTAACTGATGTTCACGGGAAAATACCTCCAAGTAACTCCTTCTTTCAATGATAAATTTATAGAATAAATCTTCAGCTGCGGTGTACATATTTCTCGATCAAGGGACTGAATACAATCTTCACAAGATTGAAACAAATGTTTTTTTAAAACATATTCTGACATGTCTTATGTAAAAAAGTGTTTTGCAGATCATACGATAATCTTGCTTGCGTAGTGATCCTAATTATTTCAAGCATTCGCCAAAGAACAATTTTGTTATAATCCATTGTTTATAGAGAACTATTTTATTGAAGAATTTATACACAGTAAATGCTCTTATGATTTAATTAACCCAAGTTAAACTGTGACACCCTGGATGATTTAATTTTATAAAACTTTGTCGACCGAATAATATGCGAATCCATTTGGTACTACTATGGAAGTTCAGCAATTATTCAGTCCTTAGGCATACTACTTGGTAAATCTGCCCGACGGACGATGGTCCACATTAATGTTCCAGAATATTTGGAATTCAAACACAAAGATGGGGTGGATAGACCAATGAGGTAGTCTTTTTATTTATTTATTGGGGGGGGGGGGGTTAACGACACTTTCGACAGCCAGGGTCACCTCGTGTCGGACAGTTTTACGGGTGGAGGAAGCTGGAGTATCCGGAGAGAACCTCCAATCAACGGCGAGCAACTGTCAGACTCCCCAACGCACTGACTCTTCACAACCAGGGTTAGCATTGTCTGAAGACAAGTGCACCATTGACGTGCAGTACGCCTTAGTACACAACACCACCGCGCCCCCCACGTCGACAATTGGAATTAACCCTATCAACACTGTCACCCTGGAAGGTATTATTTCAGTCAAAACTGTCAACGGCGAAATGGGCGAAACCAGTCTGGTTTGTTGGGAGGATCAGTAAAAATTTAACCCAACTGCTCTGTCGAGCTGCTGGATTAAATTATTACCGAGCCTCGCTTCAGATGTTTTGCTCTTTACATCGTCTGCTCGTCCACTACCAATTTTTTCTTCACGCAAACATTTATGCGCAACGGGTTGAAAAAGGCTTAAGTGTCTTGCCCAAGGACACAACGCGGTTTCCGGACCTGCATCTCTACCTACTGAGCCACCGCGCTCCCGAGGTAGTCAATATAGAACTATGCAATGGAGATATCTGACTTAGAGGTGACCGCAACACAGGGTATAAAAATCGACAAAGAAAGGGTCATGGTCGATTGTAAGCCGAATTGGCGAGAGGGGGGTCAAAGCAAGTAGGTCTTTGGGTGGCCTGCAAAATAAAGAAAAACCAGATTTTGAAGAGTACCTTAATGGCTCATTGGTGGAGGGGGTACTGTTGTTTAAGACGAGGACGCAGTCCCTGGAGCTTAGGTGGAAAAGTAGGAACAACAGTGAAAAGGAGTGTCAAATGCGTCATTTAGTTTAGTGTAGACCCTAGAACACTTTCTATTAGAATGTTCAAAATACCAGTCTAACAGAATAAGATTCACCGGGCGTATAATGGGGAAGTGTGATGGGAGAATAAAGGACATGTGGTTAGTGGATGACGCAAAGGAGAGGGTTAGTATGCTTATCGGAGAGATGGGGAAGAATAGTGTAGGGGATGTCATCAAACAGTTCGTCTCAGAGAGTTGGGTGGAGAGTAGAGCCGTGGAGATAGGGAGGTATTTGGGAGCACAGGGCAAATACAATCCTTCTCACCTGAGAACCGCGGCAAATCAGCGGTCGGCCAATTACTACTAGGCTGTAACAAAATATACTATTAAAAAAAGTAGGGGATATCCAAATTCATGTTGATATTTTCAGAAAAAGTTCTTGGGTACGCGCGTGATTGGACACATGAATATGTTACCAAGTTTAATGTGGATCATGAATGTCACCACCTCACGAAAACTTCGTGCAGGTTTTTCGCACGAGCGCCGTGTTAATGTCTGTGGGGTACGTTTTGAAATTTTCATTCGTACTGGACGGGCTTTTTCGAAGGTCTCGTCGTTGTTTTCTTGGTATAAACTCGTTCATCAATAGTTTCTGGTCGAAACGTAACTTTTGAGGTAGGCAAAGACTGACACGTGACGAACGTTTACGTGCCGTTGGCATGTTGGAAGCTGGCAACAGACAGACTGCAGTGACTCAAATTCAAAACGTTACTCAATCGGTGATTAGAAGGTTGAGATCACGCTACCGTCAGAAGGCAATATTGATGACAGACGGCAATCAGGTCATCCAAGGGCGACAACAGATAACCAGGATCGTTTCATCCGAATAACAACGTTACGAAACCGCCATCAAAGTGCCTCAGAAATTGGACAGCAGGTGTACCAAGCGACAGATGTGCGAGTCAGTGGTCAGACTATCCGAAATCGCCTACACAGCTGGAATTTGTACGCTCGACGACCTCGAATAATTCCACGTATGACTGAATGTCACATCGCAACAAGGCTTAACGTAACCGTTTGACAGCACGATCGTTTTGGTGATGGATCGGTTTTGGTGTTGGGAGGCATAACCATGACAAGCAGAACAGTATCAGATGTCATCCAAGGGCGTGCCACAGGGCAGTATTACCGTGACAACATGTTAGCAGCTCATATGATGCCATTTGCGCAACGTCACAACCGTCGATTTATTTTTCAAGATGACAATGCAAGAGTACGCAGGGCCCGTGTCACTGCAGAGTTCCTACAGGAACAGAACATCACTACACTCCCTTGACCAGCACTAAGTCCAGAACTTTCACCAAACGATCACGTCTGGGATATGCTTGGCAGGCGCCTGCAACAACGCCAACAGCCAACTACCATTGTCCTGGAACTCGCCTCCGCACTCAGATCCACCAATCAGAATCCTTTCATATTTCGTATACAGCATCTGTTGAGTGGTCAGATTCAGGTTTGTTCAAACTGAGAACCAGGGTTAATATTTAGGTTCCCAATTGGATACCGAATTTTAACTTTGTGCAAAATGAGGTAATTTCCGTAAAACTCATCTTCGGATTCACAGGCAGAATCCTTTCATATTTGGTGTACAACATTTCGGTGGGGGGGGGGGGGGGGGGGGGGGGGGGTGGGGGGGGGGGGTGGGGGGTGTATATTCAAGTTTGTTCAAATTGGGTCCCTGGGTTCATATTTTGGCTCCCTATGGTAGCCCAAATTTTAACTTAGTGCAATATAAGGAAGTTTCTTTAAAAATCTTCTTCAGATCCACCGGATAGAATCCTTTCATATTTTGTATACAGCATCTCTAGTTCACTATTCAGAACAGAATTCTGGGATTCGATGCGTGCTAAAAATAGAAACTTAATTCCAAGTCAATTTTATAAGGAGCCATGTTTATTAAGTACCCTCAAGAGGTGTGTAACTATGATTAATCCACATAGGTTGTATATGAAAGGGGCTCCGTAGAGGAGCTCCACTTTGGACATTATGATTAACTGAAGGAAAGGCATAATGCTTGGACTATTTTAGTCACTACTGAGGGGCTCATGGATTGACGATGGATCCTATGGAGATTAATTTCTTAATGTATATTCATTCTTGGCCTCGGTTTATATCGGGTTCTGTTCAAGGTGAGAGCTTCAGGCTCCTTAGGGCCTCTTGTTTATCATCAGGTCCTGTATAGGGCGGGCGGGAAAGTGGATGGGGTATCTGGGGGTCGTTGGGCGAACGGTTCGGCGAGGGCCGGTAGATTCTCGGGCAGTGGCGCGGGCAGGCAGGCGGGTTGGAAGGCAGGCAGTCACGATAAAAATCGCGATGCCATCTCCATGTGTTCAAGTGCGTCCGTGTACCAATCCATTCGAACGACGTTTTGTAGACATATTGGGACGGCGTACAATCAGCCTTGCGAATCTATAATATTAAACCTTCGGCCTTCCGCTGATTTGTCGCGGTCCTCTAACGAGGAGGCCTACATTAACCCAGTACGCCGCCGGGGTATTCCTACCCCACTTTCCCTCATAATCTCCCAGCATTCATTCAAAAACTGTTTCACAATTCCCCCATTGGCCCCTTCCCCAACTATAAAATTTACCCTTGTCCTCATCCAATTATCCTTCATTTTCCATTCGATCTTTCTATTAGTTTCACAAGGAGCCTTGTTCTTCTTGGCAAATATTTGGGGCATTCTATAATGAAATGTTCCAGGGTCTCCGTTACACCGAAGTTACACATTTGGCACACTATGTCATCGCTTTACCCGATTCTCCCCCTCAGCTCCAGTGACTTGGATCTCACTTTGAACAACAATGACCCCCAAACGATCCGTCCAGGTACTTCTCAAAAGCTGGCGCATCCTTTTTATAAAACCCGTCTAAACAACTCTTGGTCCAAATTCCAGCTCGCCAGTTTCTAATACAATCATCAAGCACCCTATCCCTTATAAAGCTCCTCCCCCGCTGCAATTTCCCCTCTAGATCTTCAGTCTTTATAGAGTAGATCTCCATCCCGTCTGAATGTTAATCAGATGAAAAATTCATTCCGGTTCACTAAGCATTTTCTTTGACAAACCAAAGGCGCTCAAAGAAAACGAACCAACCAGCCGTAGTTCCAAATAGATATTATACGGCACTGGTAGCAAGGCGGTCTTCTTTCTCGCTCGGATTGCGATACGGTTGCGACACATTTACACCTGTGGGTCAGTGTTACATGAAAAAAGAAGCATCTCTTAACTTGCTTATATCGTCATGAAAATCGACTTTCGACAAAGTTATCTGTTTTCGAATTATTAGATGAGCGAGGAAGATCCAACTAAGTATCAAATGATTGTTGAGGAAACACCCGTGACATCAGTAGAAAATAAAACAAGAAAATTATAGTAATGCTATGCAAAAAAGGGAGATGGGGAAAATGGCAATGATTCTCCACTCCACCGTGTAGATACAAATCTGGCTTCGTGTATATTTCAGTGGTCTGAAGATGAGTTTATTTCGTGTCATTAACCTCGTTTTATCTTATTATTACCAAATACTTGTGGGACACAACAGCAGTAGTAGGACAGGTTCTGGACGTCCCCTATTTGGGGGACCCCGGCTGGGGGACCCCGGAAGTGACGTCATACCGCAATGTATTATGGGTATCACGTGGTTGTCATGGTAACCCATGTGGGCGCCCATGCTGTGACGTAATTTTTATGGTGATGGGTGATGTGAGTGCGCATGCGCAGCTCGTGTTGTTAGGGTGATACGTGTTTCCGTCGTCCATTTTGTATGAAGGGGGCCGCTATCTTTGTATATATGTGTGTATATATATATATATATGTATATATATTTCTTTGTAATTTATAAATAGGAAGCCTTCTGCACTCGGTGAAACGGTTATCTGTGTTTGTTTTTTCACTCACATGATGAGCTGGTTGGGAGAAATCCAGGACCGTATCCGTCTTTTTTGTTACAGGACTTGGTAGTATAGTATTGAAAACTGGACTTGAATACTAGCGCAAGATCTTCGCTTAACCCGACCATTCACTTCGAGCCTTCTTTTTTCAGGTGAACATTACCATGGTTAAACACATGTTGCATTTACTATATTTTTTTGTTCATTTTATCTTCTTTTCCTGCTCCAGTGATGATGCCAACCCGTGTGCCCCATGCACTAAACCTGTGGAAAAACGAATGTTTGCCACTCCCACTGATACAAAAAATCCTTCACAAACTAAAGTGAGAATTAAATATGGCGATTGACGCAATGCAACACAGACACTCAGTGGGAATTTTCTATAATATTCTTAACAGAAACTCAGGTCAGTCAGGTGTGTGCTTTCGGCCGTATACAGGTACAGTCCATCTCAGATGTTTATCATTCAGAATACCTCATTGCTCCTCTATAATTACTACTGTTATTATGATAATACTCTTACTCTGTGGTGATATTCACCTGAATCCCGGCCCAGTTCGACCAGCATCAGGCAGTGAAAATTCAAACACAATCTCTATCTTAAACTACAATATCCGTAGCATCCGCCACAAACTGTCAAAAATAGCAGAAGACGTGGACGACTTTGATATTATCTGTTTTACGGAAACACATTTGGATGACAATGTGAATATAAATGATATATTAATTCCAAACTATTCTGTACCTATTGTACACAATCGTAATCAGTTTGGCGGTGGTGTAGCGGTATATTTTGCGGATCACATCATCTTTAAACAAATAACACACTTGTCATTTGATGACGATATTCTTTGGTTCGAAATTGGTAACAAAGAAAAATTTATTCTCTGCGTTACATACAGATCTGAACGAGAATCGAGCGTAAACTACTGGACAGAACTAGAAGATAGAATTGAAAAGGCTTTAGAAATAAATCCAGCAGTGGTATTAACTGGTGACATAAATTCCAACCTTTTTGATGAGCATAGTAGATTGAATCAATTATTAACCCAATTCAACCTAACAAATGTCGTATCTGAGCCTACACGAATTGGTAGAACGTCTCGAACACTGCTAGACCCATTCATTATTAGCGATGTTGTTACGGTTGCCCAGTCTGGCACACTTGAATTGGGTTTTTCCGACCATCTTGCGGTATTCGCGCATGTAGTTTGTTCTCACCCAACTCAACCCCTCACCTGTCGCGAAGTCTGGAATTACAAAAAAGCAGATTTTGAACAAATGAACAATCTAATTGATGAAACCGACTGGGAGAACTTAATCTGCAAGGAAGAAGACATGGATGTTGCTGTTTCAGCGTTTATGTCTTCTTTCTTGAAGATTGCGGAAAAATGCATTCCACACCATATAGTTACAATAAGAAAATCCGACAAGCCATGGTTTGACAGCACAATCAGACGTGCTCTCCGCCTACGCGATCGATTACGTAAGTCGGCTCTAAAAACAAACAATCCTAACACATGGGCAAAATATAAAGTAGCTAGGAATAAAGTTAATAACATGAAGAAATTTGCTAAAGAACAATACTTCGAAAAAATTGATGATCTGATATCTGAAAATCATGATCAACGTCAATTCTGGCATGTTATTAAAATGTTTCAGAACAATTTTGCGTCTGAACCAGGTATACCAGCCCTTAGAAAGACCGTGGGTGCCTATTCTGATATCTTAGAAACCGATATTGGGAAAGCTGAACTCCTGAATGAAACATTTATCAAGACTAGCTTGTTGGACTCTAAGGGCAAACAATTCCCACCCTTCAAACACAGATCAATTAAATCAATAGCTGACGTCACTTTTACGCAGGAAGACATTGTCAAAATAATCAAAACTCTCAAAACCAGCAAAAGTAGTGGCCATGACGGCATCGGACATAGAATGCTGAAGGAAACGAAATCTAGCGTTAGCAGACCCCTATTTCTGTTATTTAGAAAATCATTGGACTTGGCTGTTTTTCCATCAGAGTGGAAACACGCTGATGTAATTCCACTGTATAAAAAGGGAGACCGCCAAGACCCTCATAATTATCGACCTATCTCTTTACTATGTTGCATAGGAAAAATCATGGAGCGAGTGGTGTTCAAAGACGTTTACAATCATTTTAATGAGAACAATCTATTTTACCATTTACAATCTGGCTTTCTTCCAAATAACAGTACTGTATTCCAGCTGTTGGAAGTCTACCACCGCCTTTGCGAAGCTGTAGACAGAAGTATGCATACGTGCGGCGTCTTCTGCGATATATCGAAGGCGTTTGACAAAGGGCTTATTTTTAAACTAAGGGTATATGGAGTTTCGGGAAGTTTACTTAAATGGTTTCATAGCTACATATCATCTAGAAAACAAAGAGTTAAAATTAACAGCTCTTATTCCAATTATGAAGAAGTCACAGCAGGAGTACCACAGGGATCAGTTCTTGGGCCTTTCCTCTTCTTAGTATACATAAATGACATTGTTGACGAAATAGACTCAATCACTCGCCTTTTTGCGGATGACACGTGCTTGACTGAATCATCCAGTAATCCTAGTAATATTGAGTTGAAAATGAACTCTGAGTTAAAAAAGATAAATGATTGGGCCGAAACTTGGTTAGTCTCATTCAACGCGAAAAAGACTAAAGCTGTCCTGTTCACTCTAAGCAAGACAATTTCGTCACTAGAAATTACATTTAATAATGAAGAAATTGAATTCTGTAAACACCACAGCCATTTAGGCCTAACATTGCAAGCAAACCTGTCGTGGTCAGAACATATTGACAGTATTTGTAAAAAAGCTTACGCGAGGCTATCCCAGTTAAGAAAATTGAAATATGTTTTTAATAGGAAAATCCTTGAAAAACTGTATCTTGCTTTTATCTTACCAATTTTAGAATATGGAAATTCAGTATGGAGCTGCGCTCCCGAGTACCAACTCAAACGAGTGGACGATGTTCACTGTGACGCTGCCCGAATAATCACAGGACTTACAAGGTCTGTTTCAAAAGAACGACTTCTGCTGGAAGTAGGTTGGAACAGTTTGGAAAGTAGGCGTCATGTTCAGAAAATGTGTACTTTTTATAAAATTGTTAATCGAACAGCCCCGAATTTTCTACATCACCTACTATCACAACGTGTCTCCGACAGATCTCATTATAGTCTACGCGATGCATCAAATTTTGCCCCTTATCATTGTCGAACGGAACTATTCAAGCGATCTTTTTTCCCTTCCTGTACTGAAATTTGGAATAATCTGCCCGATGCCATTCGCAATAGCACTTCACTAATCGAATTCAAAAGATTGATCTCACCAGCCAATTTCAAACCACCTTCTCATTTTGCGACAGGAACTCGTAAATATAACATCATCCAGGCGAGGCTACGGACTGGTTGTAGTGACCTTAATGGTGATAAATATAATAATTACATTGGTACTTCCCCAATCTGTTCTTGTGGCAGAGGCGTTGAGGATGCAGAACATTACTTTCTGCACTGCACCAACTATGACGACATTCGTCAAACCCTGTTTGACGAATTGAGACGAGTAACAAGTGACAGGGCTACAATAGATTTGTTACTTTATGGGAGCCCATCATTGTCATTCAACAGTAATGCATGTATTTTCCTGTCTGTTCAAAAATTTACTCGGGACTCACTCCGGTTTAACCCAGACCACGGCGCATAGATGCAACCATGTAGGATATGACAGTAATAACGTTCAATACGGGTCAGGTGGCACAACATACATGACGTACCGACTGGTTTTATACATGTAATTGATACTGTTTCTTGCGGCGCTGCATCAGCCAGAGACACCGGAAGCAGGGTGTGTGAAGGGAGGGCATCATCACTATATGTATATAGTGTAGTATGGAGCCGGTTTTTTCTTTCTTTCTGTTTTCCTTATGTTTTTCCTTTTTATTGGTAACTTTTTCACTATCTAATTAAGTCTTTCTTTTTATCTATCCTAATTTGTTTTTCATAATTTTGTTCTGCCATTGTATTTCTGTTATTCTATGTACAGGAGCGGAGAGTTTTCTAAGTGACTAGCACTTGTTCTCTAATCCTGATTTGCATTTATTAATGGCAAATAAAAATATGTTTAATCTAATCTTTGTTTCTATGGTGGCACGTGGTTGCTATGTGACCCAAAGGCTTACTATAGGGCTAAGAGGTATGTAACAGGTATGTTCGATTGACTGGGAGTATGTTCTGGAACGACTTCCCTGTATAATTACCCAAATGAGCCCGAGAATGGCCGTAAATCACCGGAAAGTATTTTGCTTAACCGAAATGGACGTGTTTAGAGTAGCACGTAGTGCTATAGATTTTTAAAAAGTCGTGTTCGATTGAAAGGGAGTATTTATGGCTCTACATAATTACCCAAATAAACCCGACAATCCCTCCAAATCACCAAAATCCATCCCAAAACTACCGAAATGGATTTGGTAAAGCCTCATTCTGTTTTATGAAGGCTCGAATTTTGTTATTCCGGGTCAAAATCCTCGTTTTACCTCTGTGTCGTGTCTATCAGCACACGCAGCACATCAGCAAATGCAAAATGTGCCAATATGTGCCTGTGTGCAAGTGCACAATGTGCGCACAAAACATGCAGCACATGCGCACATACGGGTATTTGAGGACTAGTGGGGACCAGTGTTTGAGGACCAGTGCTTGGGGATCAGTGTTTAGGGGGGACTATTAGGGACCAGGCTTTGAGGACTAATGGGTACCAATGTTTGGGGACCAGTGTCAGAAATATTGTCTAACCACCGTCTCTTAACTCAGTACTAAAGTTTCTGCTAGCAACTGTGTTACCGTTCGCAAACAAGATCTTGGCTTATTCCTCCGCTCCTCTAAATCCACCCCAAACTACCGTGAGATGTGATTGTACACAATGTGCAAATAGCACATGTAGCACATGCAAAATGTGCCAATATGTGCCTGTGTGCAAGTGCACGGTGTGCACACAAAACATGCAGCACATACGCACATACGAGTATTCGAGGCCCAGTGTTTGGGGCCCAGTGTTTGGGGAACTAGTGATTACCAGGCTTTGGGGACTAGTGGGACCAATGTTTGGGGACCTGTGATGTATGTTGGTGGGGGGGGGGGGGGAACTAGTAAACAAATAACATTGGCTCCTAGCTCCTGTGTGGCTCCTATACAGCTCCTGCACAGGTAGTCTTTCCAACAGCTTACATCTTGGGAATGCCTTTTTAAGAATCCCTTTTGGAAAACACCTGTGGCTATAGAATCCCTTTTTGGTCGCACGTGCCTATGTGCTAGGGCACATTGTGTCACAATGTGCCCTAGCACATTGACACATGCTTTATGTGCCAATATGTGCGTATGTGAAAAGGCACAATGTGCCCTAGCACATAGGCACATACGGGTATTTGAGGATACCTAGGCCTGGTATTGTATTATTTGAGGATACCTTTATAGGATACCTTCTGGAGAACCACTTTTTTGTCATATGTGCTTTTGTGAAAAAGACAATGTGACACAATGTGCCTTTTCACATAAGCACATATCGGCACATAAAGCATGTGCTTATGTGCTAGGGCACATTGTGTCACATTGTGCCTTTTCACATAAGCACATATGACAAAAGAGTGGTTCTCCAGAAGGTATCCTATAAAGGTATCCTCAAATAATACAACACCAGGCCATAGGTATCCTCAAATACCCGTATGTGCCTATGTGCTAGGGCACATTGTGCCTTTTCACATAAGCACATATTGTCACATAAAGCATGTGCCTATGTGCTAGGGCACATTGTGACACAATGTGCCCTAGCACATAGGCACATACGACCAAAAAGGGATTCTATAGCCACAGGTGTTTTCCAAAAGGGATTCTTAAAAAGGCATTCCCAAGATGTAAGCTGTTGGAAAGACTACCTGTACAGGAGCTGTATAGGAGCCACACAGGAGCTAGGAGCCAATGTTATTTGTTTACTAGTCCCCCCAACATACATCACAGGTCCCCAAACATTGGTCTCACTAGTCCCAAAGCCTGGTAATCATTAGTTCCCCAAACACTGGGCCCCAAACACTGGTCCTCGAATACTCGTATGTGCGTATGTGTTGCATGTTTTGTGCGCACATTGTGCACTTGCACACAGGCACATATTGGCACATTTTGTATGTGGTGATGTGCTGCGTGTGCTGATAGACACGAAACAGAGGTAAACGAGGATTTTGACCCGGAATAACAAAATTCGAGCCTTCATAAAACAAAATGAGACCTTACCAAGTCCATTTCGGTAGTTTTGGAGTGGATTTTGGTGATTTGGAGGGATTGTCGGGTTTATTTGGGTAATTATGTAGAGCCATAAATACTTCCTTTCAATCGAACACGACTTTTTAAAAATCTATAGCACTACGTGCTACTCTAAACACGTCCATTTCGGTTAAACAAAATACTTTCCGGTGATTTACGGCCATTCTCAGGCTCATTTGGGTAATTATACAGAGAAGTCGTTCCAGGAAATACTCCCAGTCAATCGAACATACCTGTTACAAACCTCTTAGCCCTATAAGAAGCCTTTGGGTCACATAGCAACCACGTGCCACCATAGAAACAACAAAGATGGCGGACTCCTTCATACAAAATCGACGACGGAAACACGTATCACCCTAACAACACGAGCGGCGCATGCGCACTCACATCACCCATCACCATGACAAAAATGCCACAACATGGCCGCCCACATGGGTTACCATGACAACCACGTGATACCCATAATACGTTGCGGTATGACGTCACTTGCGGGGTCCCCAGCCGGGGTCCCCCGAATAGGGGACGTCCAGACCCTGTCCTACTACTAACAGCGCTAGAATGAAAACATAAACACGAAGAAATTCCTTTTGGTAAGACTTAAACACCAGAACAGATGTACCGGCTATGTTCCTATTTTTGTTCTTCTAATGAAAAATACCGTAATGCTTCAAAAATTTAAGGCATACCCAGAATTGCGTTTGCGTTGATACATATCACAGAAAGAGATATGAATGATAAAATTCTGTATTTAAATTAAAAAGAGCCAGGCCAGTTTGCCGCGTGGTTTATTTGGTTTCTATGTCGCTCATGGTACTATATATAAAATTTAGTAGAAATCGAGTAAATATTTAGTTCATTGCAGTGGAAATGGGGTGGAGATAAAATGAAGTTGTTGCACTGTTAGTTTTTTTTTCTGGTCCACTCACAGTCCTAACTTTGAAATAGCAGAAAAATCCACCATTAATTAAGCTATCATGTAAGAGAGCAGGCGATTGCTACGGATCAACGTGATTTGAGTATCGAGAGGTTTGTCCAGTCACTGAATAAGTTGTGCGCATAAATAAAAAAAGCATTTCAATTAAACACGTGGGTAGACCCAATGGCCCAGTGCGTTGATCTCCCAGTGCATTATGTGCTCAGATACCAAATTTAGTTAAAATAGGCCCAGTAGTTTGCCCCTTGCAATGGAGTCGCACCGGTTGTGCTGTGGGTGTGGCGTGACACGGTCATTGTCCCAACAGATCGAATTCCCGAGCCAATATGGTTTCATACACCAAGTATGGATGAAATTGGCCCAGTAGTTTGCCAGTTGCTATGACATCGGGTCGATTGCTATGGGAGTTACGCAACATGGTCAATAACCCAATAGGTTGAATTCGTAGTGTATTGTGGTTCCACATAACAAATCAGGTAAAATCGGTGTAGTAGTCTGCCCGTTGCTAGGGAGTCTCTTTGGTTACTATGGCACGCGACATGATAAATGGCCGAATGGGTCGACCTCCCAATGTATTATGGGCTCAGATACCAAATTTGGTTAAAATAGGCCCAGTTGTTTGCCCGTTGCTAGGGAGTCGCGCCAGTTGTTATGGGTGTTGCGTGACATACATTGGGAGGTCGACCCTGTTCTGGTGTTTAAATCTTACCAAAAGGAATTTCTTCGTGTTTATGTTTTCATACCAGCGCTGTTGTGTCCCACAAGTACATGGTAATAATAAGATAATAACGAGGTTAATGACACGAAATAAACTCATCTTCAGACCACTGAAATATACACGAAGCCACATTTGTGTCTACACGGTGGAGTGGAGAATCACTGCCATTTTTCCCATCGCCCTTTTTTGCATAGCATTACTATAATTTTCTTGTTTTATTTTCTACTGATGTCACGGGTGTTTCCTCGACAATCACTTGATACTTAGTTGGATCTTCCTAGCTCATCTAATAATTTGAAAACAGATAACTTTGTCGAAAATCGACTTTTATGACGATAAAAGATGCTCCTTTTTTCATGTAACACTGACCCACCGGTGTAAATGTGTCGCAACCGTATCGCAATCCGAGCGAGAAAGAAGACCGCCTTGCTACCAGTGCCGTATGATATCTATTTGGAACTACGGCTGGTTGGTTCGTTTTCTTTGAGCGCCTTTGGTTTGTCAAAGAAAATGCTTAATGAACCGGAAAGAATTTTTCATCTGATTAACATTCAGACGGGATGGAGAGCTACTCTATAAAGACTGAAGATCTAGAGGGGGAACTGCAGCGGGGGAGGAGCTTTATAAGGGATAGGGTGCTTGATGATTGTATTAGAAACTGGCGAGCTGGAATTTGGACCAAGAGTTGTTTAGACGGGTTATATAAAAAGGATGCGCCAGCTTCAGAGTACCTGGACGGATCGTTTGGGGGTCATTGTTGTTCAAAGTGAGATCCAAGTCACTGGAGCTGAGGGGGAGAATCGGGAAAGGCGAGGAAATATTGTGCCAAATGTGTGACTTCGGTGTAACGGAGACCCTGGAACATTTCATTATAGAATGCCCCAAATATTTGCCAAGAAGAACAAGGCTCCTTGTGAAACTAATGGAACAAATAGGATGGAAACATGAAGGATAATTGGATGAGGACAAGGGTAAATTTTATAGTTGGGGAAGGGGCCAATGGGGGAATTGTGAAACAGTTTTTGAGTTTTTGAATGAATGCTGGGAGATTATGAGGGAAAGTGGGGTAGGAATACCCCGGCGGGGCACTGGGTTAATGTTGGCCTCCTCGTTAGAGGACCGCGACAAATCAGCGGAAGGCCGAAGATTTATTATTTTAGATTCGCAAGGCTGTTTGTACGACGTCCCAATATGCCTACAAAACGTCATTCGAATGGGTTGGCACATGGATGCACTTGAACACATGGAGATGGCATCGCGATTTTTTATCGTGACTGCCTGCCTTCCAACCCGCCTGCCTGCCCGACCCTCTGCCCGAGTATCTACCAGCCCTCGCCGAACCGTTCGCCCAACGACCCACAGATACCCCACCCACTTACCCGCCCACCCTATACAGCATACCTGATGATAAACAAGAGGCCCCACGGAGCCTGAAGCACTTACCTTGAACAGAACCCAATATAAACCGAGGCCACGAATGAATCTACATTAAGAAATCTCCATAGGATCCATTGTCAATCCATGAACCCCTCAGTAGTGACTAAAATAGTCCAAGCATTATGCCTCTCCTTCGGTTAATCATAATGTTCAAAGTGGAGCTCCTCTACGGAGCCCCTTTGATATACGACCTATGTGGATTAATCATAGTTACACACCTCTTGAGGTTACTTAATAAACATGGCTCCTTATAAAATTGACTTGGAATTAAGTTTCTATTTTTAGCACGCATCGAATCCCAGAATTCTGTTCTGAATAGTGAACAAGAGATGTTGTATACCAAATATGAAAGGATTCTATCTGGTGGATCTGAAGAAGATTTTTAAATAAATTTCCTTATATTGCACTAAGTTAAAATTTGGGCTACCATAGGGAGCCAACATATGAACCCAGAGACCCAATTTGAAGAAACTTGAATCTGACCCCCCCCCCCCCCCCCCGCCCCCGAGATGCTGTATACCAAATATGAAAGGATTCTGCCTGTGAATCCGAAGATGATTTTTAAGGAAATTATCTCATTTTGCACCAAGTTAAAATTCAGTATCCAATTGGGAACCTAAATATTAACCGTGGTTCTCAGTTTGAATAAACTTGAATCTGATCACTCAAGAGATGCTGTATACGAAATATGAAAGGATTCTGATTGGTGGATCTGAAAAAGAAGATTTTTAAAGAAATTTTCTCATATTGCACTAAGTTAAAATCCGCGCTCCTCTATTGAGCCCAATATACTATTCAAAAAAAGGAGGGGATATTTGATAAAAGTGAGATACATGAAGAAATATATTTATATTTTCATAAAAAGACGGTTGAGGCATTGCACTGTGACATCTGGTTCAAAGATTTCAACGATAGTTGGGTGTCCGATCGACAAGCACACATTCCACTCACTGAGCTGTAGAAGAATAGACGGTTGGTCAGAGAATTTACCACATACAGTCCAAGACCTCAATACCTTGTAAATGCTCCTCTGTTCGCGAGACAAGCGCGGATCCGACGTGGTATACTCCTCACCAACCGTCCAATATCAGCTTGACTGATGTTATTTCATTATTCCTGGAGTGCAGAGGCGAGTTCCTGGACAATGGTAGTTGGCCGTTGGCGTTGTCGCAGGCGCCTGCCAAGCATATCCCAGACGTGATCGTTTGGTGAAAGTTCTGGACTTAGTGCTGGTCAAGGCTGTGTACTCTTGCATTGTCATCTTGAAAAATGAACCGACGGTTGTGACGTCGCGCAAATGGCATCACATGAGCTACTAACATGTTGTCACGGTAGTACTGCCCTGTGACACGCCCTTGGATGACATATAATACTGTTCTTCTTGTCATGGTTATGCCTCCCCACACCAAAACCGATCCACCACCAAAACGATTGTGCTGTCTAATGGTTACGTCATGGCATCGTCCGTTCCGCCGCCTCCACACCCTGTTTCGCCTGTAGTGGAAATCGAGAGTGAACTTCGATTCATCGGAAAACATGAAGTTGCTCCACCGACTATTGTTCCATCGCAGTCGTGCTCCATACCAATTACGCCTTGTTGCGATGTGACATTCAGTCAGACATGGAATTATTCGAGGTCGTCGAGCGTACAAATTCCAGCTGTGTAGGCGATTTCGGATAGTCTGACCATTGACACGCACATCTGTCGCTCGGTACACCTGTTGTCCAATTTTTGAGGCACTTTGAATGCGGTAACGTTGTGGTTCGGATGAAACGATCCTGGTTATCTGATGTCGCCCTTGGATGATTGCCGTCTGTCATCAACATTGCCTGTCTGACGGTAGCGTGACCACAACCTCCTAATCACCAACTGAGTAACGTTTTGAATTTGAGTCACTGCAGTATGTCTGTTGCCAGCTTCCAACATGTCAACGGCACGTAAACGTTCGTCACCTCTCAGTCTTCGCCTCCCTCAAAAGTTACGTTTCGACCAGAAACTATTGATGAACGAGTTTATACCAAGAAAAGAACGATGAGACCTTCGAAAAAGCCCGTCCAGTACAAATGAAAATTTCAAAACGTACCCCACAGACATTAACACGACGCTCGTGCGACAAACCTGCACGAAGTTTTCGTAAGGTGGTGACCTTCATTATGACATTAAACTTGGTAACATATTAGTAGTATGTCAGGGGCTTTTGGGGCCTCATTGGCAGGACCCCGGTGCAGGACCCCGGAAGTGACGTCATGTCACGTGACGTAGTGGCGCCATGTTGTGTTGTCATGGTAACCCGCGTGAGCGGCCATGTTGTGACGTCATCTCCATAGTGATACGTGTTGTTAGTGCGCATGCGCAGCGCGTGTTGTTAGGGTGATACGTGTTTCCGTCGTCCATTTTGTATACTGGAGGCCGCCATCTTGGTTTCTATGGCAGCACGTGATTGCCATGTTACCTAAGGCCAACAATAGGACAGGGGTATGTTCGGAGGGTATGTTCGATTGAATCGGACTATTTTCTGGAACGACTTCCCTGGATAATTACCACAAACAACCCGACAACTTGTATTATTTCGAATTCTTCCAGAATTCTCTGCTTCTATCTATATATGCAGTAGTTTACGTCTACCTAGGCATGTTCCTTTATTCTAGAGTATACTCCAGTAGCGTAGAAGAGCCTATTAGTTGGAACAGTTTTACTTATTATTACTATATTTAGCAATTTCTGGTCTTTTCTTGTTAGTTCTGACCCTATTCCAAGTACTCTTGTTGTTTCATTTATCTAGATCCTATTTATAGAACATAACTAACCAATCAGATTGCTTGATTTCCCATAATCTGTATACAGAGTTATCTCCCTTCTGTATAATGAAAGACTATTTCCAATGGCCATATCCCATGGAATCCCATTTTTGGGAAACACCCGTGGCTATGGGATCCCTTTTTTGTCGTATGAGGCCATGAGGGCTATGTAAAAGCCCTCAGTGAGTCCTCATTTATTATCCCTCATACCCTCATTGAATTTTGAGGTTATGAGGACCTTGAAAGATACCTCAATGAGGAAGAATTTACTACGACTCTTATCCTCATTTCAGTATTTAACAGGTACATCCTATGGAATCCCATTTTGGAAAACGCCTGTGACTGTGGAATCCCTTTTTTTTTGTCGTATGAGGCCATGAGGGCTATGTAAAAGCCCTCAATGAGTCCTCATTTATTATCCCTCATACCCTCATTGAATTTTGAGGTTATGAGGGCCATTAAAAATCCCTCAATGAGGAAGAATTTACTACGACTCTTATCCTCATTTCAGTATTTAACAGATATATCCTATGGAATCCCATTTTGGAAAACGCCTGTGACTGAGGAATCCCTTTTTTGTCGTATGAGGCCATGAGGGCTATGTAAAAGCCCTCAATGAGTCCTCATTTATTATCCCTCATACCCTCATTTAATTTTGAGGTTATGAGGACCATTAAAAATCCCTCAATGAGGCATAATTTACTACGACTCTTAGCCTCATTTCAGTATTTGAGGATACCTATGGCCTAGTATTGTATTATTCGAGGATACCTATCGAGGATACCTTTAGGGGAATCCCTTTTTTGTCGTATGAGGCCATGAGGGCTATGTAAAAGCCCTCAATGAGTCCTCGTTTATTATCCCTCATAGCCTCATTGAATTTTGAGGTTATGAGGACCATTAAAAATCCCTCAATGAGGTATAATTTACTACGACTCTTAGCCTCATTTCAGTATTTGAGGATACCGATGGCCTGGTATTGTATTATTCGAGGATACCTTTTGGAGAATCCCTTTTTTGTCGCATTAGGCTATGTAAAAGCCCTCAATGGGTCTAATGTAGTCTTACCAACCGCTTCCATCTTGTCGCCAAAGCTCCAATGCCATTACAGGTCTATGGCCTATCTGTCCTATCATTAGCTTCCACAGAAGTCTTGTTCCATTGCGGCATTGTACCAGTACTATTGGCTTCTGTTATTCTGCCCATATCTCATCCATTACTTCCTAGCTATACCTATCTCAGTCTCGACTATAACATTGATCAAGGTTGAATCAGATTTTCCCTGTATACATATGAGGCATTCCGTTATTGAGATTCCTAGCCGATTCCGTAAAACTTGGATTCCGTGTTTTTACATCGACACTCGAGGGTATGGAAAGGGTTTGATAACACCCAATTCAACAATGACTACAAGAGTCTGAACAGAGACAACCAACCACTACAAAACAATAAAGGTACAGATCCAACATAACCAAGATCGAACTAGTTTGACATTCTTTCACTTTGTTATGTTGAATCTGTACCTTTATTGTTTTGTAGTGGTTGGTTGTCTCTGTTCAGACTCTTGTAGTCATTGTTGAATTGGGTGTTATCAAACCCTTTCCATACCCTCGAGTGTCGATGTAAAAACACGGAATCCAAGTTTTACGGAATCGGCTAGGAATTTCATAAACGGAATGCCTCATATGTATACAGGGAAATCTGATTCAACCTTGATCAATGTTATAGTCGAGACTGAGATAGGTATAGCTAGGAAGTAATGGATGAGATATGGGCAGAATAACAGAAGCCAATAGTACTGGTACAATGCCGCAATGGAACAAGACTTCTGTGGAAGCTAATGATAGGACAGATAGGCCATAGACCTGTAATGGCATTGGAGCTTTGGCGACAAGATGGAAGCGGTTGGTAAGACTACATTAGACCCATTGAGGGCTTTTACATAGCCTAATGCGACAAAAAAGGGATTCTCCAAAAGGTATCCTCGAATAATACAATACCAGGCCATCGGTATCCTCAAATACTGAAATGAGGCTAAAAGTCGTAGTAAATTATACCTCATTGAGGGATTTTTAATGGTCCTCATAACCTCAAAATTCAATGAGGCTATGAGGGATAATAAATGAGGACTCATTGAGGGCTTTTACATAGCCCTCATGGCCTCATACGACAAAAAAGGGATTCCCCTAAAGGTATCCTCGATAGGTATCCTCGAATAATACAATACCAGGCCATAGGTATCCTCAAATACTGAAATGAGGCTAAGAGTCGTAGTAAATTATGCCTCATTGAGGGATTTTTAATGGTCCTCATAACCTCAAAATTCAATGAGGGTATGAGGGATAATAAATGAGGACTCATTGAGGGCTTTTACATAGCCCTCATGGCCTCATACGACAAAAAAGGGATTCCACAGTCACAGGCGTTTTCCAAAATGGGATTCCATAGGATGTACCTGTTAAATACTGAAATGAGGATAAAAGTCGTAGTAAATTCTTCCTCATTGAGGGATTTTTAATGGCCCTCATAACCTCAAAATTCAATGAGGGTATGAGGGATAATAAATGAGGACTCATTGGGGGCTTTTACACAGCCCTCATACGACAAAAAAGGGATTCCACAGTCACAGGCGTTTTCCAAAATGGGATTCCATAGGATATACCTGTTAAATACTGAAATGAGGATAAGAGTCGTAGTAAATTCTTCCTCATTGAGGGATTTTTCAAGGTCCTCATAACCTCAAAATTCAATGAGGGTATGAGGGATAATACATGAGGACTCATTGAGGGCTTTTACATAGCCCTCATGGCCTCATACGATAAAAAAGGGATCCCATAGCCACGGGTGTTTCCCAAAAATGGGATTCCATGGGATATGGCCATTGGAAATAGTTTTTCATTATACAGAAGGGAGATAACTCTGTATACAGATTATGGGAAATCAAGCAATCTGATTGGTTAGTTATGTTCTATAAATAGGATCTAGATAAATGAAACAACAAGAGTACTTGGAATAGGGTCAGAACTAACAAGAATAGACCAGAAATTGCTAAATATAGTAATAATAAGTAAAACTGTTCCAACTAATAGGCTCGACTACGCTACTGGAGTATACTCTAGAATAAAGGAACATGCCTAGGTAGACGTAAACTACTGCATATATAGATAGAAGCAGAGAATTCTGGAAGAATTCGAAATAATACAAGTTGTCGGGTTGTTTGTGGTAATTATCCAGGGAAGTCGTTCCAGAAAATACTCCGATTCAATCGAACATACCCCCCAAACATACCCCTGTCCTATTGTTGGCCTTAGGTAACACAGCAATCACGTGCTGCCATAGAAACCAAGATGGCGGCCTCCAGTATACAAAAAGGACGACGAAAACACGTATCACCCTAACAACACGCGCTGCGCATGCGCACTAACAACACGTATCACTATGAGGATGACGTCACAACATGGCCGCTCACGCGGGTTACCATGACAACACAACATGGCGCCACTACGTCACGTGACATGACGTCACTTCCGGGGTCCTGCACCGGGGTCCTGCCAATGAGGCCCCAAAAGCCCCTGACATACTACTCATATTCATGTGTCCAAACGCGCGCGTATCCAATAACTTTTTCCGAAAATATCAACTTCAGTTTGGGCATCCCCTACTTTTTTGAATAGTATATTTTTGTTACAGCCTAGTAGTAATTAGCCGGCCGCTGATTTGCCGCGGTTCTCAGGTGAGAAGGATTTTATTTGCCCTGTACTCCCAAATGCCTCCCTATCTCCACGGCTCTACTCTCCTCCCAACTCTCCGAGACGAACTGTTTGATGTCATCCCCTACACTATTCCCCCCCCCCCCCATCTCTCCGATAAGCATACCAACCCTCTCCTTTGCGTCATCCACTAACCACATGTCCTTTTTTCTCCCATCACACTTCCCCGTTATACGCCCGGTGAATCTTATTCTGTTAGACTGGTATTTTGGACATTCTAATAGAAAGTGTTCTAGGGTCTCCACTACGCCTAAATTACACATTTGACACTCCTTTTCACTGTTGTTCCTACTTTTCCACCTAAACTCCAGCGACTGCGCCCTCGTCTTAAACAACAGTACCCCCTCCCCCAATGTGCCATCAAGGTACTCTTCAAAATCTGTTTTTTCTTTATTTTGCAGGCCACCCAAAGACCTACTTGCTTTGACCCCCCTCTCGCCATTTCGGGTTACAATCGACCATGACCCTTTCTTTGTCGATTTTTATACCCTGGGTTGCGGTCACTTCTAAGTCAGATATCTCCATTGCATAGTTCTATATTGACTACCTCGGGAGAGTGGTGGCTCAGTAGGTAGAGATGCAGGTCCGGAAACCGCGTTGTGTCCTTGGGCAAGACACTTAACCCTTTTTCAACCCGTTGCGCATAAATGTTTGCGTGAAGAAAAAAATGGTAGTGGACGAGCAGACGATGTAAAGAGCAAAACATCTGAAGCGAGGCTCGGTAATAATTTAATCCAGCAGCTCGACAGAGCAGTTGGGTTAAATTTTTACTGATCCTCCCAACAAACCGGACTGGTTTCGCCCATTTCGCCGTTGACAGTTTTGACTGAAATGATACCTTCCAGGGTGACAGTGTTGATAGGGTTAATTCCAATTGTCGACGTGGGGGCGCGGTGGTGTTGTGTACTAAGGCGTACTGCACGTCAATGGTGCACTTGTCTTCAGCCCATGCTAACCCTGCTTGTGAAGAGTCAGTGCGTTGGGGAGTCTGACAGTTGCTCGCCGTTGATTGGAGGTTCTCTACGGATACTCCAGCTTCCTCCACCCGTAAAACTGTCCGACACGAGGTGACCCTGGCTGTCGAAAGTGTCGTTAACCCCCCCCCCCCAATAAATAAATAATGAGACTACCTCATTGGTCTATCCACCCCATCTTTGTGTTTGAATTCCAAATATTCTGGAACATTAATGTGGACCATCGTCCGTCGGGCAGATTTACCAAGAAGTATGCCCAAGGACTGAATAATTGCTGAACTTCCATAGTAGTACCAAATGGATTCGCATATTATTCGGTCGACAAAGTTTTATAAAATTAAATCATCCAGGGTGTCACAATTTAACTAGGGTTAATTAAATCATAAGAGCATTTACTGTGTATAAATTCTTTAATAAAATAGTTCTCTATAAACAATGGATTATAACAAAATTGTTCTTTGGCGAATGCTTGAAATAATTAGGATCACTACACAAGCAAGATTATCGTATGATCTGCAAAACACTTTTTTACATATGACATGTCAGAATATGTTTTAAAAAAAACATTTGTTTCAATCTTGTGAAGATTGTATTCAGTCCCTTGATCGAGAAATATGTACACCGCAGCTGAAGATTTATTCTATAAATTTATCATTGAAAGAAGGTGTTACTTGGAGGTATTTTCCCGTGAACATCAGTTAATCACGTGGCAATGAAAAGCTATACTTAGTATCTCGTGCGAACGAGATAACTATCTCGTGGGAACGAGATAATTATCTCGTGCGCACGACTTATTATCTCGTTCGCACGACTTAGTATCTCGTGGGAACGAGATAATTATCTCGTGCGCACGACTTATTATCTCGTTCGCACGACTTAGTATCTCGTGGGAACGAGATAATTATCTCGTGCGCACGACTTATTATCTCGTTCGCACGACTTAGTATCTCGTGGGAACGAGATAATTATCTCGTGCGCACGACTTATTATCTCGTGCGCACGACTTATTATCTCGTTCGCACGACTTAGTATCTCGTGCGCACGAGATAAAAAAAATATTTCCTAGGTCCTAAACCAGCCGCCGTAGAAGAGGGCCAAAAAAGCAGAATGATTAATGTAGCCTTCAGACATATCGCAAATTGTGGGAAAATATTCACGCAGACATCTCATTTAGTTTATTTATTTATTTATTTATTGTATTTGGCGAGCAACTGTCAGACTCCCCAACGTACTAACTCCGCACAAGCAAGGTTACCATCGGCAAGTGCACAATCGACGTGCAGTACACCTTAGTACACAGCACTATCGTGCCCAACGTGGGCAACCGTGATTAAGTACCTTGCCCAAGTACAGAACGCAGTTACCCCTGACGGGGATCGAACCGTGGACCTTCCGGTTTGACGTTTTATGCCGTAACCACTGACCCACTGTGCTCCCATCTCATTTAACCCTTTACTGCCCGCGTAATATGCAAATTCAGTAGTTGAAAAAATAGTATTTTCCAAAAAGAATTCAACAAAACCATATCATGTGACCCCCTCATTGGAAAGAGCTCGTTCCAACGAGGGGTCACATGATATGGTTTTGTTGATTTTTTTTTTTAAAAATTAAAAATTATTTAAAATAATAAATTTTGATAACGTCTGCGTTGGGTAAAAGGTTAATATAATCGAGGATACGTGTATCATAACAAAAATGTTTTTTTTTAAAGTACATCTGATGCGAAAATACGTAATTTAAAATCTTGAGTCAACGCATTCGTTGCCTTGGCCACCGGAATTTTCGTTCACAGGTTGGAGGTGACATATCACGACAACACGAATACTGATAACAATACGGCGACTCCCATTTGAAGTCTCTATCCGTACTTGGCCGATAAAATTTGTAAAGCAGTCAAAGATTTTTCCAACAGAGTATCTATCAGCCTATCGTCCGCAAATATTTAATTTTTTGACATAATCAAGGAAACGTTTCCTAATTATGAAAATTAGATTTTATAGTTAAAATACCTCTAAGGTTATATTTGCCTTTTAATTAATCGGCCGAGTTCCAAGTCTCATTCCTGAAATTTGAATATGTTTCCTCGAAAACGTTATTTAGAAATATAAAAGTGAATAAGGTTTTGCAATTGAAATCATATGTTCAATATTGCAAACAATGTGAAATATGCACCGTCAACCGAGACAACAGAGTTTACGTCGCGGAACATGCCAAGTTGAATTTTTGGCGAACGGGCCGAGTTATTACATCAACTAGATTGTTTTTAACTGTACTTCTTCTGAATTCTGCATTTGCACGAGTGTAGCGTGACTTGGTAAAAGGAACCAGCCCAGGTGACACCGCGTTATCTTTTAAAAAAGTCGATGAGATTTCTGGACGAAATGTTTTGCAGACATGGTTCCACAATTCTAAAGTACGCCATAAATTCAGAAATATTTATGTCAGCTTATTATACACGCGCGATATTGAAACTGTTTATGTAAAAGAAATATAATAGTAAAAATGAAAACGAGAAGTAATAACACATTACGCATATTTGTGGATCCAGTGTATATACGGGCCCATTGTTCGTTTCCCAATTTAATTGCATCTTCCTGGAAATTGAATGCCGCATTAACTATGTCAATATTGTCTGAAGTAATGCACGCGCTAATAACAGTGCCGGTAAATTCAGGACACGATATAAAAACGCAGAGTTGCTCGATTACATCCGTACATCCGATGTGTCGTAGTTCATAGAATGATTCAACTTATTAACTGGCGCTGCAAATTGGAAATACTGGCATCTTTTAAATGTTTTCTCCGCGTTCTGGCACACGAAAATTAACTCTGTCATCAGGGGTGGCGCCACGGATTTCTTGACAGGGGGGGCTGACCTCTCCGACAGGGGGCTATAACATTTGACCTCCCACACGAAGGAAAATGAGTGAAAATTGGTAAATTGGAGAACCAAAATAGAAGCAAATTGAGTATGTTTGTTGATTATTTAACCCTATACCTAACCTGAAAAGCAGACGACACTTGCAAATATAATTCTTGAATAACTAATTTTTTTCATATTTTGTCTCAAAAACAGAGGTTATGACCCCTCGATGGAACGAGCTCGTTCCAACGAGGGGTCATAACCTATGTTTTTTAGACAAAAAATGAAAAAAATAAGGAAAATTAATTGGCGATTTTTGAGAATAGCGCTGGCCGGTTTTGGCCGTTACCTTAGGTAAAGGGTTAAAGTAAACATATTATAATAAGGTCGGGCAATATTTCATCTATAAAGCCAGTTTGACGAACGACATTAAGGAATTTCGTGAGAATCACTATTCTCTATCAAAGTTCCAGTGCTACACGGGTTCGAGACTGACAAGACGAGATATCTACATTCGATTGTCGGAAATTTCTTGTGAGGTCGGGTTTACGAGACTCTCCGACGGACTGACTAAAAATCTCCGACGGGGGAGGGGGGGGGGGCTGGACCTCTCCGACGGGGCGGGGCGGGGCGGGGCTGTAGCCCCCTGACCCCCCTGGCGCCACCACTGATCTGATTAACCTTTTCGTTAATGAATCGGCCGCATCCGCAAGCGTAATTTACAAATTGAGCAGTTGAAAAAAAAACTTTCAACAAAATCATGTTATTTTACCTCTCACTGGAAGGAACTCGTTCCAACGAAGGTCACGTGATCTTTCTGTGTTGAATGTTTATGAAAACTTTCAAAAAGAAATAATTAAAATAACAAATTGTGATGTCCTGTGAGTTGGGGAAATGTTTCATTGCTGGAAAACACCAGAGAGCACTAGTTAACAACTAATCAGATGATAGAACACAATTGTTATAAATTTGATAAAACTTCTTCCTCACCTATAGGTATATATCGTGCTTCGAGAGGAACAAGGTGCCACCTGCAATGCCGCATCTTATTGCCCTCGCGGAACGATATATATAGGTCCCCCATATATGGTAAAAGTGAGCGTGTGGGAACAAGGGTTAAACATATAACAGAAGCCTTCCCATAAGCAGAAACCCCTCAGCATCGGGTTCAAGAAAGGTCGGTAGTTGCGACAAGGCCGAAAGAATTCTCAATTCTCTAATAGCGAGACAAGCGCTTATTTGCTTTCAGTTTATATCTTTGCGCAGATGTGCTTGTAATAATTTGGGTCCCCAAGGGTATTTCTGACTTTACATCAAACAGCGTTTAACACTTTACCCAACGCAGACGATTTCAAAATTTATAATTTTAAATATCATTTTTTAAATTTTTTCAAAAAATATCAACAAAACCATATCACGTGACCCCTCTTTGGAACGAGCATAACGAGCCCGTTCCAAAGAGGGGTCACATGATATTGTTTTGTTGAAATTTTTCGAAATAAAATATTTTTTCAGGTTCTGAATTTCCATATTACGCGGGCGGATGCGGTCGATTCGTTGGGTATAGGGTTAAAAAACTTTCCAACATTTCAGCAGTGGTAAACTACTCCATAAACAATACTTATTCAGAGAATCAGTGTTGCCATTTGAGAATACAAGAATTTCGAGTAATATTCAGAAAGAAATTAATCACCAATTTATAAACATAAAAAGGATTCGGCATGAAGTTGAAAAAAACCGGAAATTAGGCTGATTTCGTTGCATACCCAATGGCGTTGCGAAAATGGCTGAATCTTGTGAGAGTGTAAATCTAATGTTTTCCGAACGTGAATGTTCAAGTCATGAAAACATTTAACCCTTTGAACCCCGAGGCCGTTTTTTTCCGACCGGGTCACAAGCTACGTCATAATGTTATTAAGGGGGATGACTGCAAGGTAAATGTGTGGTGTAGACCAATCAATATTTTCAACGTGCAGCCCTAAGGCTGCACGTTGAAAATATTAATTGGTCTACCCCCAGATAATAAATATGGACTCTTCCTATTGCGACCATGGAACTGACATGGAAGATACCACCAGTGTTTAAAGGGTTAAGGTTTTAAGATGTGATCAAAACAGACGATGATCTTGACTTGGTGCAGCCACCGAAGTATCCTGAACAGAAACCGGTCCATCATCAGAAAGAAAAGGATCTTCATTTCGAATATACAAGGGGTTTCTCTGCCTGTTCAACGAGTGGGTGAAACGTGCATGTTTCTTTCTTTCACTCCTATGACAGGCACATACTCCGGACTAGGTGGACTAAATTAGTTATAAAACATTAATCCCTCGAGTGCAACAAGGCCTCTTCTGCAATACTTTTACATTGCAGATGGTCCCGTGTTACACTCAAGGCACGATTAAACATAATCCATTCACACGAACATGCACGTTTCATCTGCAGTAACAGTCCGAATGGACTGTAGAAAGACAAGGCGGTTCCTCTTTTTAGATTTTCGTCTTCTATTTATGTGATACTCTTCTCCGACCTTGGTCTGCCACAGGGAGCTTTCCAAGTATCGATAATTAGGACTTAAGTTAAGATGATTTTTCTCTTTACTTCCACCGCAGGAATTATTTCATCGAAGTTGAAGATTCATCAACTGGGCATTGTCTTGCCAGGTAATTGGTTTGAAAACCGCACCACAGAAGATGGGGAAGGTTAATAATCGTGCAGTTTACGATAACAGAGTATTGTTCAAATTTGACATGCGCAGTAGACAATCGAATATTGACTTGAAAAAAATGTCCTTAAACAGTACTTAGAATTTTCACGCCATAAAAATGTCGGGTTATTTATTCACAATCATGGTTGCCATTCCCTTTATGAATAGTATGCACTTCAGTTCGCCGTGTGCGACAGGGATGAATATGTCGTTAAGGCGTTACCTCGAGTTGTTCTATTCAAAAAGATTCGTTTAACCGAACAGGTTTTAACCGTTCCGGCTCTGAAACGTTCAAAAGTTAGATCCAATATTCTTTACTCCGACGATTCTCTTCTACAGTACGTGGAGAGTGGATTGTAACTAAATCACCCGCGGAGTGGAGCTATCACCCAAGCTATAACTTTCAAATTTTGTACATATCGACAAAAAACACAAGCAATGTTTCAGCCAATGGACCTCCGGGTTTAACCCGGAGGTCCATTGGCTGAAACTTTGCTGGTGCTGGTTATGCCTTGCAACAAGTTTGCAGTTATTCACCGGGTGGAATCTCCACTTTGCGGGTGATTTAGTGATAATACACTCTCCACGTACTGTAAATCATTGTTTTCTCAAAGAGAATATCGTCTCCTGAGTGCAACAAGGCGCCATCAGAAATGATTTAGCACTTCGGATGGTACCATGTTGCGCCCAGTGAACGACATTGTGACGATGTGTGCCAAAAGCTGAATAATCATGTTTCTTTCAAATACCCAATTTAAAATAAAAACACACAATTAACCATTTACACAACGAAACGGCCAAAACCGGCCAGCGCTATTCGCAAAACTCGCCGTTTAATTTTAATTATTTTTGTGGACAAACTTCAATCTCTTTCACTAAAAGGAGATGAATACCACATCTCAAAGCAACGTGACTGGTTGTTCACAAAAGAAATTATTTTAACATAATTCCAAGTTTATTGGACTGGATTCCAAACTATGAGGATTAATAATTTCATTTGAAAATACTTAAAAGGGCACAGCGACCAAGAATGAAAAATAGTTATTGAAGAACTTTGTTTATAAGTGTCGTCTGTTTTTCGTGTTAGGTAAAGAGTTAAAATAAATTTCCAAATGTGACGTTGTTATATGAAGATTTGAATTTTGTTTCACCTCATTGAGCGTTCATGACATATTATAACTTTTACACCAAATTAATTTTTCAGCATAACGGAAGTGAAAGATAACTACATCGGTAATTCTTTCTGATTGCAGATTAAGAATGCCGGCAAGTATCACTTAAGGTGTGGCTATGAATAAAAACACTTTTCCGGACAACTGACCATCTAGCATTGGCTGTGTCCGAATACGAGAACAGTTCATTGAGAACAGAGGAAATAAAGAGGAGGCTAAAAAAGAGATGAAGAAAAGAAATAAAGCCATCTAGAAAACACAACGCAGTACCCTAGAAGCCAAATACAAAAAAGAATAGCCGTTCGCTGATTGTTTGGGCCTACATCTGCTGAGGAGGATGGCATGATGAGCCTTAGTTGTACAGGGCCTGGGAAGAAACGTGATATGGCAGTTCGGGAATCTAACCAGTCAAAGTAAATGTGATTAGTAGATGTGGATGACAGAAGCGTGGCATTTAATTGAACTCCCTTACTTAACCCCCTTTGCCCTCTAGTGGTATTTTCCATGCAAGTTCAATGAAAGCACTTGAAAGAGTCTACATTCATTATTTGGGGTGGTAGACCATCAATATTTTCAACGTGAAGCCTCGGGGCTGCACGTTGAAGATATTGATTGGTCTATCCCCACACATGTACTGAACAGTCATCCTGTTTAATGACGTTATGACGCATCGTGTTCCTGGCCGAAAAAGCGGCCGCTAGGATTCAAAGGGTTAAAAAAAATGAAATTCTGTACGACCTTGAATATAACACGATTGTCTTCATTCCTAAAGTATTCAGAACCAATCAGAAGTATGATTACGTGTGTTCTGACTGGTAGTCGTCGATCGTAACACGACGAGCCTCTGCAGCAGAAAATGTTCAGGTGTTTCTTGTTCGTTACAGCGACATTATTTATTTATTTATTTATTGGTGTTTAAGGTCACATACTTATGCACAATGGCTAATCATGACCGTGATAGTTTTTTAAGGATGGAGGAATCCGGAGTACCCGGAGAGAACCACCGAGCAACGACGAGCAGCTGTCAGCTCCCCAACATCGTAACTCCGCACTGCAGCACATGCAGGGTTAGATTGGTTGAAGACATGCGCACCATCGACGTGCAGTACGCCTTAGTACACGGCGTCATCGTGCCCCCATGTGGACAATCGGGGTTATGTGCCTTGCCAAAGGACACAACGTGGGAATCCGAATCGATCGCTCAGACGGTCACCCATCCGAGGACTAACCGGGCTCGACGTTGCTTAACTTCGGTGATCTGACGAGAACCGGTTATCGCAATGCCACCGCGCCCCCTTACAGCGACATAATGGGGTCAATGCACGATAGTTATTAAATAAGTGTGCATTCGGATTACAACAATGCACGTGCATCCTGCAGTGATAATTTTGAGCTGTACGGTATTCCACCACCACTATAAAACGACTGCGGTCATTGGTTGCCATCATTTAAGAATAGTGAATTCTCTCGGATGGTCAGAGACAAATTGTTCCTCTGGCCAGTAACATGAGGGATGAAAGATGACTCGTACACTTGTGTACGACAGTATGCAACTCGAATCGTATCACTGAAACGATTTCGAATCGAATCCAATTTTTCGAAGCTTCGCAGGGTTCCATTCATAACAGTTACAAAACCTGTACTGATTGCGCAGCAGTAATTGTATGTGGTTACATTTTGTATTATTGTACATCATGTAATATTCTAGGAATCCAATTCGTCTGATACTAACTTTTATCATATGACTATGACATTTTTACCCTAAATATCACTACTGTTTGACGATGTTTTCCAAACTGTTGTATCACACCGGGTGAGATTTTTCCGGATCAAAAGTCCATATCACACGCTTACGGAAATCCAAAATCCATATCACACTCCCACGGAAATATCCGAGAGTTTCCGTGAATAGTTTTCGTAACTAGGGAAGTCGTTGTTGTTTCGCTGGGTATATAATTTATAACGGCCAGTGAATCGAAGTGAGCAAATTATGTTACTATTTGCGTGATAAACATATCATCATAACAGTGTGTTGATCCGTGTCGTCGCATCACGTCTAATTGAGGTGTCCAGATTTTCGGATCACACTCGCTGCCTGCGGCAGCTCGTGTGATCCGAAAATCTGGCCACCTCAACTCGACGTGATACTACGACACGGATCAACACACTGTTATGATAATATCTATGTATTAAAGGATGCGTGTGAAAAATGTGATGTCTTACAAAAGCTGTTGATTACTATGACAAAGGTGCGATTATTTTTGACAAAACCTGTCGATTTTTTGTTATAAAACTCGTGTCATCGGTGCAGGACAAAAATTACAATAATGGCGAGGTATGACAAAATCTGCCTATTTTTATTAAACATGTTGGAGCTGTGATAAAAGTGGTCATTTGTCATAAAAAGTGGATTTAACACACGAGAGTAATTAAAGGGCGTGTTTGAATAGCATTTGTTGGTACGGGTATATAGAGACGGCTAATAAACCGGATGTCCAGTGGTTAAAACATTGCTTGTTCTCTTCATGGCTTTCTCAAAATTCGAGACATATCTGGGTGAAAACTCCACTATGTGGGTCTTTAGGGGTTATCCTTTCTACGGGACCTGCATTGGTGAACTGTGTCAGGATTGTATGAAATCAACATAGCTTTTCTTCAACGAATGCATGAACTACTTGTCAATGGAGACCATTATATCGTATTAAATCAGCGAGTCAAAACGCCTTTGTACTTAAACTTCTAATGCATAATTTATCTTGATATCTATAAAAAACAAATCTAGAAACGATATAGGTGTATTATATTTTTCTGATTAGCAATATACTCGCCATACAATCGGATCAAACATTCTTTCTTCGTACGCATACGTTATTTTGCTAAGAAATACAGCAACTCAAACCACAGCACAAAGCGCTTATTTAAATTCCCAGCGTGTGCCTCAATGTCAGATGACAGAAGTTCATTACTTTCAAAAATGAAAATTTGCTATTTCAATAGATTCAAAGACAAACAAAAGACTCATTCAATAAACAGAAACTGTGGTACGTTTTTCACTTTTCCAGCCAACTGTTATATTCCAGAAGACTGAGTCTAAAAATACCACAAACAGTTATTTTCTTTAAAAATACCCTAAATATTTTTTTTTCTTTGAATGAACGCAAAAATGCTGCTCAATCGAGGCTTTATGTTACCTGTATTTTGATGACATTACCGCGAGGAATGAAGACTCGTCGTAGCCGCAGTTGTAGGATTATACCGCGTAGTTCCACAAATTATGTTAATATCTTGATGTTTTCAGGATGAATTAAATACTTATTGAAAGTAATATAACTAGAACGCGAAACAACATCTGTATATTTTTGTGGGTACATCAACAGTAGTCTACGCGCAAATTCCAGTACATGTTCGTAAACATACAACCCAAATAGCATCGATTTCCTTTCAGAATTAGACTGGTGGCCTGAGAGTGTGGGGAATAAGCTTTGTTTTGAGGTAACAAATGAATTAGAGATGGGCAAAATACCGAAACACCGAATAGATACCGATATCATGGGAATACCGCAAATCCGAACCGAACCAATCGTTACACACGTTACATCTTAAGAGACTTTCCGCCAAAGTAAATAGCAACAACTAATGCGCTATCTCGCCTAAGCGAGATAGCGCATTAGTTGTTTCTATTCATTTTGGTGGAAATATTTTAAGACGTAAACAGAATGCCCGGCAGAGTAAAAACAGAGAAGACGGAAAGCATCACAGCACTTTTACTATAGGTTACCACCATATTATATAGCGTATCCTGTTAACGAATTGCGATGTTAACTATTTATGGCCAGGTCTACGCAATAAATCGATAGGTTTATATAGTGAATGCCTTTACGCATTTCTCACACGAACAAATATATCGTAGTTAGATTCCCAATCAGAGACTCATTGAACAACAAATTATATAGTGGCTCATATGTACCAGAGCAAAGCGTTATCAGGCAATTACAAGAGCGGTGCATGCTGCACATGTGGCTTATGATGCCGGTTTTCAGCTAGAGAAGAATCAAAAGTGCGATTAGTATTAAAGATGAGATTGAAGGACAATCGACAGAGGCCCCGTAGCGACCTTGAAAGGAATTATCAGGCCCTCTCCCAGAAAATCTAAAACAAAGAATTGTGAAAAAAGAAGCGATGAGTTTGATTTGGGGGCACTAGTGGTTACGGTACTAGTAGTCTATGTGTTAATTCCCGAAATCGCGCCGTTCAAACAATATCCATACATTGTATTATCTGAAACGCTATCGGGGTAGTCGCTCCTCCGCCAGTGAGACCGGCTCGGGTAATCATCGATTCGAAAAGTAATTAATTGGTAATCAGGATGACAAGAGGAACAACAAGCAATTTAGAGTATAAATTATAAACATCAGCAATGAAAATAATCTGACTGTTGGCGATACTCATATCCTTTACTATTTTCAAATATTTTGAACATTTTTGGCAAAAAATAAAAATTGGGAAACTGAAGTTCCCTCATACCCCCCCCCCCCCCCCCCCACACACACTTCCGACACCGCAACCACTGACCAAGTATTGGATGAAGGGACAAAGTCACCTTGGAATTACGTGAGCTCGAGACAACATGCCGATCTTTTCAAGCATCATTCACCGTCTGCGTGCAAAGGTGTTCTTCATGTCCTTATTAGCGTAGTTTTGTTCCCGATACAATGGTAAGCCTCGACTGGGGTTAAACTTCAAACAACCTATAGAATGTCCAGTCACATATATGGTCTTCTTTAAGGAGTGTGGGGGGGGGGGGGGGGGTCTGTGTTAGGTGCATCACACGACATCATTCAGTAAATTAGGTTCTAATAATAATTTACCAAATACGTTTATCGGGTAAACACTAAAACCACAGGTTTTCGACATGTAGCAAAGGTCATACAAATGGTGTATTTGAAGGTTTTTTGTCAAATTATGTATTGTCACGTGATTATGTATAATAAAAGAGACAAGGTAATAAACTCCCTGGCTTGGAATATATCTACCTGTCTTATTCAAACTCACAGAAAAACCAAACGCGTAAATTTGTAGTCGAAATAATAAATATTGTTATTTACGTTGCTGTACCACTTGCCCAATAAAATACTTTTTGAATGCTAAAACGGGTCAAATATATTTCGAGGACGACTCACTTTTTCCTAGGTCGGACCCGGTTGAAGACAATGCGTAGACTTCCCATTGGTTGCCATAGTTGTGCCGGAAAATTTCAGGGAATCCTTCATTTTATTTTTAATTATCTACCATTGGGATGGCAAGATCAGGTTTGTCTACCAATGGGATGGGGAGGTCAAATTCGATGCGCTATCGCACAAGTATGGCGACGGAAGGAAATTTCACTTTGTGCTGAAGATAATTTGCAATACAAGTTTTCAAATGTTTAACATTCAAGATGCCCTGAAGCCTCAACACAGTAATGTATTATTAGTGGGGTGAAGTTTAGATAGAGTGACAATCGTAGTCGGAAAATGGGTCGTTTCGTTCGATAGATTTGCTTAATTGTTTTGATCGGCCCCCGTCAACTTTCTGTCAATCGCCGTGTCCGACCTAGAAATAAGTGACTTGTTCCCGAGATATATTTGACTCGTTTCAGCGTTAAAAAGTATTTAATTAGGCAAGTGGTATACCAACATAAAGCCTAATATCTTAGTTATCAGTTGACATCAATATCTCGACTACGAAATCATTCGTGTGTTTTTTTTCTGTGAGTTTGAATACCTTCCTCTCTTATTATACATAATCATGGGAAAATACATAATTTGTCACAAAACCTTCAACTACACCATTTTTCGTGATCTTTGGCACACCTGTGACTAAAACAGACAATTTGTTTCCACCGCTCCACTTGAGATAAAATATTACGCGATTGGCGATAGTATTTTGCACCACAACATGCCCCACAAGGCAAATAATTTACGCCCCTGATCATTGATAATCAGTTCATAACATTTTTCAAGTTCCACGAACTTTCGAAATTCGATTCGATTCGAAATCGTACCGAATTTCGCATCGTGATGTTCTCAAAAGTGTTTATTCTGCGTTTCTTCTTTTATCATCAGGTCTCCTGTATAGGAGACCTGGTGGTAGAAGAAAAGTTCAAATCAAGTCGCTCTTTCGAAATCGCTTTGGTCTACTTTCTGAAATATTCATTTTTGATGGTTTCATTTTTGTTTATTTTTTTTTTCTCTGGGACTATAACACGGTGCAATATTTACAAGTTGAAAAGCGATGAGATTCAGTTCGAGATTGATTTCAATTCGACATCTTTGATTGACTCGATTCAAGATTCGATTTGACACAAAATTTGAGATTAGCGGTCCCAAAACGTTTGATCTGTTTTATAACTACAATAAAATCTGACGTTTTCTGACGCTCCGTTGTCGATAGAACGGTTTTGTAACACATTGCAAGAAAGATCTCTTTGGATCCTTCTCAGACGACGTCCTGTATTTCAGCGCTTCGTATTATTGGAGGTTTAGTAAAGGAGACTCGCGAAAGGAGATTCAATGTTCGTAGTTGCCCAGCTCAGAAGTCAGAAGTTTCTACGAACATTAGTAAACATTCCAGTACCATCATGAATTTCTCTTGCTTTAAACCTTTAAAAAAGGATTACCCGTAAAGGTGATCGGAAAAGAAAGCTCGGGTAACGTTTCGCTGGTGCATGGCGAACGTTCGAGATGCTTTTTAATCTTTTCACTTATTCGATTTGATTCAAACTATCTTGATTATTCAAAAACAAAAATTGAATTCCGGAGTGTTTTGGAATCCATCTATTTCTATATATGTCGATTTTCTCAAGAAGACAACTCATCGTGCAGTTTTCTGGAGAACGAGGCTGGTGGCAGAAACCACTCTAACTGCATAACACAAATTTAACCCTTTACCCAACGAATCGGCCGCATCCGCCCGCATAATATGCAAATTCAGCAGTTGAAAAAATATTATTTTTTGAAAAATTGCAACAATGGTTTTGTTGAAATTTTTCAAAAAATTTAAAAAAATGATATTTAAAATAATAAATTTTGATATCGTCTGCGTTGGGTAAAGGGTTAATCGAAAAATTTCTAAAAACATGTCATTTGAAGCGACAGCAGAGACAGTCTAGTTTGCACAATATATATCGTAACGCGAGTAGGAAAAGACGCCGTCTCAATGTTAAAGTATTTCAGATGGCGCTTTCTTCCACCCAAGGCATTATATATGGCTTTTTCATCGGCCAGCTTGGTGACACCTGGTCAGTTTTCGTTTGAATATATCCCGTTGCTGAGATAAATGCGGAATGAGTTATCACCACTGGAACATTAAGAATACAAAAGTCAAAACTCAGTGTGGCGGTGATCCATTCACAGCGATAGCTTCGTGTAACTTTAATCTTAATGTGTCAGAACGCCATCATATACGATTCTAATGTTAAAGAACGTGTATTGAACACCGGGTCTGTGGTCTGGTCCATGCGAAATTTCTATATGGAATACCATTGTTTGTCATGTGAATAAATTGTTCGACGTTTCAGAAAAAGGTGATAAGTTCATTAACTTGTACTTGTGTTTCGATGGTACCAAATAGTCTAGTAGGAATATTGATAGTGGAGTCACATGTGATATACGCAGCACCAGTAAGTGACCATAGTATCCTAACGATTGGGAGGTGGATTCGGTTAGAGATTCCATTCGGTTGCAAACATTTTGCCTGATGCGATTCGAGCGACAAATCGTGATTCGTCGAACCTATTTTTGCAGGTTATTGTAATCTCTAATGTACAGAGGTGTGCATTGTTCGCGTATATATTGTTTACACAATGTTCTGGTATGGTATATACTATGTCAGACGAGAGATAAGCTCGAGCACTATATGCAGGTACATGATATCGTGTATACCATATTTATAATCTATTGAAGTGTGTAATGCTTTTATCTATAGGGTACTTTCTCCATATACTGAACTAGGAACTGCGAGGAATCATAAATTATAGATTATTGTTTGTTTAACTTGAAGCGGTTATTATTGGCCGATCTTTTGGAGGAACAAAGAGGAGACCACTCTGGCTGTGAACAGTATTTTGCTTTAAACTGACTATATATACAGTACGGCCACCCTGGATTGTTCAATTTCCACGGGTGGGCAATATTTCCACGGATGCAATAATATTAGATTCCAATCACTAATTATAGAAATAATCACACAAAATTTAATTAATGAAGCATCGGGTACAACCTGGTGCCTTATTAATTAAAATTTTTTGATGATGAATGTTATTACCCGGTAAACGCATGCGTGGAAATCTATGCTCGCGTATGGATTACGGCTAGTCCATGACGGCCGTACTGTAGCTTATACACAGTTTTCAGGTGAGGTTTAAACCATACCTAATACTCATAAACGTCCAGTGGGTAAGATATTGTGTAATACCACGCTCGGATCCAGGGTTTCTAATAATATGATGATTGAAAGCGTGGGAGTTCAATTCAAATTGTCGAAGAGTCTATGGCTCTTGATATCTTCTGGAAAGTGAGGGTTTCGTTTTCTCCTTATGGAAAGTAGCATGAAAAAGCACGGTGTCTTCCCAAAATAGACTGGCATGCCAAGGTATTGCCCTAGTAAAACCCTGGAGTTTAAGAGTAGTCTGTACCAGTTCATGGTCTAGTCTGAACGATCTTCTAGATTATGCCTGTGTGGCACATCCACGACGAGTTTCTTGCACATGCATTGATTGACTTAGCGAAGCATCAGGGAACGGTTGTGAAAATAAACAAATGGAAACAACTGTTTTTTGCATGGATAGCAACATTTCTCTCACCTGAATTGATACGAGAAATATTTGTTTCCCCGCAATCATCGCTGGCCAGTTTCGTCATAAAAATCGACTTCCGATTAAGCTGTCTCGCTTGAAATTTAGGGACGACCGATGAAGGTGCATTTAAGAAGCAAGTAATTGTTGAGAATACACTGTGACATCAGTTGACGATAAATGCAAGTTTCTTTGGTTAATAATAATAAAAATAAAGAAATAAATAAATAAATAAATAAATAAATAAATAAATAAATAAATGCTTGATATAGCGCTGATAATTCACATGAGAAACCTTCTTTTGCACTGTATAGCCTCATTCAGTTTGATTTCAGTATGTTGAAGGCGCTCTTAAAAAAGATGGGTTTTAAATTTGATTTACTTCAGTTTGATTTTTAAGTTTGTTACTTTTAATAAACGGAAACAACAAACAGCTCTTGGAGCTGCACGTTGTTGTAGTGCATTACAAGCTACATAAAGAATCTCGGCTTGGCTCTTTGTTTAGCGAAGGTGTTTTTACAGTAATTTGAAAGTTTTTTCTTCTTCCCAAGAAACAAATTGGCAAATCCCACCTCATAGACTTTTATATTAGTGGAAAGCATAGTTTTTGCATTTTATGTCACGATGTATATATGGTTGATTTATACAATGCTCGCCCATGTTACTACCTGTGAAAAGCCTGTAAGCTAATTTTTAGCTTTAAACCCCACTACCGTTGTAAAGCTTCTACTGTGGTTAAATCAATTTTACACCCATAGTAGGAAGTTCATCTAACTCGACCTTTGACTTGACGCAATTTGCCGACTTCTGTACATTGAACATTCACATTTCGCGAGGTTTCATTAAAAAATACGGCGTTTTGCGGTACTATCTACTACGTGAAATGACTTATTAAATTTAAAATACCTACAATTAAATATTTAAAAATAAAATTTAAGAATTGTTGATAATAATTTGACTGGAAAAGCGAGGTAAATTCAATAAATTTTGACGAGGTGTCTAGCTATCAATGAAGCATTCACTTGCAGCCGGTAGTACTGCCCACCGGCGCAGATGTGAAGAAAAACAAAACCTATGTGTTTGCGATAGAAAGTTTCGTTTTTTCTCCATTTTAAGAGGCAAAGTCGACTATTTACTACGAGTATGGTATAAATAAAAACAAATAGGTACTTGGACCGGTTATCAGATTTAAACAACACGTAGAATAAGGGTTTTAACCACTCACAAGCCGGGCGGTTAAAACCCTTATCCTACTCATGGTTTAAATCTGATTATCGGCCCTAGTACCTTTTTATTCTATAAAAAATAAACAGAAAAGAAGGCACAGAGCACCAAATGATAGTTAAAAGGCCGTTTTCCTCTTTTTAAATAGGTTTCCCCAGAGACTAATTAATATTAATAGTCAAACGTTCAAATTGATTGAGAAAAAATGAAAAAAGCCAGCTCCTGTATTTTATACTATTTTATAATAATAATAATAATAATAATAATAATAATAATAATAATAATAATAACATTAAGTTTATGAAATGATGCACATACAAATTGTCTAACGTTTTAAAATTTCAATTTTTATCCTAAATTTCCGTACCCTTAGTGATAAATTTACTGACATTTTCAGGAAATTAAGGGCAGCTAACTTTCCTGTAAATCTCGTCCAATTACGAACATTATCAACCATGGCTACTTCCATAAATTATTTTGTCATGTGAACCACTGGTCAGTTTGATCATTGAGATTTCTCTCTATTAACCCTTTACCTAACATGAAAAGCAGACGACACTTGCAAAAAAAAATTCTTGAATAATTTATTTTTTTCCTTTTTTGTCTCAAAAACATAGGTTATGACCCCTCATTGGAACGAGCTCGACGAGCTCGTTCCAATGAGGGGTCATAACCTATGTTTTTGAGACAAAAAATGAAAAAAATAATGAAAATTAATTGGCGATTTTTGAGAATAGCGCTGGCCGGTTTTGGCCGTTACGTTGGGTAAAGGGTTAACTCTTTATCCAACACGAATCGCTGACGATATTTGCAAAATATTTTCTCGAATAGAGAACAAAAATATTTTTTGTCTAAAAAAAATAGCTTGTAAAAGGAGGTAGGAACAAGATCGTTAATGCACCAAAAGCTATATCTTTGATGCAAAAACAAAAAGAACTTGATCGTCGGCTGGACAAGATTGTCGGGAGCAAATGGAAGCCTGGAATATTCTGTACGCACCGCGCTTGAAAAAATGCGTGTAAATATGTCGGACTGTCAGTTTGTTAGTATTGATGGATCAATAAAAATTCAAGGTGGGGATGTTTAAAAAAAGAATAATTCAGTTGTAACTCTATCTCCTGATTAATTTCTGGGAGGAGCTGTCGGATTTTTCCAACAATTAATCAGATGCTAGTGCTGTTATGTGCATGCTAAAATATGCAAAACACCATACAGTACAGTCGCTGTAGACTGGGCTTAATCCATGTTTGTCAGTGGTGTCCACGCATGTGTTTACCAGGTAATAAAAATCATCAGCAGCAAAAATGTTAGTCAATGAAGCACAGAGTTGTACCCGGTGCTTCATTAATTAAATTGTTGATGATTATTCCACTAATTAGTGTTGGAATCTAATAATATTACGTTCGTGGAAATATTGCCCACCTGTGTAAAGTGACTCTCCACAACGGCCGTACCTTAATAGAGTACTCTTTTACAGTCACGATAGACAGGAGAAGGGTTGAACAAACCGAACTGTCTTCAAACTGTTGGCTGAAATCTTACCGAATCACGTTCTAGTGCCATGTATACAGCGCGATGTATGGCAAACACTGTTGAAATACTCATTTTGCAGGGTTTCTATGTGAAAATAGCCTTATTTGTTAAAAAACTATAGGAACAAATACATTAAGTTAATGTCCCACTCAGTTTAATCCGGGGTCCATTGGCTGAACCTTTACTCTTTAGAATCTTTCCATTGGTAGAAACTGCTTTTATTACAATAAATATTCAATATTTTAGCAAACTAAGCCGCTAAAATAGTTTTCATTCAGCCTCGCAATAAATGATACCGGCCTTAAACAGCCCTTGATTTGCATGTTACAAGGTTTCGCGGCCCATAAAATTAAAATACACATGAGTTGCGATGAAGTTTATCGCTGTAAAGTAGTATGTAGCAAAAATTATTTTTTGACGAAAAATCGGGGTGGAGGAAGAGGACTCATGATGGTACTCCTTCCATCCAAGGCGTTTGTTAAGCAGTTTTACGTAAGAAAAATGTTGTGTACTTACGGTTTTACCTGTCGTGCAATCTTAAATAATAAAATCTTCCTGTTTCATGCGTTCTGTAATTTTCAATTCACCACGGCGATCAATTAATACGTGTATGCTTTGTATATTTTCAATAGCTGTTACGGGCGCTGCATACATATAAGGCAACCGACTTCCTAGAAATTCTCGCGAAGGTTCAATTCTTGGAAAAGTGACTGAACCATGCTTCTCTTTTATCTGTGACTCAATGGATGGGCGAATTCACTCGCAGGTATTTACACTACAGTATACGTTTAACCCATTTTCTTGGGCATAAACAAAATGCCAGGATTCCGGGATAATTTGATGGGATGCAGAACGATACATGTTCGAGTTTGTAACAGACTAGGATAAATAAAAGTTGGGTAAGAATATGTTCGAAATTCGTGATAATTATGAGGAGAATAATTTTGATGGGATAAAGACGTGTGGGGCTGATTCGAGTGGGGCCTGTATAACTAAATGAGGAAGAACTTACATTGTATTTTCACAACTTTAAGATGAGATTTTAACAATACAAAAACGAAGCAACAAATTCATTACATATGAAGATTAGAGATGGGCAATATACCGAAAAACCGAACCGATACCGATATCATGAGGACACCGAAAAACCGAACCGACCCAATCTTTGAACACCGAAACCAACGGTATTTTCAATTTTCCCTGTGCATTCACTATTTATAAGGCCTTGGTGAGGATTGATAGCAGTTGAAGTGTTCATTTTCATGAAAGAAGTGACTGATTTTATTTTTCAGTTTTGTTAAGCCTTAAGGACCAGGGCACTTGCACTAAATTATCAATAGTCTACGACCTGTACATGTCCAGTTGCTTAGCAGTGATTTCTAGCCAAGTCTTGGCTGCCTTAACAGGCAGCCAAGACTTGGCTAGAAATCACTGACCAGATCATTTTACTACTGTCATCAGGCCCACCTAAAGATGACATCTTCAGGACACACATTCTATGATTACAGACGCCTTAAGTGAGCTTGAAAAGTTAAGGCGTATTTAGAACAAGTCACCAAATTACTGTAGATATGATCTGTGTTGACAAAAGATTGACAATGTTGAGCCCATCAACAATGGCATGTGTAGCACTGTGATAGAATGACACAAGAACAACTTATTCTGTATTTTTTCGGACATGGATTCCCCTTTGGTACTATCCGTGAATCTGAAGTCACATACCGAATACCGAACCGATACCGCGGTACGCCCACACAAAAATACCGAAACCGATACCGAACTCAAAATTCCAATACCGCCCATCTCTAATGAAGATGTAATTTCATGTAAACAGAAACGATGACGAATCCCTTATAAATTGGGTGCATGGGTTCATTTGTTTTTTACAGAAAACAATTATTATTTTATTTGTCGATAGCTGAGATTGTGTGTATCCGTGGATAGTATTTTGATAAAAGCCTCCAATGACAGAAACTTCAAACTTTCAAGCGCAAAAATATACTCATAATACTTCTAGTTAACACGAAACAAGGCAGCTTGGTTGCTCAGTGGTTAAGGCATTGGACTTCAAACCGAAAGGTCCGCTGTTCGATTTCCGCCAGGGCAACTGCGTTGTTTCCATGGGTAACGCACGGTGGCGCTGTGTATTAAGGCGTACTTGGCGTTTTTGGGCTCCTTCCACCCGTAAAACTGTCCGACACAAGGTGACCTTGGCTGTAAAAAGTGTCGTTAATCCCCAATAAAAAACATAAAACAAGAAACAAATGTGTCTTGAACGATGGGATGACCTAACACCCCATACTTTGCGAACAGTAGACTGTACATCGCGTAAGATCGGTGGGGAGAAAAGAGGGGATGCTCAATATTTGCACTAAAGAACTCCCAGGCATACAGACTTACAACGGATAGTTCTTGAATGAAGGGACGTAGCCAAAGAGTCTCGGATGGGGGTGGCGGGGTGGGAGGGGGGGGGGGGGTCCACCTTTAGATTCCCTAACAAAATATAATTTCAATCAAGTGGAAAATCCTATTAGTACCCCACCCGATTGAGTCAAAATTATGAAACTACAGGCTCTAAGATGCGGAATTCCATTTGTATCCACCATAAATCACTGGGTCAGCATCTTTGTATTGACAACTAAACCTCTTTCGGAAAAACTCCATCTTTTGGCAGCATCGGGGAGCGTATGCCCATGACAAATAATCCGATTACAAAGATGTCGAAAGCCTTCTTTGTAAATACTTAACCAGAGCATGTTCCAGCTGTTCACTATACTTTAATTAATATTAGAACCACACAGATGGGTTCTAACCCATTGACATTCAGGTTGCCCGAAGTTATGGCTTTGAATGGATCACTGCCGCAATGAGATTTGACTTTTTCTGTACTCAATATTCGAGTGGTGACTACTTATTCCGCAATTTTCTGAACAACGGGACAAGGTCCAACGAAACTGACCAGGTGTCACCAAGGTGGGCGACGAAAAACCTACATATCGTCTTTTGAGTGGAAGAAAATGTCATTTGCAATGCTTTTGCATTGCCGATGGAGCCTTCTTTCCACCCCAGGGTTGATATATTGTACACACTATACGTAACGCGATCTCTTCTTTCGATTCAAAAGACATTTTTAGGAAGTTTTTGACTAAAATTGTCTTCTCTTGTTAGAATGGACGAGCCAGTCTCGTTTCATCGAAAAAAGAATGAGTTATCATCTTCAGAATATTTTTTTATTTATTTATTGGTGTTATGCACAATGGCTAATCGTGACCGTGACAGTTTTACAGGCGGAGGAAGCCGGAGTACCCATAGAGAACCACTGAGCATTGATAAGCAACTGCCAGTTCCAAACCATCCTAACTCTGTTCAACCTCCGCCCAAGCAGGGTTACAGCGGTTGAATACATGTGCACCATCGACGTGTAGTACGCCTTAGTACACGGCGTCATCGTCCCTCCAAGTAGGCAACCGGGCTAAAGTGCATTGCCCATGGACCCAACGCGGGTCGTTCCAGACGGGGTTCGAACTCGGGACCTCTGGCATAGAAGTCCAACAGTCTACCAATGAGCCACCGCGCTCCCTGTCATCCCCAAAAAGTCGATAAATGTTTGAAGTCCAAAACTCAACGGGATTTTTTTTCCCGATAATCGAGATGGTTTCGCCTGGAATGTAATCATTTAAAAGATTCGAAACTGAATGGAATCTCGAACGTTTAACGGGCCCTCCTCGATACTGCCCTCTAAAATCAGTTGAGAAGAGTGAAATGGAAGTGGCAATTATTTGTTACGTTTTTAAGTGGGTTTGAACAAAGGAGAGTGCATGGCGACGGTACACGAATGTTTTCGATCGCAGATAACCCAGCTCGTGACGGGTTAGTAAGAGTCCGACATTTTGCTCGGTGGTTCTCTCCGGGCACTCCGGTTTCCGCCACCCGTAAAACAGTCCGGCACGATATGGCCCTGGCTATTGAAAGTGTCCTTAAATTTCAATAAACAAGCAAACATCATTTTGAAACAGAAACTCAGTTATGATCAGGCAGTGCTCCACTTCCCTGTTCACCATGGGTAACTCTAAAGAGATAAAGAAGGGATGACGAATAATATGTAATTATTAACCTTTCGAAACAAGGTGGTATCTTCCATATCTTTTCATTGACATCAATTGGTAGCGTCCATGTTCATTATTTTAGGTAGACCAATTAATATTTGCAACGTGCAGTCTTTTGACTGCACGTAGAAATTATTGATTGGTCCACCCTCACAAATTCACTGAGCAGCCATCCTACTTAATGAACGTCATGAAGGACCGGAACCGCTATCTTTCGAGTTCAATAAGTTAATACATAATGCATGTTTCATGACGCGATCTCCGGTGAATATTTATCACAGACCATGATGCTCTTTTGCTGGAACGGTCGTCATTTTGTCTTTGTAATCCAAACATAATAAATACGAAGTTATTCTTCAAAATTCGAGTGCTGGGTCTCAGTGGTTAAGGCATTTGGCTTCAAACCGAAAGATCTACGGTTTAATCCCCGCCAGGGGAAACTGTGTTGTATCCTTAGGCAAGGCCCTTAACTCTTCACCCAACTTAACGGCCAAAACCGGCTAGCGCTATTCTCAATATTCGCCAATTAATTTTCATTATCTTTTTCATTTTTGTCTCAAAAACATAGGATATGACCCCTCATTGGAACGAGCTCGTCGAGCTCGTTTCAATGAGGGGTCATAACCTATGTTTCTGAGACAAAAAATGAAAACTATTAGTTATTCAAGAATTTTTTTGCAAGTGTCGTCTGCTTTTCATGTTAGGTAAAGGGTTAATCCCCTTTGCCCATGTGGAGGTACGGTTTCGATGTATACTACGGCTTACTGCACGTTGATGGTGCACTCTGTCTTCAACCAATGCTAACCCAGCCTGTGTGGAGTTAGTACGTTGGGGAGTCTGACAGATGCTCGCCGCTACTCTGTGCTTCTCTCCGGGTATCCAGCTTCATCCACCCGTAAAACTGCTCGACTCGAGGTGACCCTGACTGTCGAAAGTATCGATAAACCCCAATAAAGAAATAAGTAAATAAATATTTAAGCTTTAAAATGTAAAAACAAAACAAACGAAAAGACTCACACAAAAAGCCCTTGCAAGCTCTCAACTCACGGACAACCGAGTACACTCGGTGGCCCATGATGTGAAAGTTTGCTATTTTTTATTGTGGGTTTTTGTCACAAATCGTAGATTCACTCCCCCACCCCTCCTTTATTGAATAAGTGATTGCTGTCTAATGTGTCACATAGCCTATTGCTAAGTGAACAGAGAGGCATATTTACCCATCGTCTTGAACATTCTGATCGGAAGGCTGCGAGCCTGGTCTGGACTCGCTAAACCGAGTTTTAATTCGGCTCTGTTGGACGACCCCATGGCCCGGGAGAAATTCAATAACTGAGTGCACCGAACTGTATTGTTCACCAAACAACACTCTAAATCCGAAAAGAAGTTTAGTAAATTACTCTGTATGAAGCGGGCGGATTTAACGTATCTCATGTGACGTAATTAGTCACGTGACCAGTGTACCATGTCGAATGTCATGGTATTGTGCATGTTTTGACGTCACCATCCTGGTGATATGTAGCTACAGTGCGCCTGCACAGCACATCTTGATCTGATGAAACGTGTTTACTGCGTTGATTTTGTTGGATAGATATCACCATTTTGGTACTCTTGGGTGTTGCTTGATTAATGTCAAGAAGAGAGTTTGAGTTGACAGTGCAAGTTGGAGACGTGAATTCCGGAAGAATCCTACACACCGAAATGAGTTGGGTTAAAAATGAATTAAATATGAAATCAAATCAGCTGGGTTTGAGTAAACAAGAACCCAACTGGGTTGAGTAAATATCAACCCAAGCCAATTGATTTGGGTTCATTTTGAACCCAAAGGATTTTAGAGTGTAGCAAGATAAACAAACGTCAACTTTCAAGATGATTTCCGGTCGTTTTCGATTGTTATAGCTATTGTCGACAATTCTACACATTCCCAATGAACCTCAGAACCTTTAACAATTGATTAATCATCTATAGGCCAATAGCAACCACATGCCATTACGGCCTTCATCCGATAATTTGGTCAACGGGAAAACGTCTTTCCATAAATCACACCCTTATTACCTATCACTATGGAAGCGACGTAACAACATGGACGCGCTTCGCTACCAAGATAACGACTATGAAGTCGCGGTTTGGTGACTGATGAAGTCACATGAAATCCACCACATCCACTCATTTCCGTACATGGTGTTTTTTCTCAAATATTTGGATTTGGGGATTGTGAACAACTTGCTTCTTGTTAGATTTCAGAATCTCCTCATATTTTCGGCCTTAAATTCTTATCTCCCTGAACTAAGTTGAATCTTGTTACCATTTTCTTTAATATTCAACCCATTTATGCAACATTAATTCTCGGAGGGTTAATCTTTTCAAAACGGACCACAATTTTTTGTTCGTAGAACAACATTTGTCCTTCAATGATAAGTCGAATAGCAAAAAATGACGAGGAGGTTGAGAAACTAGTTTAATCTCACATTTGGGTTATGAAATTAAATTATCATCGACACCCCCCCCCCCCCCACCCCAAATAATACAAAATAGATTTGCTCATAATATGTTCTTGAAAATTCCTCTCAGGAACTCCTTTCTGTAAGCGTTAAAATCTCAGCCGATCCAATATTGAAAACATATACTGAGAACAAATACTTCAAGTTGTTATAGTTATTTTATACGCTATTCGGGAAGACTAGTTTCACTTGAGTAAATAGTCACTGTTTGAAACCTATGCAATGAAATTCAAATTGGCTTTTACCACGACGTCACATGACGTTTTGCAGTCCGTCTAAAATAAACGACAGCGGGATCCCACTAACTATTTCGAAAGGTGATGGGTACCAAAGACAACATAAACTAGATTTTTCGATTTCAAGAAATCGAGAGATTCACCTATTTTGCTTGCTTTTTGAGGCACCAGCAAAATCGGCTTGCTTACATAGTTGGAAAGCATTTTAGGCTGCTCAGTTCGTAACCGATGGAAAACTGTGTCTACATTGTCTAACAATTCTTCTGACATTACTGTTAGTGACACAAACATAAATGGTGTAGGGTTAATGCCGAAGTCAAGAGGAAATTGCAAAAGTCTCTGCACACATATATCGTCCCATGTCAGCTCAGTAGTCAATTATAAATGCCGATAAGCAAATGATTTTCCGATATTCCATTCAAAATGGTAGTCTAAGGGACAGAATACGAGGGTACTTCACTCCAAAGCCCGAAAACTGTCTGAGGGTTAAAACTTTGAACACGACATATAACAGCAAAATTCTCCTAGGATAAATGCTCTATCCTCTCAAAGTCTACATTTTGAGAAAATATGGCTGCAGTACTGAGAAATCGCATGTGAACGTTAGTTAATTTTTGCCAAAATTGTGCTTTGTTCGGACTTACGTGGCAAAAAGAGGTTAATTCGGGGGGTGCCGCATATGTTCCGAGATGTGTTAGGTTATGCTGCAGATATTAGGAAAGTTTCAGACCAATCCCTCTGAGAAATTTTGCGAATTATGCTAAAAGGGCATCTGCAAAGGGTTAAACCTCTCATAATAACATGTTGAATAAAAGTTGTCATACTCTGATTGCTGCACACAGGCATATATAACATTCAGTGCTAAACCAATTAGGATTGGTGAAAATTTTCACTTCATCTGACCAAATTCCCCCAAAACGACATTTTTTTCATGGCACCTGTCATTGTGCAACCAGGGCGGGCATTGGATTAAACATTACACTGAGATATAAAACAAAAGTTGCTATACTTTCACTACTGAAAGCGGCCACAGAAAGCATTCAGAGCCCAATCAACGACAATGCCCTGGCTGCATCTCGAATCCTTCTGGATCTCTCCACGTCGATCTTCAACCCCAACTGTGCAGTTCTAGTCATAAACCTATTCTACTCTCACGACCGGGGAAAAAAAAGAAATTAGGCCGACCATCCCCACTTCCAACTCTGATGTCAGAACAAATGTGTTTTTTGGGTTTTTTTTTGTTTTTTTATATGGGAGCGGCAGGAAGACAGCCTTTATGGCTATGCCGTTTCCATGCAGTTGACTATTACCTTGTACAGTACTTTATTTTTGTTATGAACTTATCATGTAATATTATATCTCACGTGACCTTCTGGGCTCCTGATTGGACGAATGCTGCACCCCTATTTCGTGTAGTTTGCATCCACAGAGCTGACCAGGCACTGCACCCAGGCACTACACGTTTTCTATTTTTAGCACACTACTATATCAGTTTTCTTTTCATACTGGGCGAATAAAGCTGATCAGGCTAGATTTAAAAATCGATTCGCAGACGCACAACATCCACAAAACGACCCGGAAAGAAATCATTGTGGAAAAATGTATCGCCTTTCGATTGTTGAAGTCACAGTTTCCGAGGCGTTCATTTTATTCCTTGAGAAGATGATCCATATCTTGTTTCGAAGAAAATGATCCATACCTGGGTACAACTTTCATGAGAACGCGTCCGGATATGAAAAACGTTGGTTTTTGCTGCTCATATTATTTCGCTATTTAATTGTATGTTTTGGGCAGTAAACGAATAAATAATAGAATTCAATTGAATCTTCGGAGTTTGTATCCCGTACTGTCCCATTCGGTAATGTATATGTGTGACAAATGTGTGGAAATTATCAAACTGCGTTGTCAAATTTCGAAAATGTTAGTTTTCGTTCGCGAGTTGGGCGATTCTAGAATACACAGTTCCGTTTGGGGGAAATGTTTTGTTTACCCTTGCCGACCGATTCAAAATCTGTCTTCTGCTCATATCAATAATCCAAGTTAGCCGTGTTTTGGAAGAAGAAAATGTTTTTTAAAAACTACATGGTATTTTTTTCTATATAACGCTGGTTGGTAGGGCTGCTACCATGGTAAGAGATTAACAAATCGGACAGATGTTTTTCATGTTGGGTGTTCGATATAATATAAGGATTAGTGCATGTCTTGTTGTTGACTACGCCCATATAGTGCCCAGTGAGGTGGTGTAGTTCCCGCCGCGAACTATTCCTTAAATAGTGTACTGCAAAAATAAAAAAAAAATTCATTCATTCAATTAGAAATGGGGGAAATTATCACTTGAACATATCAAATTCTGAAAAAATGATTTTTTTTCTGGATGGCACCTATCTTTATGAGGCCATAATGGGCATAGGGTTTAACTTTACAACAAAACTTACAACGGCGAATATGCTCGGTAGTTAACTGTGAAAACGGGCATGCAAATCATTTTTCGATATTCTATTCAAAAGTGGCAGAAAAGTTAACCCACAAATGAGCCGATTTTATGAAGAATTTGAGGGTACTCCAATTCAAGGTCCGGAAACTGAGTGAAGGTTAAAACTTTAAATAAAACATATAACAACAAAATTGTTCTTGGATGAATGCCGTATCTTTCCATGGGAAACGTTTTGAGAAAATATGGCTCCTGTGCTGAGAAGTCGCAGGTGAAAATTGGCGAAAATGCCAATTATTCCAACAGTACCCTTATAGGAACTCTCAAATCTGCCAAGGGTTAAACTTTTAATAATTACATATAGAGCACAAGTTGTCATATTAAGACAGCCCCATTGAGCCATAGAAAGCATTCTGTGCTGAATCAATTAGAATGGAGTAAATGGTTACTAAAACTTACCAAATTCTGACAAAATAGGAATTGTTTTGATGGCACATAATTTCACGCAACCATAATGGGCATAGGGTTAAACATTACCCCCAAACTTACAACAGCAAGTATGCTTGGTAGTCAATTATGAATACGAACATGCAAATAATGTTTCGATATATCATTCGAAAGTGTGCGAAAAGTGAACTCAAATGGAGCCAATTTTATGAAGAATTTGAGGGTTCTCCAATTCAAGACCCGAAAACTGGGTGAAGGTTAAGACTTTGAATAAAACATATAACAGCAAAATTGTTCTTGGATGCATGCCCAGTCTTCTCAAGTGAAACATTTTGCGAAAATGTGGCTGCAGTTGTGAGAAATCGCATTTGAATGTTGGCCATTTTCGCCAAAAATGCATCTTCGTAGGAAGTTTGTGGCAAAATAGGGTCAACGTGGGTAATACCGCCTATGCAGGCAGATGCAGTAGGTTATGCTTCAAATATTAGGACAGTTTCAGTCAAATCGTCCAAAGGGTTTTGGAGAATTGGCGCAAAGGGTGGCATTTTGACTACATTTTACACGGTTTTGACAGAAAACGAAAAACTTCAGAAATGGCATGACAAAATCAAGAAATTTCGCATAGAGCTCTACGGATTTGCCGAATTTCATTAAAATCGTACAAGCGGTTTTCGCAAAATTCGGCGGACAAAAATCGGTGAAATAAATAAATTAATAAATAAAATTAAAAAAAAAGAAAAGAAAAATAAGAGTAACAAGAGATTTTCACACAATTCGGTGGACAAAAATCGATGAAATAAAAAAATAAATAAATAAAATAAAAAAAAGAAAAGAAAAATAAGAATTACAAGAGATTCACCTATTTGAAAATAGGTGAATCTAATTACATATTATGCCAGTTGTGCACGCCTTTCCCAATTCCTTATCCTTTCCCTGACATTATGTCCAAAAGTAACAGTGGTATTCAGAAAATCTACCATTCAAGTCTTTTCACACTTATTGCTTCAACAACACATCTTATGAACCCTTATTTGAAAAAGACCCCGCTCAGCTCGTGTCAATGGACCGCGGTCATAAGCCATGTTTTTTGTATAATTATGACAACTTTTAGTTGTTCAGCATATTGTTTTGCAAAATATGTCGTCTACATTTCCTGTTGGCGAAGGGGATAAAATTTTAAATAGTGTGACATGGCAATACATGCCTCTTTGGGTTTTCAAGGTTGTAACTTGAAAAGAGAAAGAGAAGTTTTTTGATCCGGGTTCAGTTCAGTTTTAAAGATATTTCATCGAAACCATGTCTGCGAGACTAATAACTTCTCAATTTGACTATCTCGGTTTATTTCTCTCTCAGTTTATCAGTCGTAACGAATGCAGAACAGCCCCCGTGGATTGGTCGTAATCCACGCGTGGGCAGTGATGCCCACGTATGCATTTTCCAGGTAATAAAGATCATCTTCAGCAAAATTTGAATTAATGAAGCACCGGGTTTTATCCGGTGCTTCAGTAATTAAATGTTTGATGATTGTTCATATAATTAGTGTTTGGAATATAATATTAATGCATCCGCAAAAACATTGCCCACTCGTGAAAAGTGACGATTCCAGGGCGCCGTACTGAAATTTATTTTCTGATTTCGCGAAGACGGGCCTTTCGCTGTGTATTTTGATATAAACTCCCGATCATCTTATTTGCATCCCTAATAGTGACTAGCCCTTCATTTAACCCTTTACCCGACGCAGACGATATCAAAATTTATTATTTTAAATATCATTTTTTGAAATGTTTCAAAAGATTTCACCAAAACCATATCATGTGACCCCTCGTTGGACCGAGCTCGACGAGCTCGTTCCATCGAGGGGTCACATGATATGGTTTTGTTGAATTTTTTGGAAAAATAATATTTTTTCAACTGCTGAATTTGCATATCACGCGGGCGGATGCGTCCGATTCGTTGGGTAAAGGGTTGCTCTACACATAACCCAGTTTCAGATCGACAGTGCCATTATCAAACTCTCGGGCCACCGGTCTGATTATGGAAGGAATCTGTCACTGTTATCGCTTAGAACCAGTCTAGTCATTAACTTTTTTGGCGCTACAGGCGACTAAAGTCGACAGACGGCAGACCACGGAAAGGTACTGCAGTAGTCATTTTAGCCAACTGTGTGTGTCCATTTCTAAGTGCTTTTAACCCTTTACCCAACGCAGACGATATCAAAATTTATTATTTTAAATATCATTTTTTCAAACTTTTCAAAATATTTCAACAAAACCATATCATGTGACCCCTCGTTGGGTCGAGCTCGACGTTCCAACGAGGGGTCACATATTATGGTTTTGTTGAAACGTTTTGAAAAATAATATTTTTTCAACTGCTGAATTTGAATATTACGCAGGCGGATGCGGCCGTTTCGTTGGGTAAAGGGTTAAAAACTAAATCTAGAAACAATCATATCGGAATCGAAGACATTCAAACGAGCGCTAATAATTAACAACACAAAATAAGGGAAATTTAAATAAAAAAAACAAACTTGGATGGCAGGGTAAATAACAAACATGAAGAGTGAGGACCGTTTAATCCAACTGATGTCAAAATAACGAAATTACAAGTAGAGAATAATGCACCTTGGAATTTAACTAATAAGCTCTGCTAAACAAGATCAAATTGCTTTATGGTCAATCACTTTCATCCAGAAGGTTCCGCTTCCATTTGATTCCGATCTAGCCTATTCCGATCTTTGACCGACTTAGCCGAACAGACGAGTCGCCACTGAATACAATACTGTGTGTGTGTGTGTGGGGGGGGGGGGGGGGGGTGGGGGGACTGGCAATATATACCGTCTCAGGAACGTGCAATATCTGCAACTCAGTTAGATTCAAATCGCGAGTCAATTCGATTCGAAATTATCTGCCTGATTCAATTCGAGATTCGATTCTACCCAAAATTTGAGATTCTCGGGACCTTACGCTTGGCCATATCGATCGCTGTAAAGAACGCCTTTGTCATCACAGTTAGTTATTATGGAATGGCTGCCAGTTACGTAGGGCTATTGGCCCCGAGCCTGTGTGTGTACCGTGTTTGGTTCTGACTGTCCTTTGCTTTCAGATATGTTTTGTTTTCCGGCTGGAGTCTGACGGAGAGGATAAGACGCAAATGAAACAAAATTAGTTTATACAGATATATACATGCACACTAGTACGTAAATGGTACAGACATTGCACCTCCTGAAACAGTAAAATGTGCAACATATAGACAATAGGGGACACTTTTTGTGACAAAAAATATATACATCTTGGAAATATGTGGCATTTGCTGGTGAGCCTCATTCCAACAAAGCCTCATTCCGTTTGATGGTTGGCTGAAACCTTCCTACTTTTTGGAAATGTCACATCAGCAAAGAAGTTTTGAACTCTTTTCTCTGACATTTGAAAAATACAATTTGCATTTCGGTTTTGAATGTTTCTTACATATTATAAAAACGTGTCATATATATTGCAAATATGTTAACCTTGTTGCCTGTCACGAAATAATTTCTTTCGGAATAATGCAAGTCGAAAACGATAAAGTTAGTTTCATTATCCGTTGACACAAAAACGTAACCAAATCTCAGGATGGATACATGTATCAAAAGAAAACAACCGTTCCCCTTGGATTCTTCTTTTGAACTTTCAGATGCGCCCCCATTTTGAACGAGAAGCCACAAAATCAGTTTTGAAAAAAGTTACTTCATTTTTTTTCAGTAAAGATAGATAATGTTTGCATTGTTCTTCTAACCTCTCCCAATACAGCATATATGACAGTATAATTAAGGCTTATTAACCCTTTATCCAACGCAAATTTAGTATTTTAATTACTATTTTTTAAAAATTTTCCAAAAAATTCAACAAAACCATATCATGTGACGCCTCATTGGAACGCGCTCGATGAGCTCGTTCCAATGAGGTTTCACGTGATATGGTTTTGTTGAAATATTTTGAAACATTTATTTCTTTCAACTGCTGCATTTGCAAATTACGCGGCCGGATACGGGTGATTCGATAGGTAAAGGGTTAACAAACTTCAATGTTTGCTGTTGGGAACACAGCTCATGTTCCTCACTAGAAAAAGCTCCGCGAGCACCTTCCAATCATGGGCCATGAAATATACTTGATGCCGAGTAAAGCCGCAGGTAGAAAACTGTCATCGACCATTTTTCTGTAAATATTTTCTCTCTGAAGAGCTGTTGAAATAAATTATCACTGATATTGACTTCCGATTATTGTTTGCTGTTCCACTGTAAATTTTTCTTCACGCAAAACTTGCATACCAGGTTGAGAGAGTTAGTAAAATAATGCTAATTCATGCTTTGCTCTCTAAAGATGCTGCACAGATGGCGAAAACAACGAAATGTTTCAAGAAGTTCGGTTCTGAATGCTGATTTCTGAAACAAGTTTTAATCCAGCGGATGATGTTAGTTTGGTCATTTTGTCATTTTATCACACAAAAGGTATATACAGTTTGACGCACAGGATCTGGGACTATGCTGGGAATGTAAAATGTCTCTACACCATTTCCATCATGTCCCTCCATTCTTTAGTCATCTGGCACATCGCACATGAACCACAGTAATACATCGTACAGCAATCACCACAGATGGATCCCTGAAAGAGAAGAAACAATTGAGTTAATGGGAATGCTGGTATTGTTTTTTGCTCTCAATTCAATTTGACACATTTTGACCTGTATTAAACTATTTCTTGCCTCGAAAGAGGTCGGATGCCCGGTTTTCGTTCGCCCATATTACTAGACTCTAAAAACGTAGATGAGAATTATGCGGAGGTGCTGAATCGTTTTAGAAAAAATGATCTATTCAGTGTATCTTTTCAGTAGCTGGGCAAGACCACGATTTTCCCGACAAAAGGTAGTAGCATTAAGCAGAAGAAGGTATAACATACACAGAACAACACACGCGTGTGAATGGGTTAATCGATATGGTACGAGTGACAGTACTGATGGATAACACGAGAGGTCGAAGTTCCGCGATGGCACTCGTATTATCCTTCCGCGCTGTCACTCGTTCCATATCGGTTAACCCATTACACGCGTGTGTCGTTCTGCGTATATTACATGCCTTCACGTCTATAAAAGCAATTATTAGAAGGACACTCAGCAATTGATCTGACAACTCGTCCCCTGAGTTCCAATGCGTGCTGTGTGCCGGAGGCACGTAGAACACATTGGAACTCTGTGGACGAACTATCAACAAAAAGAACACATTTTATCGCCAACCAATTTGCGTGGGGGGGGGGGGGGGGGGGGGTCCGTGTTACTATTATTAGCAATCGCTAGCGAGTCAAATTGGTAATTTCATAGAACAGGCGTGTAATAAAAGACACATTACCAAACGGGTATTCGAAATGCGATTCGATTCGAAATCGCACCGTTGATTCGTTTCCATTCCATTCGAGTCCCACTGATTCATAACTTTTTCTAATCGCCAAGATGGTCTCAATATCCTACCAATTTTCCCATCTTGAACGCTGCATCCACCATCAGGTTGACGATAGAAGAAAAGTCCAAGAAGGTTCCCTGGTTCTGTTTCTGGCACTTGGCTGATTTAGTTTTTGAATATTTCACTTTTTTGATTGACCTGTCTAAACTGACGGGTCGACGTTGATACAACACTTGAGTGGAAATTGACAATATTTACAGTTATAAGGATATAATTTAATCATTTGCCCCGGCTCTACGTTTGAGTGGGTTGAAATCATACAGCGTGAAAGTCGTCAAAATCGTATAAACCAAATCACGTAATGATTTGGAATATCTGCACGTTCGTACATCCGATCCAACTTTGAAGACTCTGGAAGCCCCGCCAACTCAATCCAATTGCCACCGTGAGGGCGTGACGGCACACTGATAGATGGATAACAAACTTGTAAACAAAGATCAATGATCGATTTTTCATCGCCTCCAGTCAGCGAGAATATCATGATAATTTCTCGGGAACAATTGAATTTAATAAAATATACCGAAGTGGGAGACGAATAAAAGATCATACATCCAAACATGATTTTTGGGGAACTTTAAAAAAATGTTTTTAATGATATTGTTACGTGACTTGCTAAATATCTGTCTTCTGCGATCGAAAATCAAAACAACAAACAATTTGACAATGACTGACGTGACCTGTTTGTGGCACACTTTCCTGAGTTTGACTGTTGTCTTTTGCGAAAATTAAAAGTTTTTCGTTCACGTACACATAGTTTTTATATTTTAATATTACAGCCGGATTAAATTATAAGAAATAATTGTTGTTTTCCTTCGGTTTATGCGATATAAACCGAAAAATTTCAGCACAAGCTTAATCATAACTACGCGAGTTATGATTAAGCTTGTGCTGAAAATTTTCGGTTTATATCGCATAAACCGAAGGAAAACAACAGTTATTTCTTAAGCAATATTTACAATTCAAAGACCAGTGAAATTCGATTCGAAATTCGATTCGATTCGATTCCAGAATTTTAAATTCGTGAAGCTTTATTAAGGCGATGTAACCCCTTAACGTTTGGACACAGAAAATCGAAAATGGGCTCTAAAAGGAGTATTAATATTAGATTCCAAACACTAATTATAGAAATAATCATCAAAAAAATTAATTAATGAAGCACCGAGAACAACCCGTGCTTCATTAATTAAAATTTTGCTGATGCTGCTTTTTACTGCCCTGTACACGCATGCGTGGACATCACTGCCGACGCATTGATTACGACCAGTCCACGGCGGCCTCACTGTACGTATCTTTCGGAGTGTCGCGGTCAGAAGGTCGGGAAAAGTGAGGATGTGGGTATACGCATTCAAAATGATTTTGGTAGTGTGATAATCACAGACCCATCCAAAGTAAAATACAAGTTAAGTAGAAAACGAAATAATACGGATAAAGGTCAAGATGGAAAACAGAAGCGTTTCAGTGATGTTTGTATATTTGGTATTTGAAGCATCTCACTTGCAACACTTGACCTATAAGAGGGATAGCGGTGACTATGGTCATGTCAGGAGTTGTGGCCTAGGTGCTTGGAGCTAAATATGTGGTAGGAGCCATGAATACTGGTCTAAGAGCTAAGAGTGGTATAGGAGCATGAGGCTGTTTCGAAGATAAAAACCCAGACGATTTGCGGCGGTCTATGAGACAATACGAGTCGAACACTAGCTAGACCTAGAAAGAACGGTACGACAGGGTCTGAGATGGGTAGAAAGCGGATATTCTTAGAGTTCTAGGGGGTGTTTTTGGTCTGTTTCTACTAAATATATACACACACATTCAATCGAACAGGTCGCTAGATTACGTGACTTGGACAAGTTGGTCTATAGTACTATGCGTTTTCTGTATTAATCGAGTACCATCAATGGTGGTGGGTTCTAGGCGGTTTTGAGGGTGGATGTGGGTAATGTTCGGAAGTTGACGGATTGCTTTCAATAATTAGATACACTTTCATACAATCGAACAAACCCCAGAACCTACTTCTTGTCGATAAGAGCCTTTCGGTCCCTGAAAGCATTTGATGCAGTGGTTTAGGAAGGGAAAATGACGTGACTACCGGTTCCATCTTCACGGTCATCCAAAAAAGGGAAGACGTGTACACGTGCTATACTACTGACAACGTTCTTGGGTAGGCTGCTTCACTAGTTAGAAGTAAAACAGATGTCGGGAGGAAAAGCATGTGGAGATGTAAGGTGTGCAGTAAATAATGTCATCAAAAGTGCCATAAAAAGAGGAAGGAGAAAACCCACTTTCGATAAAGTTATCTCCTCTGAAATTATTGGACTGGCGTGGAAGGTACAATTAAGAAGTATCTAATTGTGGAGAATACACCTGTGACTTCAGTAGAAAATAAAGCGAAGTTTTCTTTTGTTGCTTTTAATAAACCAAAACAGCAGACAGCTCATGAAGCTGTCTGTTGTTTTCGTTTTTTAACCCTTTACCTAACGTAACGGCCAAAACAGCCAGCGCTATTCTCAAAAATCGCCAATTAATTTTCAAAATATTTTCATTTTTTGTCTCAAAAACATAGGTTATGACCCCTCGTTGGAACGAGCTCGTCGAGCTCGTTCCAACGAGGGGTCATAACCTATGTTTCTGAGACAAAAAATGAAAAAAATTAGTTATTCAAGAATTTTTTTTGCAAGTGTCGTCTGCTTTTCATGTTAGGTAAAGGGTTAATAATCTGACGATCATGGTATAAATAAAATATACCCAAAGTAGCTTGGTGTACCAAATGTTCCCCGCTCGTGGTGTTAACCGTACGCCAGAGGCTCGCGGTTAACACCACTTCACCACTCGTGGTGAATATTTGGTACACCAAGCTACTATGAGTATATTCAAAATATGAACAATACACCAAGAATTGTAAGCATTCCAGGACTTCAAAACTAATCAAGCTTCACTTTCTGAGAACTGGTACGTAATCAACAAAAATCGGCAAACTTCAAAGGCCAGTAATACTACTTCCTGTATTTTCCCTCATGATTTCCGCGGAGAATCATGGGATTGAGTTACGATTGCTTCATTGAAGTTGCATTTCATGTGTTATACCGAACTTGAATAAATTTGATTATTGTTGCGAAAGCTTATTCGAAAAATCGGAAAATAAATTTGGAAACTCTACTTACTGTGCACCAGTGGAGTGAATGGTGTTCAGATGTTCGATGATGTTATTCTTGAAGATATTTTCCCGACGCCGGGACACTACAATAGCGCGCTTCACGTCAAATGACAGCGAGCAGTATGCAGAACGCCTCCTATTTTCAAAATCGAAAGACTGGTGTTATGCAGTTAAATCTTACCTCGATATTTCCCACCATTCGTATCTTCGTTCGCAATGCAATAGACCACCCAGGCACACAACAGATTATGAGTAAACTTTCTTCTGCTTTTGCCACAAGTCTGCATGCGTAACAGGGCCCACAGAAATATGCAAATAGACCTGAAATAAATAAATTTATTACACATCCATTAAACTTTAAACCCTTGTATTCAACGGAATCGCCGCTATAATATAAATGATTCTGTATTCAGCGGGTGATATACAAGCCGGAACTTTTTTACCGCACCGTTTAGGTACGCTTCGAAAAGTTTCCAAATTTCGTTATACAATCATCGACCGTCTGTCGCATAGTGTGAAAATGAAAACGTCCAAAGCAAAATAAAGTCGGTTCACAAAAAATTAGCCGAAAATGAGATAATATTTTTAAAAAAACCCAATCATTTCCAACCAGACCATTAACCCAGTCCCGTTGCCGTCTCGTTTTGTGGATCCCATTATATCTAAATTGGTCAACTTTATTTCGGTAAATCTTCGTAAATCTTGACATGCTTCGAACTTCGTTTAAAAACGTTTCTCCCAGCTGTTTTAAAAATCTGCACATATTTGTACTCATATTTTTACAAGCCCATTCACGCCCAACCGTTTGGTGGCTATTATTGTTAGTAAACAGCGATACGAATTTCAACAAACACTGGTTCCGAAAAGGTTGTTTTGATTTTTTATCGATCCATTTGGTCAGTAATACAGCTTCAGTCAAAACAAACTCTTCACCTTTGGGTTTAAACGTCGGAATTAAAATATTTGTTTATTTAAACATCGGAATTAAAATTTGTTTATTTAAACTCGTTGGTATGGCGTAATCATATTTCGCTCGAGCCTACGGCTCTCGCTAAATATGACTACGCCATTTCAACTTATTATGTAAAACACTCACCGATTCTAACACACATCACGTTCTGTCTATGCCTTATTCGGCTTTCTCTTCATTTGTCGTAACTGACATATCAAGCAACCACTTTTCACAAATATCATCAATTATGTTTTATTATTATTTCTTTTTAATTTTTGCTCACAAAACATTCCATACATGTATGGTCCCTCGAAGGAGATGAAAGCCTTATCCCTTTGCGTCTCTTTTCGCAAAAGCTGTCGTCTCAAACTAACTTGGAGCGTAACCGTATAAATCTATTTTTATTTTATGGACAATTCGTAACTGAGAAAGCGAAACCTGCGAAGGGAGGGGGCACAGCGGTCACGTGCCCATCCAGTTTTTTTTCCCACAGACATGTTGCGTGGTTATACCATGAGTTACCACGGGCGCATTCAAACGTGCTAATTTACAGGCATTTCTGTAATATATTATTTGCAAATCCTAACAACATTTGGCCAACGAATCCCACCTTCGGTCGCTTTAGTTCGTTTCTTCTACTTCGACCATTTTTCAAGCTGAAGGCTAGCCTTCGAGTTGGAAGATGATTGAAGTGAAGGAAATGGACAGGACATGCTTATCCAAAGGAGATACTTTAGTGTGTCAGGGTACATTTACAGATATACGACTATCGAACTTTTCCTGCCATTGGGCTAAACCCAGGTAGCTTTGAAAATTTGTGCCCCTCAACTTTTATTGACTTTCCGACGCCTCTGATTCGTAACAATTTAATCTTTCAGACTATTTGAGTAGAAGGACACAATTGTTTTTCGCTCTTTTTTTTCGGTTGATTGCAACACATTTGGACGACGTGCTTATTTTGTTCCAACAGAAAATATTGGCTTAGCGTGTTAAAGTGTAACACTGAAATATGGTTTCAAAAGCAAATGTGCACTCTGCAAATATATTTGAAATTGTTTCTTTTCTGTGTGATGTCCTGTCAAAATGTAATAATCACAAACTAGTAGGTTTATGACAGTTCAAAACAAAACGCGTACTGTTGTTATCAAAAATGATATTTTGTTTGCCAGATACAATGTGTTTTCAGTAAAACTGTAATTCCCTATGTGTTAGAACATTGTTCATTGCTGATGCAAACCCGTAACATTTTATTTTTTGAAATTATTTACTTGTTTTATTCCAAACATATTTTTTTTACAAAGAACGGGATATTTTTCGTCAACACCAAACATTCGAACATTAGAATTGTCTTTCAATCATAATCAAAATGTAGTTCTCTTTTCATTCCTGTAAAACATAGTGAGTTTTATGAAAGTAGCTCGGGTATAAAAGTATTTTTCAGTTTTATATTCACATATAATTCTGAGGAACGCGGTGGCTCTCTGGTTACGGAATTGAACTTCAAACCGAAAGTTCCACGTTTCTATCCTTGTTGCGTCCTTGTGCAAGCAGTGGCGGCGCCATGGAGGGGTATGTGGGGGTACTTACCCTCCACTTTTTTCGCCAAGCGTAGTAAAACAATACTATCATTTCAATTGTTGTTGTATTGAACATTGCGGTGTAATGGTCGGTATGCTTAATCCCATATTTCCAAGTGCACTAAATCAGAGAAGTTTTGAAATTATGTTTGCCCCCCCCCCTCCCTCCCGTCCCCCACACACACGCTAGCTGCAAACAACAAACAAGAGTCGAGGGTCCAAATTGCCACAAGGCATGCCGCGTTTGAACGGACTAAAACATAGTGCTTAAGAGTATTCGACGAACGCTAGAATCGAGAGCGTGCAATGCATCCGTTTGGAATTCAGCCTACAGCAATTTTAAAAAATAAATAAAATTTAATATTTTAGAAAAATTCTCAAAGGTATAACTGAATGAAATCATGCAAATATGAATATCATTGGAACCGGCTTGTTCAGCCGGTTCCAATGATATCCATATTCGCATGATTTTGTTGCAAAACAGTTAAAATTTTCTCAACTTAGGGAGAGGACACCCCCCCCCCCCCCCCCGAAACCCACCCCAGCTCGGCGCTGCACAATCCCCAACTGTACCCCCTCACTTTTCTAACCTTGGCGCCGCCACTGTGTGCAAGGCACTTAATCCCGATTGTCTACGCGTGGGAACTCTTGCGCTGCGTACTAAGGTGTACTGTACGTTGGTGGTGCATTTGACTTCAACCAATGCTAACCCATCTTGGACGACGTCCTTATTTTGTTCCAACAGAAAATCTATTGGTTCGCTTTTTTCACCAACTGAAATATTCCGAACGAGTGACGGGACATAGGCGATGAGCTATTTAACTCTTTTGGTGTGGAATAATCTGAGAAACAGAATTCCTAGCGCCTAATATTCATCAGGAATTTTACAGAAAGTACAGGTTGTTAGACTGAAGCGTTATTATTTTAAAAGATGTTCTAATGATCTCATTGACAGTTTTTCAAATGATTTTCTGTATATATTCAAATGGCACCTTTATACTTTCAAGTTACGATATCGTTGTTCATGGATAGGACATAAATGGTGCATGAAACGTAGGAATACGTATCTTTGTTTAACCCTTTACCCAACGAATCGGCCGCATCCGCCCGCGAACTATGCAACTTCAGCAGTTGAAAAAATATTATTTTTCAAAACAATTCAACAAAACCATATCATGTGACCCCTCGTTGGTTTTGGTGAAATATTTTGAAAAGTTTGAAAAAATTATATTTAAAATAATAAATTTTGATATCGTCTGCGTTGGGCAAAGGCTTAAAAGCATTTAGAAATGGACACATACAGTTGGCTAAAATGACTACTGCAGTACCTTTCCTTGGTCTGCAGTCTGTCGACTTTAGTCACCTGTCGCGCCAAAAGCCTTAATGACTAGACTGGTTCTAAGCGATAACAGTGGCAGATTCCTTCCATAATCAGGCCGGTGGATCGAGAGTTTGATAATAGCACTGTTGATCTGAAACTGAGTTATGTGTAGAGCAAGCTAAATCTCGAAAAGTGATTGTGTAGTGGAAAACTAATCTTGATGAGCGCGTATCCTTACAAGTTAAGTCGGTGGTATGAAGATTGATTCAATACTAAAATGATGTGCCAGACGGGGTTTCAAATCCTAATCGTTTGACCGTATTGTGTAATATAGATTTAAACCCGTGTCGCGGCTGAGCAAGCCTGGTCCCCTCCACCCAAATATCGGAAAGTTGTTTCGGTCTGTCTGAGTAAGGCTGGGCGGTTTTGATTCTTCAGATTCAGTTTAGGTTCAGTTTCAGGAACAAACAACGATTTCGGCTCAGTTTTCTGATGTAAAAACATATAGCGAACAACACTTCAGGCTTCAGGCTCCACTATAGTTTATACGATACCACTCACCACAAAATCCACTGTCTGTATTGGATTTTCCCTTTAATCATTCTTACGATATCTAGGGGATCAGTTGCCAAGCCTATTGAGTGAGAAAAAAAAAAAATTCGGGTAAGAACTAATAAAGTTCATTTTATCTATGTTGTCACATTTTCACCTTTATTGACTCGTCCGGTGGACGAGTCAATAGGTGAGAAACTGTGACAGTGAGAACACGATATACCCGTTCCTTTGCCGAATAGGCCAAGTTACCAGAGTCCACACGGGCCACTAGTCCAGCCCCCCCCCCCCCCCCCGAAGATAGTTTGTGCACAAACACAGTAAAACCGTTCGGAAGTTTTTTGTTTTGCTGGGCGATGCTGTTCGGTTTCCCGTTTACCGTAAAAAAGCCTAACTGGAAAATCGAAATGCATCCCAGCACTTCGTCTGAGAGCACCGAAAATGTGCGAATTGGCGGTCTCTTCACCCTTGCGTATAGCTCTTTCTTTTATCATTTCACGACAGGTAGGCGAGAAATCATCTCAACATATTACTTGAAGAAATAAAATTAAAGCAAACAATAAAGTCGCAACCCTGGTTATATTCAAACGAAACTTACATTCCATTGGATCTCCGAAACAATCGAACAAGGTGTGGTTCCAGGGTCGTTGTGGAATTTGTCCAGGCCGGGGCTGAAATAAATTAGAAGATATTAGATCCAATGGCATTCTATTGTCATTGTGCAGCTTTGTTAATTGAGAATAAAATTTCAGCTAGACGCATCAATATGTGCGGTTTTTGGCCTATTTTGTTCTGAATTTGAGATGTTGACCAAATAAGAAAATTCTGAAAAGGTGTCTTCAATATTCTAAACTCTTTGAACCTGGTGATTTATTTCCTTTCTGTTCCAAAGCATCAATTGGAAGTGTCCATATTCATTACTTGACTTTAAACTAATCAATATTTTCAGTGAGCTGCCGTGCGGCTGCACTCTAAAGATGTTGGTTGGATTACACCAAATAATTCCTTGAGCAATCATTTTCGTTTTGTGATAAAGGCACATCGCGAGTGAGGTACGGACAATCGTTTTTTTCATGTGGACAGGAATGAGGCAACATTTTTACAGGTCACGTTTTTTCCATAACGTTACTATTGTTTGTCTCTTCGTATGAGAGATGCGGCACAGTGGTCTGATTGCTTCAAGGCGACAGGAGTTCAATAACGTGTGGGTTGAATATCTGAACGTCGCACCGGACTGACTCGGTTCAGTCAGATGGGGAACATTTGAAAGAACAAAATTCAGAAACCTATTTTTGTGAGTCCATGTCTTCACGAGTGTGGCAAAGGGAGTTAAAGTGTGTGGGAATGGGTCGGTGGGGGAAAGCAGTGATAAAGGTACTTTACTTTCAAAACAGTCAATGACTTCCTTTCGTGCATACCCAGTGCTCTCTCTCTCTCTCTCTCTCTCTCTCTCTCTCTCTCTCTCTCTCTCTCTCTTTCTCTCTCTCTCTCTCTCTCTCTCTCTCTCTTGTTTTTTTTTGTTTTCTGGCGTACATGCCATGTTTCTGATGATGGGTCGGCCACTTTCTTCCATTTCTATCATCTTCCAAACAATCCCGAGAAGCTTGCTGCAGAAATGAAGGAATGGTTGCCTGTTGGGTTTTCGGTTTAATCGGTTTATCAGCATGCTTGTCTGCCTCATTAGTTGCCCTGTTACAGCAATACGTATAAAGTGGTGCGCGGGAATCCCGCGCGCCACTTGATAAATACTTCTGTAGCAACGTAACTTGTAATCCTTGCTTTAAGGTACTCATGGAACCCGCGGTTCTCACAAACCGCTAGAATAGGCATGGTAAGGTAAGTTTATAAAATAACAATTGATCTCACGAAAATTGTTTCGCGCTGTTTCCAATTCGATTAGGATTTCTAGCCGCGAATCGAATCGGGGGTCCGATGTCGACATCGACATCGGACCCCGATCCGGTTCGAGGATTGAAATTCAGATTCACGGGCCCAAAGTGGAAGGTGGATGAAGTGGAAGAAATAGACCGAGCCATAGAAAAGTGACATGACACCCTAGTCAACCAATCAACGAGCCTGAAAATTGTGAGAATACCACCATTCAATATCAGAATCCAAGGAAGTCCCAACCTAAAGCCATCCAATTCTTCAATGCTTGTCAAACTACACATAGCGCCAAACTGAGCTATCATCTCAATTGGATCACTACCACGATGAGGTATAGGTTTGAATTTCATACAATGTTTATTGCAGACTTTCTGGAAATGTACACTCACACTCTTCCTGCAGTTTTGTGAGGAACAAGGTTGGTCAAATGCAATCTAAACAGATAACACAAATTTAGTAGAACAGGTATAGAAATAAATATCATTTGAGGCAATAGCGGAGATCGCGTTATGCCTAGTTTGCACAAGCACAGTGTGGTTATATTTGATATTCATCATTTAAATTTGACCTTGTTGTTCTTTCTGAGCCCGTAAATTGATTGGTTGAGAGCGAGTCGGCACTGTGGTCTAATCTTAGGTAAATTCACTCCTACCGCGCTCTAATTGCCGAAAGTGGGTCAATTAGAAAATGTCTGCATCCACGCTCCGCGTGAGCAACAGCGCTAAACTGCTCTTATCACAGATCGAACACACTTCGGAATTGTTTTCTGTAAATTCGATCATGGCAAATAGACCGAGATCGAAAATGACATTTTTTTATTTTATTTTTTTTCGAATAAAATGGGTTTGGAGGATTTTTCACTTCTAACAATGACAGGAATTACAACTGAGATAAACGCCTCTTGTTGAGTTAGACATTCGAGAATTCGACTATGGAAAACCATTTGTTAACTCGCCTTCGGGGCTCATTAACAAATGGTTTTCCATAGTCAACTTCCCGAATATCTAACTCAACAACAGACATTTATGTAATCAATTTTCGTTTGAATGCAGTCCAGTTGCTAAAGTAACTGCAGGACGAGTTATCACCACTAGAAACTTGGGAATATAAATGTCAAAACTAACTTTGGTAGTGATACATTCAAAGAGATATAGTAGATGGCCCGTCGTGTAGTTTAAAATGTCAACGGATCAGAACCCGGCTTTCGGTCCTAATGTTACCGAAGTACACTGAACATCGGATTCATGTTCCGGTTTATATTGAAATTTCTTCACAGAATATCACTGAATGCCGTATAAACAAATCCCCAAATCTTTCAGAAACAAGTTTCCAATTGTACTTGTGGTTCAATGGTACCAAAAATAGTCTACTGCGCATACAGATAATGAATTCACATGGGACGTATTGAACACTAGTACGACGGCCATACTAAGGTAACAACTGGGAAGTGGATTCGATCATTTTGTTTGATTCGATTCAAGGTACGATACGAGCAAAATTTTGAAATTCGTCGGGACCAAGATCCACAACAAGCACACATTGTAATATGTATGGAGTGAGAAGTGCAGTTATGACATGTGTTGCAAAATAGACATCCCCAAATTGCTTATATTCACATGTGACTTTCGTTGTAAAATGATTAGTTCTGTATAGTTAGTAAACTATCGGGTTCCAAACATCTGTACTCAATATGGTGCCCACTTTTATAACAGACACAGCCATAGCAAGGGGACCTAACAGGAACCACTTCGCTTATTTCTGTGCTAATAGAATCAGTTTGTTTAAGTTTTGAAATATCCCAAGGCCAACTGACACAAAAGTGACTCTGGGACGGGACCTGTTTGGCTAGAGTAGTTGGTAAGTGCTAAGGAAAAGAAGAGGTGATGTCTTTGACAGTTACATTGACAGTGACAGTTCCCACCAGGAAATCGTCAGTGTTGCTGTTGTTGTTGTGAAAAAGGTTCCGCAAAATAAGGAATGGCCTATTGCCTAACGAATAGTATATTACAATTGCAAAACAAAAACCTGTGCGACTAAAAATTTTCATTTTGGTTTTAACCCTTTTCCCAACGTAACGGCAAAAACCGGCCAACACAATTCACAAAAATCGCCAATTAATTTTCATATTTTTTAAACTTGTTTGTCTCAAAAACATAGGTTATGACCCCTCTTTGGAACGAGCTCGTCGAGCTCGTTCCAATGAGGGGTCATAACCTATGTTTTGAGACAAAAAATGAAAAAATTTAGTTATTCAAGAATTTTGTTTGAAAGTGTCGTCTGCTTCTCATGTTTGGGAAAGGGTTAACAACATAGATTAGGATCCCCGCATTAGAGCGACCCAAACGAGCTCGTTTTGATGAGTAGTCGAAAGCTATGTTTTAAAGATTTTAAATATTCTCTTCATTCGCTACGCTCGCGTTTACTACATTGTGGCAATTTTCTATATTCCGTTACAAAAGTATTATATAATGGTATAAAAACTTATATTGGTCTTCGGTCCCAGCTTTTAAAAACAGGAATCTCAAATAATTATAATCCGTGAAATACAACTGCTTGAATATGATTTTATACTACTCCAAAAAAGTAGGGGATATCCAAACTGATGTTGATAATTTTTTAAAATGGTATTGGATACGCGTTATTGGACACACCAATGTCTTACCAAGTTTAGTGTGGATCATGAATGTCACCGGCCCACGAAAGCTTCGTGCAGGCTTTTCGCACGGGTGCCGCGTTAGTGTCTGCCGGGTACGTTTTGGAATTTTAATTTGTACTGGACGGGCTTTTTCGGAGGTCCCATCGTTCTTTTATTGGTATAAACTCGTTTATCAATAGTTTTTGGTCGAAACGTAACTTTTGAGGTTTGCGAAGACTGACACGTGACGAACGTTTTCGTGCCGTTGGCATGTTTGAAGCTGACAATAAACAGACAGCAGTGGCTCAAAGCCTCAACGTTAGTCAGTGATTAGCAGGTTGTGGCCACGCTACCGCCAGGCAGGCAATGTTGATGATAGACGTCGGTCAGGTCGTCCAAGGGCGACAATTGCTAACTAGGATCGTTTCATCCGAACAACAGCATTACGTAACCATCATCAAAGTACCTCAGGAATTGGACATCAGCGGCAGCGAGCAACATATGTGCGAGTCAGTGGTCAGACTATCCGTAATCACCTACACTGCTGGAATCTGTACGCTCGATGATCTCGAACAATTCCACGTCTGATTGAACGTCACATCGCAGCAAGGCGTAAGTGGGGTGGAGCACGACATCATTGAAACAATCGCCGGTGGAGCAACGACATGTTTTCCGATGAATCGAGGTTCACTCTCGACTTCCACGACAGGCGAGTGTGGCGGTGGAACGAACGATGCCATGGCGTAACCGTTGGGCACCACGATCGTTTTGGTGGTGGGTCGGTTATGGTGTGGGGAGGCATAACCATGACAAGCAGAACAGCATTACGTGTCATCCAAGGGCGTCTCACAGGGCAGTTCTGCCGTGACAATATGTTAGCAGCTCATGTGGTGTCATTTGCGCGAAGCCACAGCCGTCAATTCATTTCCAATATGACGAGGACACAGGACCCGTGTCGCTGCAGAGTTCTTCATGGAGCAGAACATCATTATGCTGCCTTTGCCAGCACTAAGTCCAGACTTTCACCAATCGTGCACGTCTCGGTTATGCTTGGCAGGCGCGTATTACAACGCCATCAGACCCCTACCAATGTCCAGGAACTCGCCGCTGCACTGCAATTGGTCTACCCCACACATTCACTCAGCTGCCATCCTACTTAATGGAATTATTACCTCCCCTCCCATATTCCTGGCACGGAAAAGCGGCCTCCCGGGTTCAAGTGGTTAACTAATAAAATGCAATCGACCAGAAATGGGCGAAAGATGTGAGAGATTTCTTTAAAAGAACTTAATTTGTCTTACCTGTTGTGTGATCACAACCTGTAACAAAAGAAAAATAATGGATTATTTCAAAGATTAATATTTTCCGTTTGTCAGAATTACCGAATTTCGATTCGACAAACGGAGATGTCTCCACAGAAAAAATGTTAACTGGCTGAATGCCCCCTCGGATGATAAAAAAAAAACGGGGGAGAGATGGGGGTGATTGTGCTCATCTCTTTATAGTTTACACAATTTCTTTCGTCAGCTAACTCCATACCAGATATCTCAATCGGGGCCTCATTGAAAATTTAGTGAACATTAAAGATAAGCAATATTCTAATACAATTACTATAAAACTCGAAATTTGATTGGTTAATCAATAAAATTTGCGACAGTAAAATCGGCGTAACCTGTCGTAAATTTTGTGTTTTCAAAAACTATTTCAGGAAAGTCGAGATGTTTTCGTGGGCGTTCTATTTTCGTTCCATTTGGAGTCATTGACTACCGTATCCAAGGTAAACAAACGCCGTGAAAGCGTTGACTTTCTGTAAAAAAAAAAACGTTATATTTCTTGTAATTAACTGTAATTGATATGGATGGAGTTGGATAGTTTAATATTAATGCGGAAGGGGTTTGGCAGGGACTGCTGAGTAATGAAATGAGAGTTGAAAAAACAGAACTCGACAGGCTTAACGGTAGTCCAAACTTGGACCCACAGTCCGTAATATAATTTTGGGGGTTGGTACGGCCTATAGGTCCAACGCTCTCGATCCCTGTGCTGTACTATACGACCAGCAAACGATTTACTTGCAGGTCTATCTCGCCTCGTGAGAACAATATGACATATACAGAAGCTTTTTGTTATTATGTGACCGAAAGAAGGATAATTGTAAAAAACAAAAACCTCTATGTCGGAAGCGCTTGGTCGCCGTATTGTTCAGAAACGAAAGATCCATATCATCGAAGTGGTTCGAGAAAATGAAGTTGGCAGCCATGTTTTGTATTTTTAAACATAATGACGATATTCCTTCCTTAAGCGATTGGTTGCAATCAGGGAATCCCTGGTTGAAACCTAGGAAGGAATGACGGAAATCGTTTGATGGTCGTATAGTACAGCACAGGGATCGAGAGCGTTGGACCTACAGGCCGTACCAACCCCACAAATTATATTACGGACTGTGGATCCAAGTTTGGACTAGGTTAACGGTAGCCGTGTGGAACCAGTCAGCGATATTATAATATAATTTATAAATAGCAATTGTTCGTACGATGAAGACTTTTGGAGAGCTATGAGCGAAATAGAAAACCAAAATCCTGACAACTGCAACAATAATTTTAATTGTTCAATGCCAAATATTTCTGACCGATCCGCTTGCGATATTATAACATCGACTTCAAGTGCAAGCGGTCCTTTCATTTTCTAATTTGTCACCTGCGTTCGTGGCACCAACATGTACAGCTACAGAAACGCGTTCACCGCTGAGACTGAGAGGGGTGAATTATTCGTTCTGCAACAATTTTGTCAATACCAGTAGACCAACTCCACAAGACATCACTTCCCACAAATAGTTTGAAACGAACAACTGTTCTGTAACCATAAGTAATTATTACGGTTAAACAAGAGCTTCCAATCATAGGTATCAACATTTCTAACTTTAAATTTAATGTTAAATCCTCGAGTGCTTTCCGACTCAAACTGAAACATCACAAGGTGAATTCTAAACTTTGAGCAGGGAAAGCAGCCGGCGTATTTTGTTTAACGATTGTCACAAGCATTTAAAAATGATAAATGTCGTCAGTACAAATATAAATATATTTTGTTATTGGTGATAAAATGACTAAAACGTTTGGAACTATTTGTATAGTGGCAGCAAAAAATATATTTCGTGATTTGGTTCGGAACTCCCAAATGACGTCACGAAGACTGTATTTTTAGATTTAAATTGACGTCTTCAACAAGGCGTTGTTTCATAGTTGGGAGATCAAATACTATCTCAGTTTTCAGCCGAATTATATTAGAATGGGGATAACTATGGTGTATTTGATTGTTTGGGGCAGTAAACGATGATTTTACTGTCGCAAATATCCGTTTTACCGGCGGCGCGTTAAAACTTAAGTTGCGACAGTAAAACCTTCAGTTACAACCCCAAACAATCAAATACAACATAGTTATCCCCTAATTCTGTTTTTACGAGTTGGTACTGTTATACTTTATTAAAGGCCGCCTTTCGGAACTGTCGAATAAGCTGTAACATTAATTATTTTTGAAGGTACACATCTTTAGAAAAGAAGGCTTTCTCCAACGGCTGAACCATTTTAGCCCTGGCTCTTCAATTAAAAGATATTTTTCAACACTGAGTTTGGAGAACAGTCTCCTGATTGCAAGTTTCTTAACCCTTTACCTAACGTAGAAAGCAGACGAGACTTGCAAAAATAATTCTTGAATAACTAATTTTTTTCATTTTTTGTCTCAAAAACATAGGTTATGACCCCTCGTTGGAACGAGCTCGACGAGCTCGTTCCAACGAGGGGTCATAACCTATGTTTTTGAGACAAAAAATGAAAAAAATAATGAAAATTAATTGGCGATTTTTGAGAATAGCGCTGGCCGGTTTTGGCCGTTACGTTGGGTAAAGGGTTAACTTGCTTTGAATAGCGCCCCCACAAGGAGCCCATATCTTGTACAAACACACGTTTAGCAGACCCGAAGCTAGTGGAGGGCAGGGGGGGGGGGGTGCGTTTCGCCAACCCCATGAGCGTTCACTCGCAAAATGTTGTGATACGTAGAAAAAATTGCGAATCGCTTGAATACTAACATTTTCTCTGAAAGCTGCTAATATGAAAAAGGGTGCTCATTTTTACCATTCACCCAATTTATTATTTTAAATATTAGATTTTTTGATTCAGTTTCTTCGTATCTTTTTTTAAAGAAAAAAACATATTATGAGACGAGCTCGTTCCAATGAGGTGTCATTTTGTAAATTACGCGGAGGGAGGGTGTGGCCAATTCGTAAGGTTTATTTATTTATTTATTTATTTATTTATTTATTTATTTATTTATTTATTTATTTATTTATTGGGGATTACCGACACTTTCAACAACCTGGGTCACCTAGTATCGGACAGTGTTAGGGTGGAGGAAGCTTGAGTACCCGTAGAGTAGAGTACCCGTAGAAAACCACCGAGCAGTGGCGAGTAATGTCAGACTCCTCAACATACCAACTCCGCACAAGCAGGGTTAGCATTGATTTGAAGGCAAGTGCACCATCGAGGTTCAGTACGCCTTAGAGCACAGCTTCTCCGTATCCCAAATGGAGGAAATCGGAATTAAGTACCTTGCCCGAGTACCCAACGCAATTGCACTTGACGGTGAACAAACCCTGGACTTTTGTCCAACGCGTTCCCAGGTAAATGGTTAGAGGTGCATATTAAGTTGGGTTTAGAGTTCGTACTGACGGTAAACTGTCCGGGAACACTGTCAGAAATGTTTGACTCTCGCCCCATCGTATCGGAAAAATTTGAGATTCTGTCTTCGGGACTGGCATTCAGACTCAAGATTCCAGACTTAATTTCAACTCTGTATGCGGAAGAGATTTGAATCGAATCATATAAAGATAAAGTAAAACCTGAGCTGAATTCAAAATTTTAATCGGCAATTGTGATTTTTCGTGATAAATAAAGAGTAATCGCTTGACTGAACTGGTTACGTGAAATAATTCATGAGAAGTGAGGAACATTGTACAAACACGAGTGTGCGAATGCGCACGAGCGTTTTACAATATAGTCCCTCGCCTCGAATGAGTTATTCCACGTAACTAGTCCAGTCAAGCGATTATTCGGTTTATTACTTTTCATTATTAACTATAATTATATTATTTAACCCTTCACCTAACGTTACGGCCAAAACCGGCCAGCGCTATTCTCAAAAATCGCCAATTAATTTTCGTTATTTTTTTCATTTTTGTCTCTAAAACATAGGTTATGACCCCCTCATTGGAAAGAGCTCGTCGAGCTCGTTCCAATGAGGATTCATAACCTATGTTTTTGAGACAAAAAATGAAAATAATAGTTATTCAAGAATTATTTTTTTGCAAGTGTCGTCTGCTTTTCATGTTAGGTAAAGGATAACAAAAGCAATGAAGTCCCCATTACACCCAAGGCAAAGCGTCTTCCTTTGCGCGCACGGATACCTGACACAATTGTTGATTGCATAATTCACTTGTGAAGTTATCGTTTATAATCAAACCCGGAACTCCCAGTAAATAACACTTTGGAAAGTAAAAATAGTAGATAATTCCTTAATAAGGTTTAAACATATGCATACAATACATAATATGGAGGCCACAAAACTATAAAATATAACAGTTAAAAATCAAGCTATACACAATATAACGATGGTCAAACTGCTGAGAAAAGGGTGGATGCGGTAGAAAACTTATAACCTGTGTCTGTTAATTCTTGTTGGAGTATAGGTATGATATTTATTTATTTATTGGTGTTTAAGGTCACATACTTTTGCACAATGGCTAATCGTGACCGTGACAGTTTTACGGGTGGAGGAAGCCGGAGTACCCGGAGAGAATCACCGAGCAACGACGAGCAGCTGTCAGCTCTCCAACATCGTAACTCTGAACTCTGCACCGCAGCACAGGCAGGGTTAGATTGGTTGAAGACATGCGCACCATCGACGTGCAGTACACGTCAGTACACAGCGTCATCGTGCCCCCATGTAGGCAATCGGGGTGAAGTGTCTTGCCCAAGGCCACAACGCGTTTGCCGCAGGTGGGATTCGAACCGAGATCCTCTCGGCTTGCAGCCTGCACCTCTACCAACTGAGCCACCGCGCCCCCTGTATAGGTATGAAGGTGAACTCATATAATGAACTTTTATATAGCTGTCGGAAGGCCAAGACTCTCGCTTGTTAGTGATATTTATTTACTTTTAAAACCCGTCGTCGACCAGGAAACCTTGATTTAATTTGACTTTGACCTCAATCATTATGTATAAAATTTTATATTAAGAAATTCATCGGTCGGCTAGCGGTCAGTACAAAATACAAATGGCTTAAAAAGATCAGTAAAAATTTAATGTTACATGCCAATAAGGTATCAAAATTTAATTTTTACTGAACCTCCCCACGAATTCAAAACATTCATTAATCAATTAACATAACTCAAAAGTTCATCCTAAACGTAATAATTGTCCAAGACGAATAATCTGTTTCGAAGCGTAAATTAACACACTCGAGTTTGATTTACTGCACATGTGCTCGGCACAAGCTGGGAAATCGAAAGAAAAATGATATTTGATACCATTATTGAATCCATGCTGACGTGCCCCTGTAATGGTATATAAATATTAACAAGGTAAACAACTCGCTTTTCGAAAACGATAGCACTCATCTTCGTTCCCCCCCCCCCCCTCAAATTTGATTCGCATAACGTATCCAACAACACCCAGTATCAATGGAAAGGGGTATGAATAAGCTTTACAGTGGTGTATTACATGACCGTTGGGTGTTCTTGGGTTGTTCATGATAACTGGGAGAAGTCGCAGAAAAGGCCGACAAACATTTAGTCGGACAAGAAAGTGCGCAGTGAAATGAGGTTTACGAGCGACAATTATCCGATTTATTATAAATAATTCGAGGTCCCATTGTATATGAAGGGCAGATTCAAATATTAACCGTATACCTTTATCAATTACTAATCTCGGATCCACATTTATTAATTTCTGGAGTTCAGATTTAACGTTTATACACTTTTTAGCCGTAACTTTGACATCTTTTGACAAGTTGACCTGGGTGGAGGGCGTCCTTAGATACGCGACTTGCGCAAAAGCTTTCCCCATTCTCCCATTGGCTTTTTTTCATCGATGATTCTCTCGGCATAAATAGTAGCCAATGGGATGTCATTGTGCTTCTATGGACGCCTCTAGCTTGTTTTATTCCAAGGGAAGGTTACAAAAATGTATAAACGGCAAATGTGGTCGCCAGAAATGAATAAATGTGGATCCGAGATTAGTAATTGATAAAGGCATACGGTTAATATTTGAATCTGCCCTCCATAGACAATGGGACCTCGAATTATTTATAATAAATCGGATAATTGTCGCTCGGAAACCTCATTTCACTGTGCACTTTCTTGTCCGACTAAATGTTTTTCGGCCTTTTCTGCGACTTCTCCCAGATATCATGAGCAACGCAAGAACACCCAACGGTCATGTAATACACCAATGTAAAGCTTATTCATTCCCCTTTCCGCTGATAGTGGGTATTGTTGGGTACGTTGTGTGAATCAAATTTGAGGGGGGAAAAACGAAGATGAGTGCTATCGTTTTCGAAAAGCGAATTGTTTACCTCGTTAATATTTATATAACATTACAGGGGCACGTCAGCATGGATTCAAAAATGGTATCAAATATCATTTTTCTTTCGATTTCCCAGCTTGTGCCGAGTACCTGTGATTTACTGTGGTACATTAATATTGTAATAACCCATGCAATGGGATATCCAATCACAGTTACTGCCCCTGTTAGGTGTTCCCCATTTTGTACTCCGTCTTTCTCACCCGTATAAGTGTCCAACACGAAGTGACCATGGCAGTCGAACATGCAGTTAAACCCCAACAGATAAATAAACAAATTGAGATACCCAACATGGAGGTATGGCCACACATAGACAATAGTTCATTGCTCGGATTCGAGTGCGATTTTTATTCTCTGGCAGGCAGCACGATTATTTCACTCGGCTAACGCCTCGTGAAATAATCTTCCACACGCCAAACTCGAGGATAAAACTTGTACTCGAATCCGAGCAGTGAACTTTTGCATTTACTTTTTTTCTCCTTATTTGTTTTCCCCAAACAACCCTTTTATAATTGATTCAACTCAAGCGATTTGTAAACAATAGAAAATAGTCCGTCGTCGCTGAGAGTGGAATACGATGCTGGGAGAGGAATACCAGTTTCGGCGAGTGGGAGTGGGAATACGGTTTTGTTTTGGGAGAAGAAAAACGAATGAAAATAAAATAAATTGATGATAGACATTCGGTTCTTATGTCTAGAACGCTTAACAAAGTAGTTTATTGTCCCCCACCACGGGCCTTCAGCATTCATCACTCTCATCACCAAGCTCTCAGACCACACCACTTATGCTAGGAATTCGACGCAGTTATGGGCTGGCTGCTTGCCCACTTTTTGTGGAGTTTGCTCCCAGACTATTGTTCATTTGATGTGATGTCTCTTCACTCACAAAGATAATATATACAGATAACCTTTCTTTCTCAAGTTATAGATATTACAGTTAATAAGTATTGAATTCGTCTTGGAAATATCAATATGTAAACAAAATTAATGGAACCACGCGGCGTAATCACAATGCTATAACCCTTTACCCAATGTAACTGTCAAATACTGGCAGCACTATTCACAAAAATTAGCATTCAATTTTCATTATATTTTCTTTTTTGTCTCAAAACATAGTTTATGACCCCTCATTGGAACGAGCTCGTTGAGCGCATTCCAATGAGGGTCATTAGCTATGTTTTTGATGCAAAACATGAAAAATAGGTACTCGAACCTTTTGTAAGTGTCGTCTGCTTTTCGTGTTAGGTAAAGAAATAACTGTAGTGAGCCTTCATTCATAATTATTTAGTTCCTAAAACATGCCTTGTAGTATTAGTGATGCCATTAAAGGTTCAGTTAAATGAAATCTTAAATGAGAGATTCCATTAAAGGTTCAGTTAAATGAAATCTTAAATGAGAACCATTTCTGGAGTCGATTCGATGAACATGAATGCTTATGGCACTTTTCAAATTGAATCGGCTGGAATATTTCAGTTGGTTGGAGTTTGACTCATGGCTTGAAAGCTTGACTCATCACCTTTCTCGTTTTTTTCAGCATTTTCTTCGAAGAAACTCTGCATTTCCTTCTTCCGTGTCCACGTTTTTCTCTTTTCTTCCTTCCCTTCTCTCCCTGGTTATACTACTTCAGTATTAATTTCTTGCCAATATTTCAGATAATTCTTCCTCATTCCTATGAAATGACCTCGTCATGAACGTGTTGTGTGAATTTCATGTATATTTTTCGTAGATCGGTAAAATAAGCATTATTCTTTCTGTTGAATCTCTGTTCGTATTTTGTTTTATTTGTTTCATGATTGTTCTTCTGAAATAGTGTAACGTTTGCACACAATTTTGAAATTAAAAACCGTTTTATTCAGATGCAAAACAGACTCAACAAACTGCAAAAGCGAGTAGTCTGGTGACTCAAAAACGTAAGCCAATACTTGAGTCAGAATATCCGACATGAGAAAAACACAGACCTGATTCCACTTCAGGGCTTACGTCGCTTGCTTATTGTTTATTTGGGTTAACGGCACTTACAGCAGCCAAAGCCGCGTCATGTCGAGGGTTTCATGGGTGGACGATGTAAGAGTGCCCGTGAGAACCACTGAACAGCTGTCAGACCTCCCAACTTGCTCTCTACAAATAGAGTTAACAGCGGTTGAAGGCAAGTGCACCACCGACGTGCAGTGAGTCGTAATACACTGCCCACACGAGGGGAATCGGGATAAACTGTCTTGCAGAGTCAGACTCAACAAACTGCTATAGCGAGTAGTCTGGTGACTCAAAAACGTGAGCCAGTACTTGAGTCAGAATATCCGACATGAGAAAAACACAGACCTGATTCCACTTCAGGGCTTACGTCGCTTGCCTATTGTTTATTTGGATTTAACGGCACTTACAGCAGCCAAAGCCTCGTCATGTCGAGGGTTTTATGGGTGGACTATGTAAGAGTGCCCGTGACAACCACTGAACAGCTGTCAGACCTCCCAACTTGCTCTCTACAAATAGAGTTAACAGCGGTTGAAGGCAAGTGCACCACCGACGTGCAGTGAGTCGTAATACACTGCCCACACGAGGGGAATCGGGATAAACTGTCTTGCAGAGTCAGACTCAACAAACTGCTATAGCGAGTAGTCTGGTGACTCAAAAACATGAGCCAGTACTTGAGTCAGAATATCCGACATGAGAAAAACACAGACGTGATTCCACGTCAGGGCATAAGTCGCTTGCTTATTGTTTATTTGGGTTTAACGGCACTTACAGAAGCCAAAGCCGCATCATGTCGAGGGTTTTATGGGTGTACGATGTAAGAGTGCCCGTGGAGAACCACTGAACAGCTGTGAGCAGCTGTCAGACTTCCCAACTTGCTCTGTACAAATAGAGTTAACAGCGGTTGAAGGCAAGTGCACCACCGACGTGCAGTGAGTCTTAATACACTGCTCACACGAGGGGAATCGGGATAAACTGTCTTGCAAGGGATACCGCTGGTCATTATCGAACCGTGGACCTTTCGGTTTAACCCTTTACCTAACATGAAAAGCAGACGACACTTGCAATAAAAATTCTTGAATAACTATTTTTTTTCATTTTTTGTCTCAAAAACATAGGTTATGACCCCTCGTTGGAACGAGCTCAACGAGCTCGTTCCAACGAGGGGTCATAACCTATGTTTTTGAGACAAAAAAATGAAAAAAAGAATGAAAATTAATTGGCGATTTTCGTGAATAGCGCTGGCCGGTTTTGGCCGTTGCGTTGGGTAAAGGGTTAACCCTTTACCTAACATGAAATGCAGACGACACTTGCAAAAACAATTCTTGAATAACTGATTTTTTTTTTATTTTTTCTCTCAAAAACATAAGTTATGACCTCTTAGTGGAACGAGCTCGACGAGCTCGTTCCAACGAGGAGACATAACCTATGTTTTTGAGACAAAAAATGAAAAAAAAATAATGAAAATTAATTGGCGATTTTTGAGAATAGCGCTGGTCTGTTTTTTCCCGTTATGTTGGGTAAAGGGTTAGAAGGAGGGTTACCCTAAACACTGAGCCACCGTGCGCCCAGGATTTAAGTCCGGTGAAGGATCAATTGAAATATGAGCCCCGGAAGTCGTGTTGCTCTGTTCTTTCGCATCCCTTATCCCAGGCAAATTTGCATTTTCAAAGGATTTCCTCATACACATTTTATCATACAGTAGGGCCTCCGTGGACTGGTCACTTTCCATGAGTGGGCAATATTTCTACAGACGCAATTCTATTAGATTCCAAACACTGGCTACAGGAATAATCCTAAACAACCCTAAGTAATGAAGCACCGGGTTCAACCCGGTGCTTCAGTAATTAAAATTTTGCTGTTGATGATTTTAATACCTGGTAAACCCGTCACTGCCCACGCGTGGATTTCGAGCACTTCACGGCGATTGTACTGTACACAAAACACACGTATGGTGACACATACACAAGAACTCAGTAAGCCGCTGGGCGGGGGGGGGGGGGGGGGGGGTAACCCACAGCCTTATTGGGTAAACTGCTATACTCAGGGAGTCACAGATCACCACTGAATGAATTGAGTGGGTGTTAGAACCCAGTGTTTTGTCTAAAAGGCCTTATATTTGTAGAAAAACTTGAAATTTTATTTTGTTCATATACATTTGCAAGTTCATGTGTTCGAACCTGCAGGCGCTCCCCAATATATGTTAGAAAGCAAATGTATATGAACACCAGAATAATCTGATATATCTCCAGATCAGCATATCAGTATCTTATATTCTGAAATGTGTCGTTTATTTTTTAAATTATTTTATCCAGAGTCATCGAGTTTGACAAAACATGTTGGTTTCAAAATAGTATTGAGTATTTGAGGATGAATCACTGTTCGAATATTCAAAGGATTTATTGAGCGATTACCCAAATATATTTGAATATTTGACGCAATAAAAACAGACCATGGAACTGAAACAGTAATAAGGGGACGGGTATAGTAAGGGCGTGTGAAGAACAGGGAAGACATGGGAGCACGTGCGCTCTCGCAACTCTTTCCAGATATAATTGAGAGAGAGAAAAAAAAACAAAGAGAGAGGGGTCAGATTAGGCCAACGTAACGTTATTTTACAAACCCTCTATTACAATACTATTGGCAATTTGCAGCAACTGGATGATGCACAGTCTCTTTTCATTTAATATATGACTGAAGATTCCCAAGGGTGGTTCGTCCTGACTTGTGCAGTCATTTGTCCGGTAACGAACCAGTTTGCATTGATCAAGTGCAAACGTTTTCAAATGAACAGATCCAACACAATTTTGTTTCCGATTCTAATAATTGATGTCTTGGAAGACGAGATAAACAATGACAGGCATAACAATCGTTTCCAAATGCTAAATGATTTGATTTGATTTATTTCCACTTTTTACCTCATCTCAGGTGTACAAAGCAACATAAAGCAGCATAAAATAATAATAAGCATGTCTGTGGTAGTTATAAAATATATACTTGTCAGAATAATACGGTCTATTTCTCTCTCTCTTCTCTCTCCCTCTGTCTCTCTTTCTCGTGTGAGTGTTAACAGCATTATAACCGTATCGAGTCACAAGGTTGATAGGGGGGGGGGGATATAATAATGTGTCTGAACTATCTACAGATATATACATATCACCGTGGGGCAATATTAGGCTTGGGTGGCTAGGCTTTGATACGTGGTAAAATCACAGGAACACAATGGAAACCGATCTAAAAGTGGATGATCAAGGGTAATTTTAGTACTTGACAAAAGAATACTGGTTACAGTGTGCATTCCTTCCTTCCAACCGGATGTAGTATTTACTCGGGACTTTTCCCTCCTTGTATTACAATCAGCACGAACGAAATTTCGGTAGGCTGTTCCAGGCCCCTTGACCTATAGATAACAAGAAATTGATTGGAAGAGAACTCTACTCTGCACAGTCGAGATGTTGGTGAGATGAACTAGGGCTCTAGACCTATCGACGAAAAGGAGGGCGTTTTGAAGAAGGGTGAGTGTGCACACTGTAAATACAAGAGATGTGAAGTGAAGAGATGTATTGTATCCACGGGCTTGTATACACCCCATTACTATGTTTACTATCTATTAATAAATAGAGAAGTTTGGATATTTTGGGTTCAGTGCAAGATACAAGTTTGGCCCAAAAGTTTACGCTTCTTGTTTTTATCGTGGTGCCTATAGGGCTTAAACCAAGTTCACCATATAGCAGGCTACTTCCCGTGGATTTTTTTAGTTTCAGGATGAATTTTAAGAACCAGAGTTCTAGCTTTTGTAACACAGAGACATTTGTGTGCCCCCATATTTCACACTCGTAGAGCATAATTGGAACAATAGATTTAATGTATACCTCTATCACGACGTCGATTGGGAGCTGATGTTTTCTCAACTTGTTTATCAGAGCATACCTTTTTTGCCCCACTACATCTATTATTTTTTTCTGAATTATATGATCCCGACTTTGTAAAAGTGGTTCCTAGATATTTATAGCTATTGACAACTTCTATTGGCATACAACCTACAGAGAAACTATCACTTGGGCTAGCTCTGCTACCGAATTTTATTATCTTAGTCTTAGAAATGTTGATTTTAGAGATGGGCAATATACCGAAAAACCGAACCGATACCGATATCACGAGGACACCGAAAAACCGAACCGACCCAATCTTTGAATACCGAAACCAACGGTATTTTCAATTTTCCCTGTGCATTCACTATTTATAAGGCCTTGGTGAGGATTGATAGCAGTTGAAGTGTTCATTTTCATGAAAGAAGTGACTGATTTTATTTTTCAGTTTTGTTAAGCCTTAAGGACCAGGGCACCTGTACTAAATTATCAATAGTCTACGACCTGTACATGTCCAGTTGCTTAGCAGTGATTTCTAGCCAAGTCTTGGCTGCCTTAACAGGCAGCCAAGACTTGGCTAGAAATCACTGACCAGATCATTTTACTACTGTCATCAGGCCCACCTAAAGATGACATCTTCAGGACACACATTCTATGATTACAGACGCCTTAAGTGAGCTTGAAAAGTTAAGGCGTATTTAGAACAAGTCACCAAATTACTGTAGATATGATCTGTGTTGACAAAAGATTGACAATGTTGAGCCCATCAACATGGCATGTGTAGCACTGTGATAGAATGATACAAGAACAACTTATTCTGTATTTTTTCGGACATGGATTCCCCTTTGGTACTATCAGTGAATCTGAAGTCACATACCGAATACCGAACCGATACCGCGGTACGCCCACACAAAAATACCGAAACCGATACCGAACTCAAAATTCCAATACCGCCCATCTCTAGTTGATTTGTAATTTCCATTTCACACAATATTCGTCAAAAAAATTTAATAGATTTTGCATTTGTTTCCTTGAGCTCGAAAGAAGAACCGTGTCGTCAGCATATAATAAAATAAGGAGTCGTAGGTATACCTCAGGGTCATTCGTATTGCGAAATGAATTGATTCAATATCAGAGCAATCGTTTCGGAGTAAGAAAGGTTCCAGATCATTAAGGTATAGTGAAAATAGAAACGGGGATAAATTTTCCTCTTGCCTTAGGCCAACATTACTAGTAACGAAGCCAGATTTATTTTTTCCTTTCATCACCGATGATTTTATATCACTATACATACTTTTAATTATACGGAGAACTTGCCCATCTATATGATGTTGAGTCAGCTTTGACCATAAAGCTGAACGCCAAATATAGTGGAGCCCACTTAATTGGATATCTCTTAATTGCATATCCCTGTTAATTGAATATAACTTTCAAACACAAAACCATTTACCATACCTCCAGTACAAATTTGATCTGTTAATTGCATATGGGTTGTAGAGTAAACCCCTGTTAATTGTATATACATTTTTGTAATATGTTGAAAAAATTACTGTGACACGCACCAAATTCCCCTTATTTATCAACCTTTTGGGCCTCACTACATCCAATACAGGCATTCATTCTTTTATTATTATTATTCATTCTAGAATAAATGCTCAGTTTACCTCCAGAACACAGGAAACTTACCAAATCCCTGTTAATTGTATACTCCTGTTAATTGAATAATTTTCACTGGCAAAATGGATATTTAATTAAGAGGATTCTACTGTAGTATCAAACGCCTTTGAAAAACTACAAATACGCAGTATAGGGGCTTCTTATTCAATCTTACTAATTCTCTTACAATATTCAGCGAGAAAATATGGTCAAGTGTGGAATATCCTTTCCTGAACCCTGCTTGGGCTTCAGACAGTAATGAAATTTCACAGAGGAAGATTGAGATGCGTTCACTCAACAGACTTGTGAACATTTTTGAAATATTGCTGACCAACGTAATTTTTCTATACACTGCAAAAATATAGGTTCTCTTTAGAACCAAATCTGGTTCTAATCTTGTCCCTGAGATGGAACCAGTTCTGTTTAAACAGTATTTATTTCAAATCAAATAAATTTACCAAGATTAGCATTCAGTTTTAACAGAATATTACATGGACTGAAGTAGATTCAGCAGTAAACTTGGAGCTTATTCAACGCAGTCGCCAAACATTTTGAAACAAAGGGGATATGAATAGTTGGCATATCGAACCAGTTTTGGTTCTGTATTGAACCAAAACTGGTTCGATATGCCAACTGTTCATATCTCCTTTGCTTAATAATGATTTGAGACAACCTCGTATAAGCTCTAAACTTACGGCTGAAACCGCCTCAATTTATGTTTAATTCTGTTAATATTTAATGTTAATCTTTATAAATTTATTTGATTTGAAATAAATACTGTTTAAACAGAACTGGTTCCATCTCAGGGATAAGATTAGAACCAGTTTTGGTTCTAAAGTGAACCTATATTTTTTTTGCAGTGTAGTTGTCTACATCTAGAGAGGAACCTTTCTTTTTATATATTGATTTGATGATGCCGACAGTCCAGGCCGAAGGGAGATTTCCACTCTTGAGTATAATATTAAAGAGTTTGGAATATATAACTTTGAACAGGTCGAAAGTTGTCTTTATATATTCGTTAACTATGCTGTCGATTCCCGATGCTTTCCTATTTTTTAATTTTTTTACGATTTTTTCTATTTCTTCCACATCAATATTGTCGTTTAACATAGAGGTGTCCTGTGAATGGTGTGGTGGCACTGGGGAGTCATTGCAGTGCGTTTCGTCTTGAGGAGGATCTATATCAACATTATCTTCATGTTTATAATATTCGTAGAATTTTTCCACAGGAGGTGTGGGAGTGTGTTTCGAGGGCCTGTCCAAGGATTGCATGATTTTCCGGAATTCCTTACTATCTGTTTTTTTACAAGTGGTCATATATTTAAATCTACTACTTTTTAAAGCTATTTTGTAAATAGTTCTATGCCTGCACAGGAGACGTTTATTTTCATTGTTTGGGGACCTTCGAAATGTTTTTCTTGCTTTCCTAAGATTTCTCCTAGCTGAGAGGCAGTCGTATGTGAACCAAGGTCGGCTATAAATTTTATTTTGTTTCTTCGGGGGTTTATCATTATTTATCCCAACACCAAATGTTTCTTTTGCCGCACCCAAGTATATGGAACATAAAATGGTATTCACCTCGTCAATATTCTGTTTTGTAACACTTTCTTTTGTCTCAAGAGTCACCAGTTGTTCTAGTAGCGAGTCAATCATTTTTGCATCAACATTATTTCAACATCAACATTATTTCGCAGTTCAAGTTACTGGCAAAGGTCACCTCGTGTTGTTGGTCTTGTGTAGAATCAACATTCAGTTTTACACTATTACCGTTAGACTGAAACCTGTTATGTTTTTCTTCCACCAATTCACTGTCCTCGGGTCTTTTGTAATCATGTAAAATCTGTCAAGAGTTCGGCGAAATCAGCAGTGCATTTCAGATAATCAATGACGTTAACCCCTTTACAAGTGGCTGCTCCCACATTTGTGTCACTGCCAAATCGGCCGTTTATTATAAGTTGATTATTATTTTTACAAATATCTATTAATTTTCGCCCAAATGTATTTGTAAATTCATCCTGAGTGTGCAGTTTGTCCGCAATCGCATTGTTTTTTATAATCCTCCTCAGCACGGAGTTTGACAACTCATTACCTCTTCCGATTCGAGAATTGAAATCATCCACAAGGGCAATATTGTCACTTACCGACAATTTATCCAAGATTGATACATATAGGGCCTCATGACTGTATCCATTATCATATCTTGAGCCCTCAAAAGGCATGTACACATTTCCTATTAAGATATTCGAGTGGTTTCCAGTGTCAAACTTTATCCACTGAATATTTTCATTATCATCGGGAATAACTGAAATTAAGTTGTCAAAGTTTTTTTCACTGCTATACAGATACCACCAGATCTAGTAGTTGATAGCATTTTACGGTTTTTAACGGGAAAATGTGAAAACCATCAATTTGTACTATATCGATATCGTCAGTCTTAGATTCTTGGAAGCATAGAATGTCGAAATCTGAGATATAGTCAACAAATTCAGGGTCATTCAGTTTTTGACAATAGGCCACAAACATTTAACGATAACACTTTAAATCTGACACTTCTCGGGCTGACCTACTCGTCGCCTCTCCTTCCAACATCCAGTGTGTGTTTATGTGGGGGCTTGGGTTGCTCTATATGGTGTTGGCGTAGAGGGGGGATACAGTCTATTGCTTATAAAGATTCTGTCCCCTACAATTCTAGCATTGTCCCCTTTCTGTTTCGCAGTTTTCAAGATTGGCACAAGAACAGTTCTTCGGTAGTCCGCTACTTGATTGGGGAAATGTTCACTTACATAATAGTGCGAGTCTTTTAAAATGTATGATCTATTTCTCACACATTATCGGTCCTTGTAAAAAGTAAACTTTGCAACTATAGGTCTAGCCTTACTGGGATTTCTTTTACCCAGTCTATGGACCCTTTGAAGAGAGATTTGCCTATCTATCTTCATTTTATCCTTCAAAAAGTCTATTAACACTGTGTCTGTCGATGTGGTGATTTGACCGGTTACGGACTTTTTTATTAGTATCGAACCAGCGTATCTATCATGTAGGAAATACCCCAGAACATTGAAATTGCACATAAACCTGGCAACAAATCTTATTTATGTTGTGTAAAAAATGCCTGATAGGAACAAAAAAGGTAAGAATAAATATGTTGTTTATCTTTTTATTGACTGGTTTCAATAGTAAGAAATTAGGATATTTCAATTAGGGCTGTCACGATTTTTCAATTTAGGAATCGATTAATCGTCGCAAATAATCGATGATAATCGATTAATCGTACCTAGATGACCTTCCCTCTCCCTCTCTTTGATGTTGATAAAAATGAAGTTCAAGTCAGTTGACCTACCTACCTGAATAGTGAGCACAAGGCTTGGAACTTTGGGAGGCCCAGGACCGTGGACTCTTGGGTCAGATCTGAATTCCCCCCCACCCGAAAAAAAAGTCGCCGAACTAAACTGTTAAGAAGAGGACTGTTCCTTGAATGATGATGAAGTTATCACGTCAGGAATTGTGCTGACTGCATACCCACTTGTGAACTTGCCAATTTGAGACTAGCTGCAAAAACTGTAATTTTGACGGGGCAAAAAATAAAGTAAATTTCTATCCTAAATCCCCAAGAAGGCTCCATTTAATAGTAAATTTCAAAATTTTCTTGAGGGGTGGGGGTGGGGGTGGTGGGGGTGGGGGGTGGGGAGGAACAAAAGTTAAAACTCCACTCCATTCCAGCATCTTGAAGGTAACCCCATTTTCTCTTTTGAGAGGGTACGTTATGATGGTTTATTTGCTCAATTTGGTGTTTTACTGTGCAAAATCATCGGTTATATGTATAATTTTCTTCATATCGGACTCGGGAAGAAGCTCTCACTGCTGTTAACGGTGGGATAGAATGAGAGCCGCAGACGGTCCTGGGAAGGGGGGGGGGGGGTGTAGAATGGACATCACAGGTCCGTGACAACCGAAGACGCAAAGAGATAGGGGGGGGGGGGGGGGGGGTAATTTATTACCGGTACCTGTATTTCTGTGTGTGTAGTGCATTTTTTTTCCTCCAAAGAGAATCCTGACCACCACGATTCAGGAAACACCGGTGGAAAACCAACAAATTGGCACATGTTTTTTGGTTTTTTTTTCATGAATGGAACCTCGACAGTAATGCAACTACGCACTCTCGCCACCTCCACAGGCATTGGAGGCCCATATCGAAAGCCTTCCCATCATTTTCAGCTCAGACGTATCCATAGGACAGGTCTACTTACGCTTTTAACCCTTTACCAAACGTAACGGCCAAAACCGGCCAGCGCTATTCTCAAAAATCGCTAGTTAATTTTCATTATTTTTTCATTTTTTGTCTAAAAAACATAGGATATGACCCCTCAATGGAACGAACTCGTTTCGATGAGGGGTCATAACCTATGTTTTTGAGACAACAAAATTAAGAAAATTAGTTATTCAATATTTTGTTTGCTAGTGTCGTCTGCTTTTCGTGTCAGGTAGAGGGTTAAATTTTAAAACATCAAAAATACATTTTTCAATATCGAAATTTTACAACGCCACAAAATACCCGATTCTTTAAACCGGAATATCAATGTTGGGGAGGGGCTGCATAACAAACCCTGTTACCGGACAAACGACCCTATATTTCGAAATGAATATTCAGTGGGTTAAGATAATTATATATACATACCGTTTGTGGTTGTACGGACATTGTGTTTCTTTTTAGTCAGAAAACCTACAACAAAAATGATTTTCATTGTAATACATTTGAGGGTTACGAACATAATTTTGCATTTTAATACACACGAGTACAATTTTACCGGAATCAGTTTGTGTGGTTATCCGTCATCCTGTTCGCATGCGTAAACGAACTTTACAAGTAACATTAACCCTTTACCCAACGTAACGGTCAAAACCGGCCAGCGCTATTCTCAAAAATCGCCTATTAATTTTAATTATTTTTTCATTTTTTGTCTCAAAAACATAGGTTATGACCCCTTATTGGAACGAGCTCGTGGAGCTCGTTCCAATGAGGGGTCATAACCTATGTTTTTGAGACAAAAAATGAAAAAAAATAGTTATTCAAGATTTTTTTTTTGCAAGTGTCGTCTGCTTTTCATGTTAGGTAAAGGGTTAAAAAACAATTATTGGGTGGGTTACTGTTTTAACTTTTGCTTCCGCCCCAAGAAATCCTTTCTTACCTTTACTTTCTTTATTACCCCCCCCCCCCCCCCCCCCCCCCCCACACACACACACACCAAATAATGTTCCTGTTTTTTCGTAATTTAACCATCCTCATTTAACCCTTATAACACCAGAGACCGTTTTTCCAACTCGGTCACAAGCTACGTCATAATGTCATTAAGGGGGATGACTGCAAGGTAAATGTATTGTGTAGACCAATCAATGTTTTCAACGTGCACGTTGAAAATATTAATTGGTCTACCCCCAAATAATAAATATGGGCTCTTCCTATTGCTACCATGGAGCTGACGTGGAAGATACCATCAGGGTTCAACGGATTAAACATTCATTCCATAGCTCCGAATTAACCGATATCGAGAGGTCAAATGAGATATTATGTTAACCCAAAACACCCGTGACTTATACCGTCATTAAAATCGACTTTCGATAAAGTTATCTGTTATTTTCGTTTATTTAAAGAAACAAAAGGAAACGCAGCTTTGGCTTTTTGTGTGGCAAGCTAATTAGAAGCAACTTGTTCACAGATTATCCGCCATCAAGAATATCTATCAGTATCACACCCCCCCCCCCCCCCACACCTGCACTCAACGTCCACTTTGTCTCTCTGTTTAGCGAATGTGCTTTTTACAGTAATTCGGTTGTTTTTATTTTTCCAAGAAAAAAAAGTAGCAGACCCCACCTCCTAGATTTTACATTAATGGACTGGACAGTGTCTGTATTATATTTCACGATATGCGCGGAAAGTTGATATAATGAACATGAATAAAAACGTTACCAGAGCTCAAAATAAGAGGTGTCGCGTCGCCTTTTGCTATGCAAAACTTGCAAAAAGCTACATAATGTAAAATTATGTATAGCATTTTGCGATACAAGATAATCAACTGCAGCCTATTAGGGTGCAGTTGATTATCTTGTATCGCAAAATGTAAATGAAAATTTGCAAACAAATTTGAAAACTAGTTCACTGATGCTTTACTTCTGATTGTGGAACATTCCAGGCATAACTCAGATTAACTCTCCATCAAGCATCATTAGCAAATTCATATGTAAGATGAGTTCTGTTGGTTTAAATACTTCCTGTTTTTAAAACATTTTGCATAAAATGTCCATTAAAAATAACTACAAGCCCATCAAATTAAAAATCCCAACTTCCATTTTGAGAACTCTATAAAACAACCAAGACGCCATTTATAACAGTATACAAGTCCATGCAACCCTTAAAGGCAGTTCAGTTAAAAAAACATAGTAAATGTTTCATGTGTTGCAGATCATTTGGAAATGCCCAGAAATGGATGGAAACTATTCTATCTACTTAGAAGAATTCAATATAAAACAGCATAACATAACTCTGGTATACAAAAATAGCTATGTAATTTTTACAAAATGCTATCCATTTTTTAGGAAATGCGTAGCATTTTGCTACGCAAAGAAAACAAGTTATTTTGAGCACTGAACGTTACAGACCGTCAAATGATGGTAAAAACGCCGCTTCCTTATTTTTGAAAGGGGTTTTGATAGTCAAACGTTCAAACTGATTGGGGGTAAAATGTAAAACGTCAGCTTCTGTATTTTTATACTACTCTACAGGATATTGATCGAAGTTTGTAAAATGGGGCACACATCGATGATACAAGTTCGCTGATATGTCGAAGTTTCAAGCGTTATATGAAATTCCCATACTCGTATTGTTAACTTTACTGACAGCTTTTTGATATTAAGGTAAGCGAACTTCAGTGTAAATCTCTTCAAATGACGAAAATTGTCAGCCATGACACTTTGCCTTTATTTTTTCAAGGAACTCCCTTCTTCCGATAATCCTTTTCAGTTCAATTTTATGAGCAGATAAGCAATGCTGTCCTAGTACTGTACATCATGTTAACCCTTTACCCAACGTAACTGCCAAAAGTGGCCATCGCCATTCACAAAAATCACCATACAATTTTCACTATTTTTTCATTTTTTTTTTTTTGCCTCAAAAATATGGCTTATGAGACCCCTCATTGGAACGAGCTCAAGGAGCTCGTTCCAATGAGGGGTCATCAGCTATATTTTTGACGCAAAAATTAAACAAAAAGGTATTGAAGACTTTTATTTACAAGTGTCGTCTGCCTTTAGTGGTAGGTAAAGGGTTAATACAGAAGTTTGCTCGAGAAACGGGGAATGGGAAAGTTTATTTTATGAATTTATTTTACTTGTAGACGTGGACCTGTTTTCTAATGGTTCATGTCTGTATACAGAAAAGCAAGGATACTTTGCACCTCCGATTTTCTGGATTAAAGCAAAATATTGCCACCAAATATGTTATGGTCGTTATACGAGGTGGAAATACATATGCATGCCGAGGTTGAAGTCGACTTGGCCTCGAGAGACTGAGGAGACAGGGCATGTCACGACAAACGAAATAGCTCAGATTGTTGTGAGATTGTGACATCTACGTTTTTTAATGGTGGCTTATGTCCACAGAATAACATAGGATGAGATATAATCGGGAATAAAGCAAATATTGCCTCCATACATGTTGGTGTAGTTATATGACATAGAATTGCATACACTTACAGAGGCTGAGCAAATAGGGCACTTCATAACACAAACTTCAGGCAGCCTTCCCCACCCCCACCCCTCGTTACGTTCGACGCATCGGCTACAGCACTGCCAAAAGTTACTGGACTATTTTTATCTAAAATTAAATTTACAGCATTTCGAGCAACGATACAACAGGAAGTCGGAAAATAAACATGACAGCGTCGTCCCCTGAGCTCCAATGTGTTCTATGTGCCAGTCGGCACATAGAACACATTGGAACTCAGGGAACGACGTGTGTAAGACACAAGCCATCGAAATTGCCAGTGACTGTTTTGAAATGTTGTGTTTGTCAATTTAAGAACGTCTGTTAGGTTTAAGTTTCACTTAAAATTTCATTGCAGGCCCACAGCCGTCTTTGTTCTGTTGAACTAAATTGTTTTTTAAAATTTACTTATTCGGTACAGAGTGGATTTTTATCGCAACACCTTCAGAGTGATGTTACTGGAACAACATTAGCTCAAAAACAGTCATTGTTTGTGGAAATGTTTTGAAACATCACTCACAGTTTCCTCTAACGGGTCGAGGGGTTGAACACAGGTTAGTCATAGGAAACGTTGCATTTCCAAAGCTACGACACAACACCTGCGCTTTTTTCTGGGTGGTAATTTCTACTCAATTAGGGTGTCCAGTAATAATTGAGTTTTGCTCCGCTGGAAATACCAGGATACCTAATTTGACCAGAGCAAAACACAAAACAAAAATACAAAACAACAAAAAACAGTACTGCTACAGTATCATATCACAAGTAGTAGGCCGACAGTACAGTCAGCGTGGAGTGGTCACTATCCACGCGTGGGCAGTGCTATTCACGCATGAGTTTATCAGGTAATAAAAAACATCATCAGCAAAATTTTAATTAATGAAGCACCGGGTTGCACCCGGTGCTTCATTAGTTAAATTTTTATGTTTATTCCTATACATAGTGATTGGAATCTAATATTATTGCGTCCGTGGAAATATTATCCACTCTTGGAAAGTGACCAATCCACGGCGTCCATACAATATGTATATTTGTCCTTTATATGGCCAGAATTTGTCCACGCAATCACACAGCATATACAGCACGTGGAGAGTGTATTGTCACTAAATCACCCGTGGAGTGGCGATTGCACCCAAGCATTAATTGCAGATTTGTTGCAAACCATAACAAGCACAAGCAAAGGTCCATTGGCTGAAACATTGCTTGTGATTTTTGTCCATATGTGCAGAATTTGAAAGTGATACTTTGGGTGATACCTCCACTCTACGGGTGTTTTTGTTACAATCCACTCTCCACGTACTGTGCATGGAAAATTGTCCAATAAATTCTTCTTTTACAAAAGAAAATAAAGAGTGACCTCCACCCAGAGCCCGCCGATGCTTTTTTTAACAGAATGTATAGTTCCAAGAAGAACAGGGTGAAGGTAACAACAAGGAAATATATCATTTTTTACTGTATGAACAATTCCTGATATTAATAGAGCACTAAGATTTCCAGAAAGAAATGAAGTCAATAGTAACAAGTGGAAGGAAACAGTGGTTCTGATAAGTGGAAACCACTTAGTGCAGAGTACTCAAATTTGTTTGACGAATTTACCTCACTGACCTGATGTACTTTCCTCTAATGTATTGCCGAGTCCTTCAAGATTGGCGAGGGCCGATCTTCGTTGATTAAAAATGGCGAATCCAGATACCATATCATTATTTAACTCTTAACCTGCTGAGTATTTTCTTTAATCTTTTCATGAAATCCAGTCATGGCTGCTATGTAGCAGCCATGACTGGATTTGAGGAAAAGTTCGAACAAATGGAGCTCAGCTATGATTCGTGACATCATTGGTCCAATTTACAGTATACATTCTGTTAAACAGAAGCCACGTTATACTCTTTCTGCTGGCAACTGTATAGGTGTCTTGGTGGGAATATCTGCCAGCAGCATGCAAGAAGGTAAAGAAAAAGACATTCATACAGCAATTTGTTTTTCACATATATTATGAGATGCATGTTGGTGGACATTTTTACGTTTGTTACAAACTACAGACCCAGACTGAGTCATCATGTGCGGGGATATATAGCATATAATATCGCCAATAACAGGAATATGTTTCAGAGTGTCTTTTGGAATGAGACCTGGATTCAAAGCCTTCTTGCATTCAGATCCCACATTGAACAATTGTGAATGTCGCTCACCGATGCTCCGTTGTTCTTTGTGCTTTCGCCAGTTTCCCCATAGCGCCTATAACTGTCCATTTCTCCAAAAATGCAGATAGAGGGCATCGTAAAAAGTATATTCATTTCTCAGCTTCGAAACATAGTTTACCACCCTCTTTGAAACGATGCGTCAAAAGTAATGTTTGGGAAGCAAACAATACCTCCCCAAAACAATTACCGTTAGGACGAGTCGTAAAAGGCCCCCTTCCTTTGACACCATTTCCCACACTTCGACCATGTGAACACTTTTGTGCTCATAAATCGAACCAAAAAAGTAAGTCCTCCACAGACTGGTGGAAGATTGAGGCACTGGCACCAGAAGTATCCATCCTCTACCATCCATGTATTTTAGAGCATCTAAATAAATTAGGGGCTTTACAATTTTACTTGTACGGGTATCATGCCCCCATTGTCTAGAATACAACTTCTTAGTTTATTAATATACAGATCGGCCGACGTGGACTGGTAACTTTCTACGGGTGGGCAATATTTCCACGGACGCAATAATATTAGATTCCAAACACTATTTATAGAAAAATCATCAAAAATTTACCTCACCTGTTTGTACCCGGTGCTTCAATAATTAAAATTTTGCTGTTGATGATTTTTATTACCTGGTAAACGCACGTGTGGACATCACTGTCCACGCGTGGATTTCAGCCAGTCCACGGCGACTGTACTATTCTAGTTGCCCTTTACATGATTTGAACAAATGCTTTTTCAAGTTCTCAAATCAGTTCACGCTGTTTAGAGAGTAATAGAAAAGTTTTTGTTTAAATTTTTAATCAAAACATTTGTAAAAAAAACTTTTTTTATATTAGAGACTATGTGCAGAAAAAAAAATTCTGCAAAACTTTTGTGATTTTTTTTTATTCGTTTTTGTCTATTCTGTAATATCTAAGATTCAAATATTATCAAAGTAGTCGAAACTTACCGTCAGGATAGTTGCAGTCACTACAAAAACCTCTTTCGACCTTTCGTTAAAAGTTGTTTCCATCCCATAGTGTTGTTTTGAATTCAAAGTGCGATGTTATTCCTATGACGATGTATCAACAAATACTATGAAAAGGTCTTGTTCAATCTGCGAATAGAGATCGTCGTAGTCCATTTCTAACAAGTGTTTATTGTTATAAGAATTTATAACAATTTAAAGGTCGCTATTCACTGCTCAATGAAAACACCCAGAATGAACTGTCTCGTTGAACTGACCCTCTACTGGGTGTTTCGAAATTTGACAGGGACATTTATTTATGTTTATTAATTGTTGGGGATTTAACGAAACTTTCGACAGTCTGGGCTGCGTCGTGCCGAACCATGTTGATGAAGCCGGAGTACCCGGAGAGAACCACCCAACAGCGGCGAGCAACTGTTAGACTCCTCAGCGTATTAACTCCCCACAAGCAGGGTTAGCATTTGGTTGAAGACAAGTGTACCATCGACGTGCAGTACGCCTTAGTACCAAGCGCCACCGTGTCCCAACGCAGGATTAAGTGCCTTGCCGAAAGACACAACGCAGTTATTTCTGTCGGGGATTGAACCATGGACCTTTCGGTTTAAAATTCAATTCCGTAACCACTGAGCCACCGCGCTCCCGACAAGTACATGTAACAAATGGTAAAGCCAGACGTTAACGTATTACCATGTGAGCCAAACGGAAAACGTTATAAATGCAATCATATTTCTCTTTTCAAGTCATCGACTACATCCCTTAGGCATAACCCTTTGAACCCATGAGATAGCTTTTCCTGGCCATGAACATGACACGTAATAATTTCATTAAGTCGAATGGCCTCTTAGGGAATGTGTGGGTTAGACAAATTAATGTCTTCAACAGAGGAGGCGGATCCAAGGGGGCACAGGGGACATGCGCCCATCCACGTCTTTCCTTGTGTCGATATGGAGGCATTTCTACAAAATATTTGCAAATCCAAACAACATTTGGTCAAAGAATGCCCCTTTCGGTCGTTTCGGTCCGTTTCTTCTACTTCAACCATCTTCCAACCCGAAGGTTAGCCTCCAGGTTGAAAGATGCTTGAAGTAGAAGAAATGGACAGGACACTAAACATATCGCGGCATGCTCATCTGAACAAGAGACTCGTACATTTATCGATATGCGGTCGGAACCTCTTCCACTGGGCCGAACCATGGTGAGCCTTGAAAAGTTACGCCACTCAACTTGTATCGAATTTCTCCGCTTTTGGTTTTCAACGTGCGGCCTTGAGGCTGCACGGTGAAGTTATGAATTGATCTACACCAAATGATGAATATGGACTCTTCCAACTGATGTTAGCATAGAAGATACCACCACAGTTCAAAGGGTTAAACGGTAGCATTTCTTTGAATTGGCTCCGACAGTCTCAGACAAAATCGTCAAGGGATTCGAGATATCGGAACCCGGCGCGAAGATGACACGCTCAAAAAACAGTTTTTGAGTAACAACCAAAATTAATATTTTGACTAAAAATAAACCATTGCTATGACCACCTCATTGGAACGAGCCGGCTTGTTCCAACGATGGGCCATGAGCTATGTTTCAGCGACAACTGTTGAAAAAAAAGAGAATTGAATAACGTTTTTTTTCCCTTTATGTGTATAGCGTTAATCGGATATACGTTAAACGGGGCGTGATGATAAAAACTGAATTATTGAACAAAACATTAGCGTAGATATATGATGAGTCGGAAACAACAGCGCCCCCATTCCCTTAAAAGTGAGCCTGGTATATTTGTTTATTACTAGCACAGTTGTCTTTCACTAAAAAACTAATTGCAAACAGTTTTTTTTTTTTTTTTTTGGGGGGGGGGGGGGGGGAAGGGGGTGCTTTCGGAAGGTTTTTTTTGGGGGGGGGGGAGTAGAGGTTTTTTTGGGGGGTGCTTCTTTCATTTTTTGTTCGTTTTCTTCATTTTTAAAATGGTCAAAGATGAAACAGGCGAGGGCGCTGCCTCTTAACTATGAAATCGAAGTACATAACATTTCATAAACAAAAGGCGAAGCCAAGCACCTTTGCAAAACACTAGTGGTTTTGTCGGAATTTTTGTATGCTCTCGTCTCACTCCACTTCAATTCATCACAAGGAACTCCTATCTGCGCTTCTAAACGAAAGTCTTATTAAATTCAGATTTGGGAACTTTTCTTCATTTCCGCCTCTTGTTTTCTTTACTTATCTTGATATAAAGCGTTTGAATTTAAATTCAATTCAGTTGATATGTTGATGTGATCAACGTTTATCTAACAATCATATACACGTTGGCTTGAAAACCACGAGAAACGGTACGTATCACATAAAGTGTTCGATTCCGTATCACTTGGACGACTCATTCTGATACCGTATCAGATGGGCGATTCGTTTGCGGGAACGCAACGGGCTGTCATAACGGGCGCATGAATACATTCTATGTGCGTTCCAGTGATCGACTCAGCTGATCTCCTACAAAACAAAACAAAATTCCTTACAATTAGCGACAGAACTATTAATAGCCAAACTCCAAACACACATAATAAATAGAATATGCACAATTAAATACTACACACTTGTAAATTCAAGCGTATCATCGTAGGTTGTGACATTGATAGTGAATAATTTAAAATGCACGCAACTTTGAAAATTTGCGATGACCGCGTTACTCATTGTTTGTTAAAGTGCACAAACAATATTGTTCCATAAAATATGGTTTTTTTTTAAACTTTTTCTCTCCAAACATTATGTCCCCAAACTCTATTAATAATTTAAGATTTAATCTATTAATGTGACAGAGTTGTTAAATAAATGAATTATCATGATAATGTGCATGTCCTGTGAGTTGCATCTGATTCTCGGTGGTGTCCAAAAATGGGATCTCAACTCGCCGTCAAAGCAGGCTCGTTGAGATCCCATTCTGGACACCACCTCAAATCTGATACAAATCAAAGGACAAGCCCATAATCGTGATAACCTTCTGTATGTATCTTGACACAAAGAGTAAAATTGCGTTGGTCTGTCTTGGGAAGCTGATTCCGATTTATTTATTGTCTTTATTGTCATAAAACACAGTGCATTCTGCAAGTTCTAGGGCGCAATGTGTTAAGGGATTTAGCAGGTTATTGAGTTGTTGAGCACCATTCAGCCAAATCGACCTGCAGCTGGTTTTCATTTAATTGTTTTGTTTTTTATTCGCAGCTTTTCAAACCTGCTGATTTGCTCAAGGTGGATCCAACACTCCGGTTGCTAAAAATTGAGCACACTAAAATAGATAATGCTGAAACACCATTCAAGCGCAGATGCACTCAAAAATCAGATCAGTTGGGTTAAAAGTCAATCCAAAGCAACTGGGTTCACATTCACTCAACCAATTTGATTTGGGTGGATTTTCTGACTTTGATGATCGAGAAATATCCCGTTTTCAAGTGCACCAGTACACACCTTCTAAAATCAGTTGGATTGAAAATCACACTCTATGTCAGGGCAAAGCCAGTCTAAAAGGGGGAGGCCCCCCTCCCCTACCTTCAAGTTCAAATATATGTGTATATATTACTTATCTCTGTGTTGTAAGCACACATGTTTTAATTAGATAATTAGCCTTCGGCGGTTCACAGTGGGATACTTCTCTGGCATATCACAAGTCTGCATAAAATGTTTCCATGCTATTTAAAGTCAATTAATATCGAAGTGACCGACACTTTCAATCATCACGGCTATCAAGTATATTATTTCTTGGGATACGCTTGATGGCAGAAATGTCGCTTGCCAGTTTTAGGCATCTTGACATATTGCTATCTGATCATCACAAGACGAGATATAAAGAGTGGGGAACAAGCTATTTCGGAGAGACTTGGGTGTTCCGACCGTTTAGGAATGAGATGCCACATAGGGTCTCGTGCGAGTGGAATTGCTGGGCAATCCAGGAAGCTCCGTTGTACGCCGCTATTATCAGATTAGGTTGACGTAAGAGGGCTACAAGCCAGAATTTAGAGAGCAGATTACGAACCCAAGTAATGGCTAAGTTTAGATGTTATTAGCGAGGATCGACTCGCACCTGTTTCAAAGTGCAGGCTATTGTATTGTGGTATTAACCCTTAGAAAAAGGATGTTGATCCCGTAGTAGTCTGTTTAATATCAAAGTGCTGTGAGAATCGACTCAGGGTCGACAGTGACAATTCGCGCAAGCTCGAAGCGGTTATTGAATTTGTGAGTTCCGCATGAACTGTGTGTATTTCAAAGGACAGGAACATTCAAGGAGAGTTCTAGCAAAGGACATATGAATAAGGTATGTGACGTAGACTTGATAAACAAGCCGACAGAGTGGATAAACTGAATCCAAATCAGAACTGTGTTGCCACCAAGTAACTGACATTGCTAGTCGGGATCCCCCGGCAATCCGAGCTGCAAACGCGCACAGGCGCAAAAGGTTAAGACTCAGTGTTTTAAGCTCCTGTTGCGAGCGAGCGACAGTGACATTTTGAGAATGTACTATAGTGCCAGTACAGGGCTATAGATAAACTGAATTTGATGAAAAACTATTAAACCCTGTGATAAATCTTCTTCTTCTACCATGTTGATCAAATTGTTAAATGTGTGGAAAACGGAAATTAGTTTATTTTGAATGTAAATAAAAGAATCGTTGTTGCTTTAATCATTGCTCCTTTCCGCATCCTGAAGTGATTAGGAATCACACCTAACAAAGAACGAACCTATATTTCGAGTTCACTCGGCAGGGAAGAAAATCATAGTGCGGTCCCAACTCAGCTCTGATAGCCAAGTTTGGCCCGTGCCCAGGTTCCTACCCTCCTAGTTGGCTCGCCCCCCCCCGATATTTTTAATGGCGAGGCTAAACAACCCCATGTCACCCCTCCCACGTGGATAGAGGTGCTCTGGCACTCTAAAATCAATTTGGTTAAAAATCAATCCAAATCAACTGGGGTGATCACACTCTGAAATCAGTTGGGTAGAGAAACAGCACAAATCAACTGGATTGAATGAATATGAACCCCGTTGGGTAATATTCACTCAACGCAGTTGATTTGGGTTCATTTATACCCAACTGAATTATCAATCATTCAACCCAGTTGATTTGGGTTGATTTTTCACTCCACCCAGTTGATTTGGGTTGAGTTTTAGCCCAACTGATTTTAGAGTGTGTGAACTGGGGTACTTGGAAAAGGGATAGTTCTCAGTGGGCCGGTCAACTGAGTGGTTCGATCCATCTAGCAGTTTGGATCGGATTTGGACCTTTTCTGCAAAATCATTTCGATGAATGGTCCCCCTCGTCACGAATCAAACATCAAAATTACCCTTTGTGGCACGGGGCATTTTGAAACTTGGCGCACACTAAAGAAGATAGTTAATATGCCCGAAGGTTAACGTCCGGTTGCGGCTACCTTTCATCGCTGTTTACATTCTGGGCCATTGTGCTGGTTAAAATGAGCCGTTCGGCATCCGATTTTCCCGGGTTATTTCCGGAGCCGATCCGACGAATCCGTTTCAACGAGGGATCACATCGTATGGTTTTTATTGGACTCTATTGAAAAATAACTTTTTTGAACTCCTGTATTTGTAAATTACTCGAGAAGATGCTGTCGGTTAATAAAGGTTCGGTTAAGTGGTAAAATAGTATTTAACCAGTACTAGTGCGAACTCGGTGGCTCAATGGTTACGCCATTGAATTTCAAACTGAAAAGTCCACGGTTCGATCAGCACCAGGGGTAACTGAGTTGTGTCTTTGGGCATGCTACTTAATTCCGATTGCCTACGTGGGGGCACGGTGGCGCTGTGTACTAATGCGTACTGCACGCCGCTAGTGCACCTGTCCTCAACCAATGCTAATACTGCTTGTGTGGTGTTAGTACGTTGGGGAGTCTGACAGATGCTCGCCGTTGCTGGATGGTTCCATCCGGGTATTCCGGCTTTCTCGACCCGTAAAAACTATTCGATACGAGGTGGCCCTGGCTGTCAAGAGTGTCGTTAAACTCCAATAAATAATAGCCTTACCCTAACCCTACCCTAACCCACTTCCATGCTAACTTGTTCGCTTCCATGAGGCGTAGATGCACAGCAGTAGTCGATGCAGACGGAGGTCATACCAGATATTGAGTGTGTGACTTTTGTGTTTGACCCTTAATGTCTTTGACTTTCCATGGCACCAAGAGTATTCGTCGTAGCGTAATGAAATTTCTCGTATGGATCACAAATTGATTCATCTGTGATTGAATAAAATTTCCATGAATTAAAATGATATATATCTTTTTTTAGTGTTATTTTTTAGCATGCACACTTTCTTTTTTGGGAGAGTATATAAAGATACCAAAACAATAACAAACAAGAGCAAGTTTCAGTCAATGGACCGAGGTTCGATTTGTGGTCCTTTTGCTTTGTTTCTCATAACGGTTTTCTTGGGTGGGCGCTCAGCACTGCGGGTGTTACCATGGTAAACCATTTTCCATGCACGGTAGCGATGTTGATCTTTCTTCCACACTACCACACATATCTCATTATCACGAATAAGTCCGGATGAGCACATGATGGAGGGGCGATAACTCCACTTACAGAAAATATTTCTTGATTGTCACATATGGTTTTTCGCGATGACATAAATCAACAAAAAAGCTGATCATGAAACGACATCAGGTGGGTAGTCCTTTGTTTCTAATTAGCTGGTTTAGGGCTCAAAATTATTTTTGATTTTCCAAATTTGTTCACATTTCTTTACTTTGTTATAGTTTATGAGAGAGTGCCCATAGGCACTCTCCCATAAATTGTAACAAGGCAAACCTTTACAGTCTGAATAATTTCACATTGAATATAATAAAAACACATCCACTGAGTATGAAGCTTTTAAGTCGTGGTACTTGCACTTCAGAGTAAAGCCCAAATATGGGCTTCCAGCGCGAGTGGTCGCTTTTCCTGCCGGAACAGTATGCGTCATAATACCATTAGGTAGGACGTCTGCTAACTGAATGTGTAGGGTAGACCAATAAATATTTTCAGCGTTGAAAGTATTATTTATTTATTTATTTATTTATTTATTTATTTATTTATTTATTTATTTGGTGTTTAAGGTCATATACTTATGCACAATGGTTAATCATGACCGTGACAGTTTTACGTGTAGAGGAGGCCGGAGAGAACCATAGAGCAACGCCGAGCAGCTGCCAGCTCCCCAACATCGTAGCTTCGCACTGCAGCACAGACAGGGTTAGATTGGTTGAAGACATGCGTCCCATCGACGTGCAGTACGCTTTAGTAAACGGCGTCATCGTGCCCCCATGTGGACAATCGGGGTTAAGTGCCTCGCCCAGGGAAACAATTCGGGAGTCCGAATTGATCGCACAGACGGTTACCCATCAATGACTAACCGGGCTCGACGTTGCTTAATTGAAAATATTAAATGGTCTACCCCCAAATAACGAATATTGACCCTTTCAACTGCAGCCGTTGAACTCATGTGGAAGATTCCTCCAGGATACAAAGGGTTAAACTGATCGCCTGCAAATATAATTTTTTAGTCAATTCTCACTAAGTTCTGCGGAGTCAGAATATTACTCCAAATTGCCGAAAATGTACATTTTATCTTTGGCATGGTGGGGGTTCAAAACGGCCAAATATGAAATGGATGCTTCATAGGATGCTAGTAATGTTACAGTTCAGTGCATATTTGGTAATGCATCATAACCATGAATCAGTATAAGTTGTCAGCGATTTAGATCGATCCAGTAGTGTGGAAGAAAAATCCACATCCCTAACGTGCATACAAAATGGTTTACCATATTAACACCCGTAGTGTTGAGCGCCCACCCAAGAAAACAATTATCAGAAACAAAGCAGAAGGATCACAAATCGAACCCCGTTTATCTATATAAAACAACTTATGTCTGAGAAATACCTGGGTGGATAGTTTGTTCAATGTGAGATACATGTCCCTAGAGTTGATAGGGGGGGGGGGGGTTGGGGGACTCGTGGAAGGCAAGGGAAGCGTGTGTCCAGTGTGCAACTTTGGAGTATTAGATACGCAGCAACATTTCATTTTGGAATTCCTCAAATGTTTGCCGCGTAGAACAAGACTCCTTGGGAAACTAATCGGATGAAAGCATGAAGGATCGTGGATGACGAATGACAAGAGGGGAATAGTCAATTTTACGGTTGGAGAAATCGAGGCGAATTATGAAACAGTTTTTGACTGAATGCTAGGAGATTATTAGGAGGGATAGTTAGTGGGGAGACATAATCCGGGGTTGAACTGGATTGATGGAGGCCTACTCGTTAGAAAACCGCAACAAGTCAATGGAATGCCAAAGTAGTAGTATTGTTACAGATTTGCCTGCTGTGATGAAAAGTAAACAATGAGCTCACTAAAACAAATCGCTGACAACTTATACTGATTCATGGTTATGATGATTCACCAAATATGTACTGAACTGTAACATTACTAAGGGAGCGAAAGCTAGCATTCTATGAAGCATCAATTTCATATTTGGCCATCTTGAACCCCCCACCATGCCAAAGATAAAATGTACATTTTCGGCAGTTAGGAGTAATATTCTGACTCCGCAGAACTTAGTGGGAATTGAATAAAAAATAGGCCGATGAAATCGTCAGATGTGTACCCATACGCGCAACTAGTAGAAAGCTGTATGACGGAGGTCCACCACGGATGCCGACATTATGTACACCATACAAGGTATGGATACAAATAGAAATGGGTTGGAGGAGTGTGTAATTTAATGGATAAAGAGTTAATATCTCCGGAGTAAATTATCAGATTTACATAAAAAACTATACAGCACATCAGTAACCTGAATAAATATATAAAGTAACATGACAATCGGATTGATATTTTTTGAGTTATCTCATGCCAAAGGGATTGGAGGAATTTTCAATTTGAAGGATAAAGGGTGTTAATATCTCTGGATCAAATTATCAGATTTACACCAAAAACTATACAGCTCAGCACATCAGTAACCTGAACAAAATTATAAAGTAACTTGACAATCCAAGCAATATTTTTCAAGTTATCAAATGCCAAAGGGATTGGAGGAATTTTCAATTTGAAGGATAAAGGTTTAATATCTCAGGATCAAAATAACAGATTTACACCAAAAACTATAGAGCTTGGTACATCAGTAACCTGAACACAAATATAAAGTAACTTGACAATCCAAGCAATATTTTTCAAGTTATCGAATGCCAAAGGGATTGGAGGAATTTTCAATTTGAAGGATAAAGGGTCAATATCTCAAGATTAAATTATCAGATTTACACCAAAAACTATACAGCTCGGCACATCAGTAACCGGAACGCAAATATAAAGTAACTTGACAATCCAAGCAATATTTGTCAAGTTATCGAATACCAAAGGGATTGGAGGAATTTTTAATTTGAAGGATAAAGGGTTAATATCTCAGGATCAAAATAAGAGATTTACACCAAAAACTATACAGCTCGGCACATCAGTAACCTGAACACAAATATATAAAGTAACTTGACAATCCAAGTAATATTTTTCAAGTTATCGAATGCCAAAGGGATTGGAGGAATTTTCAATTTGAAGGATAAAGGGTTAATATCTCGGGATCAAATCATCAGATTTACACCAAAAACTATACAGCTCGGCACATTAGTAACCTGAACACAAATGTAAAGTAACTAGACAATCCAAGCAATATTTGTCAAGTTATCGAATGTCAAAGGGATTGGAGGAATTTTTAATTTGAAGGATAAAGGGTTGATATCATAGGATTAAATTATCAGATTTACACCAAAAACTATACAGCTCGGCACATCAGTAACCTGGACACAAATATAAAGTAACTTGACAATCCAAACAATATTATCCAAGTTATCGAATGCCAAAGGGATTGGAGAAATTTTCAATTTGACGGATAAAGGGTTAATATCTCAGGATCAGAATGACAGTTTTACACCAAAAACTATACAGCTCGGCACATCAGTTACCTGAACACAAATATAAAGTAATTTGACAATCCAAGCGATATTTTTCAAGTTATCGAATCCCAAAGGGATTGGGGGAATTTTCAATTTGAAGGATAAAGGGTTAATATCTCGGGATCAAATCATCAGATTTACACCAAAAACTATACAGCTCGGCAAATCAGTGACCTGAACACAAATATAAAGTAACTAGACAATCCAAGCAATATTTTTCTAGTTATCGAATGCCAAAGGGATTGGAGGAATTTTCAATTTGAAGGATAAAGGGTTAATATCTCAGGATCAAATTATCTGATTTACACTAAAAACTATACAGCTCGGCACATCCGTAACCTGAACACAAATATAAAGTAACTTGACAATCCAAGCAATATTTTTCAAGTTATCGAATGCCAAAGAAATGGATACGGACGCCGGACGGACAGACGGACGGACGGATAGACGGACGGACAGACGGACGGACGGACGGACGGACGCTCCAACATTTCGGGTTTATGGGCTACCAAAAAAACATTTTGTATGTCCAAAACCTTATTTTACCCAGAACCCCACCCCCTCCACCCTAGAACTTATATTTAACCCTAACTCCCACCCCTCCACCCAAAATCCACACCCTAACCCTAACCGTACCCCACCCTGACCCTAAACCCTAAAAGCCCACCCCAGACCCTAACCCCCACCCACACCGGGACCTAACCCCCAGACATTAAGCCCTACTCTGGGGCTACCCCTAACCCTAACCCCCCACCCCACCCCTGACCCAACCCCACCCTAGCCAAACCAATAGGATTAGGAGCTATTTTTTGGTTTAGGGGCTACTAAAACTAAAACCCCACCCCTGACCCCAACCCTAACCACGCCGGGACCTAACCCTCCCCAACCTTAAGCCCTAATCTGGGGCTACCCCTAACTCAAACCCCACCCCACTCCTAACCCTAACACTACCTTAATTTGGAGGTAGCCCCTAATAATAATATCCCCTAAACCCCCAATGTTGGCCCGGACAGACGGACGGACAAAGGATGGACGAACGACGGATGGTCACCCCGGATGCCGGCATTATGTGTACCATACATAGTATGGGTACACATAAAAATTATATTTGCAGGCGATCAGTTTAACCCTTTGAATCCTGGAGGAACCTTCCACATCAGTTCAATGGCAGCAGTTGAAAGGGTCAGTATTCGTTATCTGGGGGTAGACCATTAAATATTTTCAATTAAATACTTTCAACGTTGAAAATATTTATTGGTCTACGCTACACATTCAGTTAGCAGACATCCTACCTAATAATATTATGACGCATACTCTTTCGGCAGGAAAAGCGACCACTCGTGCTGGAAGCCCATATTAGAGCTTTACTCTGAAGTGCAAGTACCACGACTTAAAAGCTTCATACTCAGTGGATGTGTTTTTATTATATTCAATGTGAAATCATTCAGTCTGTAAAGATGTGCCTTGTTCCAATTTATGGGAGAGTGCTTATGGGCACTCTTCCATAAACTGTAACAAAGCAAAGATATGTGAACAAATTTGGAAAATCAGAAATAATTTTTAGCCCTTTACCAGTTAATTAGAAACAAAGGCCTATCCACCTGTTCTCCTTTCATGATAAGCTTTTTTGTTGATTTATGTCAAATGTCATCGCGAAAAACCATGTGTGACAATCAAGAAATATTTTCTGTTAAGTGGAGTTATCGCCCCTCCATCATGTGCCCATTCAGACTTATTCGTGAGAATGAGATATATGTGGTAGTGTGGAAGAAACATCAACATCGCTACCGTGCATAGAAAATGGTTTACCATGCTAACACCCGCAGTGCTGAGCGCCCACCCAAGAAAACCGTTATGAGAAACAAAGCAAAAGGACCACAAATCGAACCTCGGTCCATTGACTGAAACTTGCTCTTGTTTGTTATTGTTTTGGTATTTATATATATAAAAAAACTTCTGTCTGAGAAATACCTAGATTGGTGGTTTGTTCAATGTGAGATGCATGTCCCTGGAGTTAGGGGAGGGGGAGGGGTGGGGACTCGTGAAAGGGTGTTCCAAGTGTGCAACACTGGAGTATTAGATACCTTGCAACATTTCATTTTGGAATTCCTCAAATGTTTGCCACGTAGCACGAGACTACTGCATGGAGGATAGTGGATGACGAATGACTAGAGGGGAAGAGTCAATTTTGTGGTTGGAGAAATCGAGAAAGCGCCATGTGGGGAATTATGAAACAGTTTTTGAATGAATGCTAGGAGATTATTAGAAGGTATAGTAGGGAGTCATAATCCGGAGGTGAACTGAGTTGACGGAGGCCTACTCGTTAGAAGACAGCAACATGTTATTTATTTATTTATTTATTTATTTATTTATTTATTGGGGTTTAAGGTCACATACTTAAGCACAATGGCTAATCATGACCGTGAAAGTTTTACGGGTGGAGGAAGCCGGAGTACCCGGAGAGAACCACCGAGCAACGACGATCAACTGTCAGCTCCTCAACATTCTAACTCTGTTCTAGCTCCGCTTAAGCAGGGTTACAGCGGTGGAAGACATGTGCACCATCGACGTGCAGTACGCCTTAGTATACGGCGTCATCGTGACCCCATGTAGGCAACCGGGATAACGTGCTTTGCCCAAGGACACAAAGCGGTTCGTCCCAGACGGGGATCGAACTCGGGACCTCTAGCATAGAAGTCTAACAGTCTACCACTGAGCCACAGCAAGTTAGTGGAATTCCAAAGTAGTATTATTGTTACAGATTTGCCTGATGTGCTGAAGCAGATCAAAATATGCTTTGATACGATGGCGTCCAAGAGCACTGTCGTAAAATGATTAAACATGTCCGAAACACGCTAGTAGTGGTTATTTATTTATTTATTGGAGTTTAACGACACTCTTGCCAGCCAAGGCCACCTCGTGTCGAACAGTTTTTACGGGTGGAGAAAGCCGGAATACCCGGATGGAAGCATCCAGCAACGGTGAGCATCTGTCAGATTCCCCAACGTACTAACTCCACACAAGCAGTGTTAGCATTGGTTGAAGACAGGTGTACTAGCGGCGTGCAGTACGCATTAGTACACACAGCGCCACCGTGCCCCCACGTAGGCAATCGAGATTAAGTAGCATGCCCAAAGACACAACTCAGTTACCCCTGGTGCTGATCGAACCGTGGACTTCTCAATTTGAAATTCAATGGCGTAACCACTGAGCTCGCACTAGTAATGGTTAAATACTATTTTACCACTTAACCGACCCTTTATTAACCGACAGCATCTTCTCGTGTAATTTACAAATTCAGGAAATCAAAAAAGTTATTTTTCAATAGAGTCCAATAAAATCCATATGATGTGATCCCTCATTGATACGGATTCGTCGGACCGTCTTCTGAAATAACCCGGGAAAATCGGATGCCGAATGGCCCATTTTAATCAGCACAACGGCCCAGAATGTAAACAGCAATAAAAGGTAGCCGCAGCCGGACGTTTACCTTCGGGCATATGAACTATCTCCCTTAGTGTGCGCCAAGTTTCACAATGCCCCGTGTCACAAAAGGTAATTTTGATGTTTGATTCGTGACGAGGGGGACCATTCATCGAAATGATTTTGCAGAAAAGGTCCAAATCCGATCCAAACTGCTAGATGGACCGGGCCACTCAGTTGACCGACCCACTGAGAGCTATCCCGTTTCCAAGTACCCCACTTCACACACTCTAAAATCAGTTGGGCTAAAATCAACCCAAATCAACTGGGTGGAGTGAAACATCAATCCAAATCAACTGATTTGAGTGATTGAAAATTCAGTTGGGTAAAAATGAACCCAAATCAACTGCGTTGAGTGAATATTACCCATCTGGGCTCATATTCACTCACCCAGTTGATTTGTGCTGTTTTTCTACCCAACTGATTTTAGAGTGTGATCACCCCAGTTGGTTTGGATTGATTTTAGAGTGTCAGAACACCTCTATCCACGTGGGAGGGGTGACATGGGGTTGTTTAGCCTCGCCATTAAACATATTTGGGGACGAGTCAACTAAGAGGGTCGGAATCTGGGTAAGGGCCAAACTTGGCTCACAGAGCTGAGTTTGGACCGCACTATGATTTTCTTCCCTGCCGAGTGAACTCGAAATATAGGTTTGCTCTTTGTAAGGTGTGATTCCTAATCACTTCAGGCTGCGGAAAGGAACAATGATTAAAGTAACAACGATTCTTTTATTTACATTCAAAATAAACTAATTTCCGTATTCCACACATTTAACATTTTGATCAACATGGTAGAAGTAGAAGATTTATCACAGGGTTTAATAGTTTTTCATCAAATTCAGTTTATCTATAGCCCTGTACTGGCACTATAGTACATTCTCAAAATGTCATTGTCGCGGGCTCGCAACAGGAGATTAAAACACCGAGTCTCAGTCTTTTGCGCCTGTGCGCCTTGGCAGCTCTGACTGCCGGGGGATCCCGACTAGCAATGTCAGTTACTTGGTGGCAACACAGTTCTGATTTGGATTCAGTTTATCCACTCTGTCGGCTTGTTTATCAAGTCTACGTCACATACCTTATTCATATGTCCTTTGCTAGAACTCTCCTTGAATGTTCCTGTCCTTTGAAATACACACAGTTCATTTGGAACTCACAAATTCAATAAGCACTTCGAGCTTGCGCAAATTGTCACTGTCGACCCTGAGTCGATTCTCACAGCACTCTGATACTAAACAGGCTACTACACGATCAACATCTGCGTTCCTAATGGTTAATACCACAATACAATAGCCTACACCTTGAGACAGGTGCGAGTAGATCCTCGCTAATGACATCTAAACTTAGCCGTTACTTGGGTTCGTAATCCTCTCTCTAAATTCTGGCTTGTAGCCCTCTTACGTCAACCTAATCTGATAATAGCGGCGTACAACGGAGCTTCGTGGATTGCCCAGCAAATCCACTCGCACGAGACCCTATGTGGCGTCTCACTCCTAAACGGTTGGAACCCAAGTCTCTCCGAAATAGCTTGTTCCCCACTCTTTATATCTCGTCTTGTGATGAACAGATAGCAATATGTCAAGATGCCTTAAACTGTCAAGCGACATTTCTGCTATCAAGAGTATCCCGAAAAATAATATACTTGATAGCCGTGATGATTGAAAGTGTCGGTCACTTCGATATTAATTGACTTTAGATAGCATGGAAACATTTTATGCTGACTAGTGATATGCCAGAGAAGTATCCCACTGTGAATCGCCGTAGGCTAATTATCTAATTAAAACATGTGTGCTTACAACACATTGAGAAGAAATATATACACATATATTTGAACTTGAAGGTAAGGGAGGGGGCCTCCCCCCTTTTAGACTGGCTTTGCCCTGACAGCTCCCCCTTCAAGAGAAACGCCCTACGTTTCTCTAAAAACAATAAATAGGGCAAAGGCACGTTCAGCCACCACACACATACTTACAATTGGCTCACTACGTACACAACTCACCGCTCACTTACTTGACCCTGTGGGCCTGTCTCGACACACGCCAGCAGATGGGCCCCCACACGGCCATAACCCCCCTTTCACACCCGTAACACATACACTCTCGCTCTCTCTCTCTAACTCATCAATGTTTCAGTTAATAGAATCTGAGAAATAATTCTAGGGCTTACAGGCGCGCACATGCGTTGGTTATGCATATCCCATGAATATTTTTGTTAAACTCTTTTAGCCGGGCATATCACGTCGGTCTACTGTAAAACGCAAAATTTTCCCCGCCTTGTACTTCTCTCCCTATATCTGGAAACTATTATCCATTTACCTAACATGGAAAGCAGACGACACTTGAAAAAAAAATTCTTGAATAACTATTTTTTTTTTCATTTTTTGTCTCAAAAACATAGGTTATGCCCCTCGTTGGAACGAGCTCGACGAGCGAGCTCGTTCCAACGAGGGGTCATAACATATGCTTTTTGAGACAACATATTAAAAAAACGAAAATTAATTGTCGATTTTTGAGAATAGCGCTGGCCGGTTTTGACCGTTGCGTTGGGTAAAGGGTTAAGATTGTCTGAACCAATACAGTTGCTCTTATACAAAGGAACGCGCCTAGTATTGGAAAAAAGAAATAGGACTGTGGAGAAATCCTACCTGAAATGAATAGGTAGAAACCGAGGATTTGGTGGGAAGTTAGAAACAAATAAATAATTGTCAGGCTCTTTGTGATAATTAGGTTTACTTTTATACAAAGAAACGCGTCTTATAGCACTACGCGAAACTGTTATTGAAAAAAAGATAATTCTGGAGAAACCCGAATCCATTTCGGTAGTTTTGGGTGGTTTTTGGTGATTTGGGAAATTGGTAATTCTACGAAGTAAACGGGAGTAGGTAATAATTGCCGAACTACGACCACTAGTACATGTACGTGTACAACATACGCACACGATGCGTTCACCAACGTGGAATTCAGTGTTAAATCACGCGCTTGTTCACAAAAACTGTACATGGCGTTGAATCCCCCCCCCCCCCCCCCCCCCCCCCCCCCATGTACAGTTGTGACTCCTAGATCGCACTTTTAACGTTCAAATACTCGTGGTGAACGCGTGGTGAACGCGCGTTTTTAAAAAAAGGGTGAAATTGTACAGTTCACTTTTATCTTGTACGTAATTTTCTGTCGACGTTCCCATCGCAGATCAGACCCATCGATCCATCGTTGGCGAACGCGAGCAAAAGCAAAAAATTCTGGGTCATCATCAAAAAACAGTTTTGGAGACTCTAAACCAGCGGTTCAGAACCCGCAATTGTGTTGGTACAGATGGTTTAGAACCTGCAAATGTTTTGAGGCGGTGGTTTTTTTTCCCCATTTATGACATTATTAGGAGAATTCCCCCCCCCCCCCCCCCCATTATGAGAGAAAATTCCCAAACTCAGCTGATCGAGCGATCGGATCGCTCGATTCTCGTAAAAAACTCGATCTGAACGAAGAGTGTCGTTGTCGTCGGTGTGTTGGAAATTCGCGAGCCCGCTGTCACGTTTTTGATTGATATATATAGGGGAGAAAAAAAATATAAATAAATAGTTATTTAGAAAATTAAATATATCAAATCGAATAGATAATAAAAAAAAATACGTAAATCATGAGCGATTCTCAGACTATTAGAGCGAGGTTTCTTTTAAACATGCTGATGAGAGCATACGCAATCTGCGTGAATGAACAACTACGTCCCATCTTGTTAGAACGATGCGTCGGATGTCGGAATCATCTAGACTTCGATCACGAGAATCATTCGTGTCTGACGATGGAAAGGGAAGACATGGTCGTCATGTATTTCGAACCGGCGTTCGAACGCGTTAACTTCAACGATGTGATCACGTTTTGGAAGAGATTAGTCTTCTGTAAGAATCGAGACAGGCCCACAGATTCGGAAGAACTGAAATTGGCGCGTAGAAGTTTGACTTTAGAAGACAAGAGATGCATCGAGAAATTATTGCTGAACGAAGCATACGCCTAAGTTTTTTTCGTTGATATAAAATAAGGGAGAGTAGAAAATAAAAAAAAATAAATACACACATAAATTTTTTTATCTAATATTAGAAAGATAAAAACACAAAAAAATGAGAACCAGAAATAAATTGTATCCGACGTTAGTGGACGACGAGGACGAGAAGCCGAACGGCGTTTTGCCGACGGCGCCGTCGCTAGAAGAAAGAGAAAGAGGAGAGAGGTATCACATCGATCAAATCAGTAGAATCCAATTGTATCTGACTCGAGAGAGAGATTCTCGTCGTTCCCTCAAGGAGAAGTATTCGTGTTTCGTGAAATTCATCAACGCGATCGGCACGACACTCATCACGATTTCCATGGGTTTACACGCGGCCGGCATCGGATTGTTGTCGACCGCGGTGGGCATTCCGATCGTGTTGACCATAGAAGGAGTAGCTCTCGCCGCCGGATTGTTTAGCACGGTCGGAAACTTTTTGAGTAGGAAATTATATCTGAAGGCGAGGAAACACGACAAGATTCGCGTCTTGGCCGACTGCAAGATCGACACGATATCCGAAATGATCTCTATGGCGTTGAAAGACGGTAGGATATCGGACGGAGAATACTTCGCGATATTGAGCGAGAAAACGAAATACGATGCCATGAAAGAAGCCGTGAGAATCAAGACTCATCAGATCATCAAGGAAGAGATGAAGGATTCTCTCATGGAAAAGGGGAGGAAAGAGGCCAGGGAGGAATTCAGTAAGATGATAGAACTCAAGAGCAGCGAATGAAAAAATATATATATATATATATAATAAGAACAGAATTTAAAAAAAAAAAAATATTAAATTTATATATAAAATAAAAAAAACGAAATTAATTTAAATAACTCTTCAAAAAATGTATTGCGTAAAGTGTAAGAAAGTTACCGAGACGAGTAATTCTAGAGAAGTGCAAACTAAAAACGACAGATGGATGCTTCGCGGAATTTGCGACGTGTATGGTTCTATCAAGACTCGATTCGTCAAACAAAAGAACACGAGCAAAGGTAAAGGCATCGTGAATAAAATGATCAACAATCTACCTTTCGAAATGCATCTGCCTGGTCACAGTTTCACAGGACCCGGAACGAAACTGAACAAGAGACTCAACGCCGATCTGACACCCAAATCTTGGAGCAAACCTGTGAATAGGGTGGACGCGGCCGCGTACGATCACAATCTGTGCTACGCCGGACATCCCGACACCAAGACTCATAACGATGTCTGCGACAAAAACATGTTGGGGAGATTGAGAGGCATATCGAATCCGACCAGAGAGAGAGAAGATGGAACGTTCGCTGGTCGGCAATCTGATGGGGCGTTAAAAAAAAAAAGCACATCTGAAAAGAAGAAGAAACGATTATTGACGAGCGAATTGGCCGAGGAGTTACACAAACCCATAGTGCGTAAATTTCGAAAGAGAAGGGTGTTCGTGAAGGGTCTGGATGACATTTGGTCTGCCGACTTGGTCGACATGAGATCGTTTTCGAGGTGGAACGAGGGCGTCAAATATCCATTGATGGTCATCGACGTGATTTCCAAATACAGTTGGATCAGAGCTTTGAAGAATAAATCGGGACCTTGCGTCGCCGAGGTTCTGAAGAGCGTGTTCGACTCGTCTTCTCGAAAACCGAGTAAATTGTGGGTGGACAAGGGAAAGGAATTCTACAACAAGGACGTTCGACGATTGGTAGACCTCTACTCGATCGAAAACGAAGAGAAAGCCAGAGTGGTGGAATGTTGGAATCGAACGATGAAGGAGAAGATGCACAGATACTTCACGGCGAATTCGACCAAGAAATACATATACGCTCTGAATGGTCTGGTCAAAGATTACAACCCGACACAGATCGATCAAGATGACTCCCGCGGAAGCTAGCGATCCTCGAAACGAAAAACGGGTCTACGCGAATCTATATCCCGAGAGATCTAAGATCAGGAAGAAGTCTAGAACGCCGAAATTTGCGGTCGGCGATCGAGTGAGAATCTACGCTTATAAGAATCACTTCGAAAAGGGTTATACTCCTCGATGGACATCGGAAATTTTCGTGATCATCAAAATATTTCACACCGATCCGGTGACTTACGAAATCGAAGCTTTGGATGGAGAAGAGATCATCGGAAAGTTTTACGAACAACAATTACAGAAGATGAAGTTTTGGTGAAGAACACAATTTTTTTTTTATTTACTCTCTTTGACATTTTCTTGTTTACACATATATATATATAAGAGAGAAAAAAATAATAATAAAAAATAGTTAAAAACTACTTTTTAGATAAAGAAAGCAAGTTAATTAATAAACAAAAAAAACCCTAAAAATCCTTTAAAATGACAAATATACTAGATATAACACAAAGCATAGTGAAAGATGAAAGTATTCAAGAATATGAGGTTCACGAATACAAGCCGGTAACCGGGATGAGTTTGAACAATGCGGGAGAGATAAGAATCAACGTCGAAACTCAAGATTTATTCGTACATCCTAGCGAGAGTTACATAGTGGTGCAGGGATGTCTCACCAAGGAAGATGGGAGCGACTACGCCGACATGGTTACTCTAGCCAATAATGGCATCATGCATCTATTCAGTAACATAAAATACATGCTATCCGGACAAGAGATAGAATCTGTGTTTCATCCCGGTCAGGCCACCACGATGTTCGGACTCTTGACGTATCCTGATGATTTTTCAAAATCCAGAGGACTTAATCAGTTGTGGGTGAAAGACACCGTCGGCCCTGCTAGCGCAGGCGCCGCCGCGATATTCGACTATGTCTTCAAGACATCCAGACCTAAAGGAACGTTTTCGTTCAGGATACCTTTGAAACACATCTTCGGATTTGCGGACATTGATTCGAAAAGGAAACGACGACGCAATAGTGAGACTCACCGCGACCGATGCGGGTAAGATAACTCTACACAAGATATTCGTTCCGCACGTGGAGCCTTCGATCGTGGAGAAAGCGCGTCTCTACAAGATCATAGAATCCAAGAGTAAAGGGATTTAGAATGAGACAGTGCGACACGGCTAGCATTCCTCTCTCCACGAATCACTTCGATTGGAGATTGACGGTGAAATCCGCTTCCGAGAGACCGCGTTTCATCGTGGTTGTGTTTCAGACCGATAGGGACGGGTCTCAGGAAAAGAATGCATCGCTGTTCGATCACTGCAGTTTGAGAAACATGCAAGTGTTTCTGAACGCCACGAGATATCCAGCAATTGATTACAACGCGTTGTTCGACAAGAACGTTTTCTGCAGACTGTACGGCAACGCCGCTGATTTTAGAAAGAAGTATCACGGTCTAGACAAATTGATGAGCAATCCCAACATATCTCCTGGCGAATACAAGTCGATGTATCCCATGTTCACGTTCGACGTCAGTAAACAGAGTGAACGACTCAAGAGTAGCGTGTTAGACATTCAGATCAAGATGCAATTCGATAGGAACGTGCCGAAAAAACCAAAGCCTTCACCCTGGTCCTGTCGGACACAGAATTACAATTCGAATCGGATGGAAATAAGATGTCGATCATTCGATGAGAGACAAGTGTGTGAAAAAAAAAAAATAAAAAACAAAAAAAAAAAAATAAAAAGTAATGTGTGATTATTAAAAACAAAACAAAAAAAAAAATAAATAAAGTAATGTGATCTAGAGAGATTGAACATCTCTCTATATCTCATTACTTTTACTTTTTTTTTTCTTTTTTTTTGTTGTTAAAAATCACACATTATTTTTTTTAATTCATTATTTTCCACGCGTTCACTGTTTGTTCAAAGGATCTTGTTCGATCAGTAGACTCACCACAGAAGTGGCAGCTTTGGGATTATTGGTTTTTGTGACGAAATTAATCCTGTCTCTGGCGTTCACTTTGAGAGGCATGCCGAACGTGCTAACATTCGCGTGTTGATTCTCAGTCTTTTCGACGCTGTATCTCTTATCGCTTTCCACACCATTCACCATGAGATTGACGACCGCTCTGTTATTCAAATCCGAGGAAGCCAGACTCCTTCGAAGGATTTCACCTCCCAACGGCATGGGATATCCCACCTGACCGTGTTTCGATCCGCCACTTCCATTTCCGAAAGACCACTCAGCTTTTCCTTCATCTAAGGTGCCGGCCTCTTCGGCCCGCACGATGATCAATTGTCTAGCATATTTGACTTTCTCCACCACTGAAATCAGGGTGCAGGCATCCGTCATGTGCACGGGTTCTGGTAGATTCATGAGCGCGTGTCCACCCATGTCTAGTTTACCTTCCATGATGTCGCCCTTTCTCCAGACTGAGTTGTCGTCCACGTACTTTCTGCTGACCGTTCTGGAATCGAATTCGGGATCGTGATCGAGACCGAATAAATTGTGACCCTTCATGTTGATGCCACCCTCCATGGTTCCGCCAGATTGTTTGTTCAGGTAGAGATCATCCACTTGCGATTCTAGGTATTCTTGCGATTGTATCATGGCAGAATCCACGTAGCCCTTGTTGACCGCAGTTGAGGCTGCATCCGCATCGTCGATCTTCGACAGATTCAATATCTTGTGGAATCCCGCATTCAGATCCGATTTCATTTCTCGTCCATCAGACTTTCTCTGTTCCAGATCTATGTAGTGTTTGGTCGCCACGTCCTTGGGATTCGTGGGAGTGGCCACGTTCGTTATCTTGTTATAATTGGCGTTCAATTCCGAGTGCATCGTTTTCGTAACGTATTTTTTTCTCAGGTGTTCGCTGAATCTCGCGTGAGAGTCATCCGTGTATTTCTTGGTCGTGGCATTGGTGGGATCTACGGGATTCACGACGTTCACCAAACGTTTGGATTTCAGATCGAGATCGTTGGTCATGTTTTTATCCACATAATTATCCAGCAGGATTCGTTCGAAATCGGCGTTCCCCCTGTCGACGTATTTTTTAGTCACAGCATCTGCGAGATCTATCGGCTTGGGAAGATTGTAGAGCTTCTTATCGTTCATGTTCAAAGGTTCTTCTCAAGGTTCGTATCTCCGAACGTAACGTTCGTCCAAGTTGGCAACGTCGTAACCATCGTCGACTTCGAATGTCTTCCTCTTCTTTCTTGGGTTGACTTTTTCGTCATCACTTCTACCAAATTTATCGACTGGCATGTTGTTGTGGGATTTTTTTTTTGTTGTTTAGAAAAAATGTGTTCAAAATGCAGTTTATTAAAAAAATGAACTATGTTATTTTATTTTTCGTTTTTATTCGATTAAAATTTTTTTAAAATAATTTTTTATCTTTATATATACTATAAAAAAAAAATCTCTCTCTAATGTAAATCATTGAGAATGTCTTGAAATTGATCTCCTTCAGACCGTCTCTTGAGAACGTAGAGACACAGGTGACCGCAAAACACTTGATCTGGTGATTGCACTTGTAACGAACCATCGATTTGTTGAAATAGTTCTTTATTTCTTTTGGCGGCGAGATTCCGTAGCTGTCGAAATAATGATTTTTCTTCTTCACGTTCTTCATCCACGCCACCCAGTGAGTGCCTTCACCCGATGAATCATCTAGATTTAAAATTCCGCATTCCGATTGTCGAGGTCTTCTCTTCAGCAAGGCATCTCTGGAAAACACTCCTAGAAAATCTTCGATTTTCAAATCTTTTGCCGCATTCAACAGATCGATGTTGGATAGGGGTTCGTTAGGTAAGACGACACCTTCTACGGATATCTTTATTTTCTTTTTCATAAATAAGTATATATATATATTTTTTTTTATTTATTTTATTATAATTCACTAAAAATGACGTTATTTTTTTTTTCTATTTTTTTTCTTTTTCTTTTTAAACTAACTTTCTCGATGTCACTATCGATTTCCATAATTTTGTGTTCATCTAATTCTTCTTGATTTTCTGGAATCCTATCATCCACAATCGTATCTGGAATCTTATCATCCACAATCGCATCTAGAATCCAGTTATCTCCATTCATATCGTCTAAAATTAGATCCAAAGTCCAATGTCCGAGTGCCAAAGTGCTTATTTTATCGTCTAATATGAATCTCTTATCATCGTTGGCCATCAGCGAAATCTTGTTGACTATTTCGGTATACAAGTCGTGATTTTCGCTTCGAATCGATTTCATAGTCTTATACACCGGACCACTTCCTAACAGACAATCTTTATACTCTTGGAAAGAGATGTTTTTCTTCACCACGCATGCTTTAACTCCTTTGCACTTCTTGATCTCTTCATCATCTCTAGACAATAAGCATACAGTTTGGGTCTCAAGCCCACGAATTCGACGATCTGTTTACCGCCGCTCTCATCCTTAAATTTACCCAACACCTTCTTGTTGTCGTTCGATTGAATGTTGGACGGGTGATCGATGGGATAATTGCTCGTGTCGAACCAATCGGCCACGTCCGGAGATATATCTCGGTAGACGTCTTTCATCTCTATCTCGTAAACTAAACTGTCCATGTCGGTGAACAGTAGTTTGGCTTTGTCACCAAATTTTCGTTTGACGTAATCGTAGTGAAACTCGTACATCAATCGCTTGCTGATATCTAAGATGATCGGTCCGAGATAATACGGTTTGTCGAACTTCAGATGCGTCTTTTGCATGTGAACGGCCACTAGATTTTCGTCGAATATGGTTCGGTGTTTGTAATTGGGTTTCGCCACTAATGTTTTAGCTCTTTTCTCAGATGTGACGAGTCGAACGTCGGTTCTCTTCCTGATGTTTTTCATCGATTTACCGTACACGCAGTTGTTCATGAGTTTGAAGAAATCTTTTTTGAAATCGTTTTCGGCTCGAATTCTGAGATTCGTGTTGAGATCGATATATTTTTTCATCCAAGGCTCTTCGTCGAATCAAATGATGCGATGTATGTCGACTAATTTCATCCCGTAATTGAGGTACTGTTTCAAATTCTCGCTGTAGACGATGTAGTTACGTTTGTTAAATAAATTGGGAATGAGTTTTTCCTCGTCTCCTTTGTTCGGTTCCATTCGTTCGGGAGCCAGCGGATAATCGTTGTGTGGACCGTGTAATTCTTCCGGATAGTTCAAATCGACTTCCAAAATGCAAGGATAGTCTCTCCATTTTTGCATCTCTTCCGGTTCCTTCACCCATTCGAAATTTCCAATCGGTAAAGGATGACTCATAGCCCAACCGTACAGATTATTGGCGTCCCAATACTCTATGTATTTAGTCGACCGTTTCGAATTGAAACCTTCTTTCATGTAGGGATTGTTAGCCTCAGAATATCTGTGAGAGATCATCGAGACGCCACCTCTCGCAGCCCTTTCGAACATGAGCAACATGTCCACGTTGGATAATAATTCCAATTGGACTTTGGTGGTCTTCAACAGAGCATCCCATGCCAGACCGGGTGCGGTGAAATACCAAGCGGGATCCAGATCGTAATTTCGACGACAGACGTCTCGAAAATTGTCGAACACATCTGCCAAGAGCAGAACGTCGGTCTTCAGATAGAGATCATGATAATCTCTCATGGTTTTCATATCGAATGATTTCCACACGTTTTTGGCGTGTTCGTAATTCTCGTCAGAAATGTCGGATTCGTATATTTTCAAATAAAAATCATCTTTTGAAGGTAGTGCGGTGTCTTCGAATCTCTTTAGATCATTCATGTAATCATAAGGATAGACTCCTTTCCTCAACATGACGTCTACTCGTTCTCCGAAATGTTCGCTCGTGATTTTAAATTTATCCTTGCTCATGTTATCGACTAATTTTTCCAGAGCGGTCGACATGAATTTAAAAGTGTCGATGAAACATAAGCATCTACGAATGGATTTCGTTTTTTCTTTCAACGTATTTCCTTCGATTACTCTTTTCCTCTCCATTAGCTTCCATTTCGTGAAGGAAATGTATCTTTCTTCGCTGTTCGCGATGCAATTTAATTCTTCGTGTGAGGTGTTGAGATTTTTCACGAACAGATGACTGTCGTAACCTGAGAGATTGTGAAACATCACCCGATAGAAAGCGTCATCTCGATATTTTAAATTACACTTGCTGTGAGCCGGACCATGATACAGACCCGTGTAATGATCGTGGTCTCTGACCTTCTTATTTTCCTCCGAATTCTCGTTGAACGATTGTCTGCATATGTGACATTCGGTGGCTCTGTTATTTTCGTCCTGCTGCTCTCGCGTGATGATCATTTTCGCCGGAGTTTTGAATTTGTCATATAACATTTGAATTTTCGATTCTAACTCTTCCACGAACCTTTGTGCCACATCATCGTCTTTGCACTGTTTCGTGTAGGTGATGGGACCCATGTCGTGTTGCGAGTCGAAAGCGCATTTCACGTAAATGCAATAGCCCAAAGGTATGTGTTTTTGGTATGTTTCGACGTAACTTTGAAGAGCGTTGGGTTGACAGGAACTCATTTTCGCGGTGAAACATTCGAAATCGGCGTACACGACGAATGGTACTTTTAACCTTCTATTGTGATTTTCAAACTTCACGATGGTGTTGGGTTTGGGCATTTCAACGGCGACACCTTGATTTTTGTTGCAATATTCCTGATGTTTCGCCAACGAGTCTTTGCTGTGAAACACGTTCATACAGTTGCAACATAAACATATCTTACGTCCATGTTTATTATTTTGTCTCGACAGTAATCGGCTCGGATGTTTAACCCAACAATAATGATGATTGTCACCATTCGAAATCAATAATAAAATAATCGTCTTTTCTCTTCCGCGATACGAAGTCTGTCTGAGAGGATAGATCTTTTGATTTTCGTCGTCGTATCCCAAGACGATCACCACTACGGTGGGATTTTGAACCTCGAAACGTTCGATGTGTTTTAACTCTGTTGGAAAAGTCACTCCGGTCCAATCGAGATTTTTCGAAGTTTCCTCGTAGCGAGAAACTCTATTGGTGTGTATTTCGACAGGGTATAAAGCGGAGGTGACTGCCCATTTAAAACACTGATCATCTTTATTTCTCACATTGACCATGGCGTGTTTCTTAGTCAAGAAATACGGTAATTCCAAGTAGGAAGATCCTTTCAACGGTTCGTTTTTAGTCATGTGAATTTCGAGTTTCAACACCTCACCGAACGTCCAATTACTACCTTCATGTTGATAATTCGTGAGAGACGTCAACATCTTGTCTTTCATCTTTTCAAAAACATCCGATAGATCTGAACCTCGAAATACGGGTTCGACGGTAGATCTGAAATATGCATTTTTCACGATGCTCTCGCCAGACTTCACGTCGATTTTATTCATTATGCAATGGAGTATCATCTTAATTTTTAATCCCACGTTCATGTATTCACAAAACAAATCCAACACTTCTTTCTTCACCCGTTCCATGAACAATTTCGGATCGACTTTCTTCAACGAGGGAATAACATCGAAAGTTTTAAAAATGCCTTTGATCGCACTCTCCCGTTCTATGGGTTTCGATTGGAATAGTTCTGCAACGAGTTGTGTTACATATTCTTCTCCTTTCTCTTCGTTGATTGCTCGTTGAATTTCGCTCGATATATCTCGTTTGTCTTGAATCTGAAGTGCATCACTCGTTTTCGTTTTAGTTTTTCTTTTCTTTTCTTTGGAAACTTGATGTTCTTCAACGGCTTTTCGTTTAGTCGTCTTCTTATTTTTCACAACCGATGCATCTTTTGACGTCGTTGCTATCGACATTTCATTTGCCTTTCTAGCGTTTCGCAATTATTCTTGTATGACTTCAATTTTTTTTGATTTAGTTCTATGCTTTCTGAAATCTGAAATTTGTAATAGTTTACAAATCTCGTTTAACTGAGATATGGTTTTCTCATTTAAATTTACCATTGTTTTATCTGTTTGCTTCATTTGTAAGAATATTTTTTTTTTTTTGGAAATTTTGTATTAAATAATTTGTTAAAAAAAGTTTTGCTTTTTTACTCTTTTTATATATATAATAGAAAAAAAAAAAGTTAAATTTTAAATTCAATTTTTTTTCTTTAATGTGTTTTTATTCAAAAAAACAATTTAAGACCACTTTTATTTCTCGCTTGCAAACCGAACACGTTTTCGCGTCTTCAGAATGACATTCTCTACAGTAATACAGGTGTGCGCACGGAAGAAACAAGACATTTGCTTTTACCAAAGCGAACTGCTGATTAATATCATCATCGCCGAAGACAGAGAATTCGACAGGGGTGATTTATTGTTGTCCTATGGATGTTACATATATCCAATAATCTCACCCGAACTCATGAAGAAATCGGGTGGTGAGAGCGCATTCGCCTATGAAAAAAAACTCAAAAGAGTAAAGATAAACATTCACACCATTTTCGTATGTGGAAAAATGACGAATGTCAACTTGGTAATAACGGACTTGGAAATATAAACAATAGAGAGATTGAAATTAAAATTTAACTTTTTATATATATAAAGAGAAAAAAAAACTTATACTAAAAAAATTTTACATTAAAGAAAATTAAAAATTAAAAAAACAACTTTTTTATATATAAAGAGCAAAAAAAAAAAAAACTTTTTAAACAAATTATTTAAATACTAAATAATCGATCATGAAGACAACAACACCTAAAAGATGCGAATTGAAATTGAAACGAGTCAAAACGTATAAGAAATTCGGTCATAAAATCTATAGATTACAACGACACGATCCCATCAAATTGAACGAGGTCGAGATGAAGGGCTTAAAGCACAAATACGACAAATATAAGATGCCTTTTAAATTGGACGAAGCCACGCTCGATTTGATTTACGAGTACCAAAGCGATCTGCAGAACATCGTCATCGCTGAAGATAGAGAATTCGACAAGGACGATTTGTCGTTGCCCTATGGAAATTACATATTTCCAAACATCTCATTCGAACTCGTGAAGAAATTGGGTGGTGAGAGCGAGTTGACCGATGTAAAAAAACTCAAAAGAGTAAAGATAAACATTCAACATGTTTTCGAAAAAGGAGAAGACACTCGTGTCAACATACTAATAACGGACTTGGAAATATAAACAATAGAGTGATTGATTTTTAGCGAAGAAAAATGAAAAAAAAAATAGGATCATCTTTAGATCTCATTTACTTTTTTTTTTTTTTTTTGTTTTCCTTCTTCTTCACTATCATCATCATAATATATTATAATAACGTTTCCTTTTCTCTCAAATTTCAGCGTCGATTCTTCTTTTTCTTTTTTTCTTTTTCTTTGTGATGTGATACGTTTATGGTAACATTTTTGTTTATCCGAATCATAATTATGAACGAATGTTGTGCATCTCTTGGTAACACTCGCATCATTACCATTCTCTTCAGAAGGTAGTGGTGACCGTGGAAAGCATTGTCTCATTCTCAACCGTCTATCCCGCGCTTCATCTATCTCTTTCATTAGTTCTTTCCTTAGATATCCATCATTAGTGTCTAACCATTTTTTTATTTTTTCGCTCTCTGGCTCGCGATGTTCGTCATTATCGTCAAATTGTTTCTCCACCTTTTCATCCAGGTGATAAATTTGTTTCTCCACCTTTTCACCCATTTTAAATATATTATTTCATACTTTCTATGATTTTTATATTTTATATAATTTTATATTTATAATAACATATTCAAAATCGGTATGTTCTTAAATGGTGAATTCTCACCGAGCAACAAACCCTTGCCGAGTCGCTCGACGTTCCGTCCACTCTTCAGATAGAGACTGTTTCCACTCAGAGAGTTGCCACCTCTAACGGGTTCTAGATACAATCCTTTACCGCTGTCGTCTATGTGAATGCGACACACGGCTCCTCCCTTCTTCAAAAACAGTCCGCTGCCACCCATTAATTTCTAGCGAGTCCCGTGAGAGCTCCCACGCCGAGAGTCTTTCCGAGAAAGGGTAGCGCCTTTGCAGTGAAGGGTAATGTTTTTGCGGCTATTCCTGCCAATAGCGGTAGGAAACCACCTTTCATTCTCAAATTGTATCTCAATTGAGCGGGACTCATTCTCACCGTCAACCCTCTTCCATCGCGAATCGCTTTCTCCATCCTTTTGATTTGACTTCTGGTCCAGGCAATCGAATCCTGACCACCTCTCATCAAATCTTCGTGAGTGAATTTGAATCTCACCGCCTCGCCTCGAGTTGTTAATGCTCTCTTAAGTTTCTTCCTCTGTCCTGCGGATATGTTCACGTTTTTAACCACGTATTCTGTCATAATTTCTGTTTTGTTTTTTTTAAATATATTTACTTCAATTGTTTCTTGTTTAATAATTATATTAAAATAATTTTGTAAAATTAATATTGCGTTTATTTTATTTTTGTTATCTATATATATAATATTCTTTTTTTTTTTTTTGCTTTTATATTTCTCTTATGTGAACTCGTATCGTCACTCTCTCTCCGCAAAGATCTAACAGTTCACCATTTTGATCCGTCAACGTGGTTTTGAGACTATACAACATGTCCAAAATCACTGGTAGATAAACTAAATTTCGAGGTCGCTCCACGATCTTATAACCCGGCGACACGTTTGGAAAGAAGGAATAGATCGTCGGTTGAGCGCTACCATTCACGTAGTTTCCGGCAATCACGTCCACGTTCACCAGAATGCTATTGACAGCGAGAATGTCGACCGTATTTTCAGATGCCGCGTGGCCTCGATACATCTTTCGATCAAATCCCAACATCTTGCCTATAGAATCGTCCGTGTTGAAATCCACACGAAAATTATCTTCCAAATCCAACATCGTCTGTAAGGTATTAGGATTGGGAGCGAGTCTGATCTTGTTGCTTCCCTTTCCATCCGTCTTCATTCGTGTCTGAATGTAATGGTTCAAATCGTCTATGTCATAACTCCCTTTGGGAATTCGAATCTCCAACCAATCCACTCCGTCGGAATACTTGAACGAGTTATTCTTTTCGGTGACGTTGGGAAAGGAATAATAAGTCTCCAGATTCACCAACGCCATCTCGTATCTTTTCTCTCTATTCAATTCGATGGAAGGTTCGAATTTCGTAGCGAATCGAGTCGAATCGCTACTCACCACGATTTGAATGGATTGTTTCGCAGCCGTATTCTCGGCTATCCGTTCTAACAATTCTCCATGTTCGAACATTATATTTAATTTTATTTTATTCAAAACTAATTATTTGAAGATTTATTATTTTCTAATTTTTTTTTATTTTCACGCTCTATCTTATTATTATTATCATCGGAAACATAAAACTTGTCGAATTCGCACCGATATTTTCCGCAATTAAATTCGCTTGTCAAACCGATCACGACGAAATTGTAAAGTCCACCATCCCAAACCCTCTTGCAGAATCTCCTGAATTCCGCAGCGCTCATGTCGTTTGCGACGTGATCGCCGTAGATGTGATTGAGATTCTTGAGATCTTGGCGAAGGAGACATAGAAAATTAGCGTTTTCCCTTATCGTCTGTCTGGGCAATTGAAAATAATTCTGCGACAGGTAGAAACAGTCCACGTTGCTGTGTCGACCCCTAACGTAATACGATTCGCATCGGTTCTGTGTCTCCAAAAGCAGATCGTCGAAAATCATGAGATTCTTATCTTCCGATTTCAGTTCCCTAGGATCCGGAACGTCGCTAGCGTTCTCATAAAATCGACACTCGACGTTCGAAGATGCATTTCACTTCATCAGCTCCGTCGCCGCGCCGTCCAAAATGGTCGAGAGTGGAGCTCCGCTCTTGTCGAATTCCTCCCTACTGTCAAAGATTCTGGCTATGACGTCCTTGGGCAATCTGCGATCCATGCACTCTCGAAGCAATCTGTATTCGGGTTGAAACAAGCTCTTGCCAAACACGAACAATCTGTCGTAATCCAACCAGTCGGGTCGGGACAACAGATTCATCAACAGATTGGTCTTTCCACAATTCGATTTTCCCACTATCAAACCTCTTACGCTCATGGGAAAGAACTCGTTATTCGACCTCTCGGTCGCGGCGTCGTTCCAAGACATATCTTTAATGTTCATCTTTGTTTTTATTTTGTTTGTTATTTTAGATTCTTTTCAAACACAAATATTTTTTTTTATGTTTTTCAAACTCTGTTTTTTAATGTTATTATTATTATTTATTTATATCGCACCGTCGCGAGTTCTCTTCAATCCGGATCCACTCGTCATTTTGGCTAAATCTTGTATGGGCACCACAGCATCCTTAAAATCTTTCCAACTTTTCGGCGTTCGCTCTAACGCAGCTCGCTTCGCCGGCGGACTGATCAACTTGTCGACCAACGCGTCGGCTACCCTCTTGCCAGCCACAGAAGCTATCCTACCACTGGCTTCGGAAGCGGCTTTCTTACCAGCATCCAAAGCCGTCTTCTTACCGACCTCAAACGCGGTCGATGCGAGTTTTCTACCCGCATTGCTCGTGAACGCTCGCATTATAGAATCGACGATGCCAGAACCGCCTTGAACGTAAGTTCTGACGTATCCCCTGTTCTTTATCACCAACATATTTTATTTTTATGATATATTTTTGTTTTTTCACTGGTAAATCGTTTTTTGCCGTTTAAATACTTTTTTATTATTCTATGTAAAAATTTACTGTTTTATTTTTGTTTGTTTGTTTGTTTTGTTTCTCTCTAATTATTATATACACATCAATCCTTCAATTCGTTCATCAGCCTTTTATACTGGTTTTTATTCAAAACCTTCTGTCTCAACAATTCGTCAGATATAGCAACTATCTGATTATCTAATCCCGTGTTACCAGCCCGTCTGCTCGCCATCAACAAACTCAATCTCTGAGACAGAGCGTCGGAATCGCTCGGAAGAAAAGTGGTTTTCACCCCTTTGCCAGTCACCGATTCGACGAACTTCTTGTTCATGTCCCATATGGGTTTCACCACTTTCGTCCACTTGTAACCTCTGTTGGCTTTGGGTCTCGTCTCTCTGGCATCGTTATTTCTCTTCATGGCGTGAGTTTGAACTAGAATGTCGCCGTAATTGTCGAAATCCTGTTCAGTGTAATCTCCAGGCTTGTCGTAAAGGAGCAATCTCCGCAGACCATCAGTTACTTTATATTTATTCGAACCCACGATCAATTCGTCATCATCCATTTCCACTAACGTATCACCTACAAAAGTTCTACCCTCAGAATCCTTATAAATTCTATACGACTGATCTCTCTTACCGCCATCATCATCGGACGATGCGATGCTACTAGTGGTGATAGTCGAAGCCGTATCATCAGACTCGCTCATATCTGTTTGAATGCCCGTGGGAACGTAATCCGGTGTAGATTGAACGGAATACCGATTTCCAAAACTAGGAGGCAACGAACTCATTCTCAAAGAACTCTCCTTTATGGGTCTCAATTCTTCGACTATCTCCTTCCTGCTTCGCTCTTGACCCTCTGTCACGGGTTTAAATATTTTTGTGGCTTCGCGTCTGAGTTCCATCTCACCGAGACGTCTGCTCCTATCAGCTGACTGAATCCCCTTCTTAGCACGTTCATACTCGCCTAAAATTAAATCTCGGCGTCTAGGATCCATCTGTAAAAACATCTTTCGTTTTAATTGTTTTTATTATTTTCAAAATTAAATGTTTAATTATATTTTTTTTTAATGTTTTTAAGTAATAAAAAACTCTTTCCATCTTAATATATAATCTGAAAATATTCACATCTCAACTGACTGTGTTAATTAAAGTTTAAAAAAAAACGTTTAAACAGTACATGACAAACCGGTTTCTGATTTAACGCATTTTGACAGTAGGTTTTTTACATTCGTCAAAAAGATTTTTCATTCACACATCAATTCACTGAGTGTCGAATTAAGAGAGAATCCTTTTAATAACTGCGATTGCCATCATGTATATATTAAAAATTTTACCACTCAAAACCTAATTGAGCAGAAAATGCGTTTTAAACATTCCGATAAGTGTTTTTGACTTTTTCCAACGAACGCTTAACAGTCAATCACTCTGATCAAGACAAAACACGAATATCTATTACAGATCAACTCCCTTCGAACAAAAAAACCCTCAAAACTCAATTTCTATCCGTCCCATCAACAGAAAACATCAATGTCTATAATACAGACTATATTCATAATCGACTCTTTTTGAACAAAAAACCTCATTCACTCATTACGATAACATGTGTTAGTTTTTTTACTTCAGGAAGACGTGACTGGGTTTGCAAATTTCCAACACAGCGACGACAACAACACTCTTCGTTCAGATCGAGTTTTTTACGAGAATCGAGCGATCCAATCGCTCGATCAGCTGAGTTTTTGAGAATTTCTCATAGTGGAGGAATTCCCCTAATAATGTCATAAATGGGAAAAAAGACCCCACCGCCTCAAAACAATTGCAGGTTCTAAACCATCTGTACCAACACAATTGCGGGTTCTGAACCGCTGGTTTAGAGTCTCCAAAACTGTGTTTTGATGATGACCCAGAATTTTTTGCTTTTGCTCGCGTTCGCCAACGATGGATCGATGGGTCTGATCTGAGATGGGAACGTCGACAGAAAAATTACGTACAAGATAAGAGTGAACTGTACAATTTCACCTTTTTTTTTTAAAACGCGCGTTCACCACGCGTTCACCACGAGTATTTGAACGTTAAAAGTGCGATCTAGGAGTCACAACTGTACATGGAGGGGGGGGGGGGGGAGGGGGATTCAACGCCATGTACAGTTTTTGTGAACAAGCGTGTGATTTAACACTGAATTCCACGTTGGTGAACGCATCGTGTGCGTATGTTGTACACGTACATGTACAAGTGGTCGTAGTTCGGCAATTATTACCTACTAACGGGGATGTGGGAAGAAGCCAAACCTGAAAACTTCTTCTACTCAATTGAAAACACCCTCCGAACATACCCCAGGCCTATTGAAGGCCTTTGGGTATCATAGCTAGCAACTAGCATAGGACCCAAGATGGCGGTTTTAAGTGTACAAAATGGACGACGGAAAATGTGTCATCCTAACAGCATGCGCTGCGTATGCGCTCTACGATCACTTATCACCATGGAGGTGACGTCACAAGATGGCCACTTACGTAGGATACCATGACAACCAAACATGACGTAACTAGGTCACATGACTATGATGTTACTTTCGAGGTCCGGGGTGAGGTGCGGCAAATGGTGATCGATATCCACGTTTCCAACTACTTATATAAATAGTTCCTTCTAATCCTGTAGCTGTTTATGGAAATTTGGCATCAACTGTACGACATACAGTCCTAGAGAATGCGGATTTGTATGGTGTTTGCCTTTTTTAGTGGGGGGGGGGGGTCTTTTTTTTTGTTATTTTTAAGCCACAAACACTGTGGCTTTAAAATTCAAACGTTGCATCGCTTAGCAGTGAAACTGACTCGAGGCATGATAAATTGTGAATAAAAAGCCAGTTTGTTAAAAACTTAAACACCAAGAAACAATGGCAAAGATCTAGTTTTGTTCTTTCATTTTTTTATCATGAACAAAAGGAGAGTTCTGTAAAAGGGGCATATCCCACGCTATCCAACACTGACTTATAAAAATTATGTCGGGTTCGACAGTTTTATGCCCCTGTGGAGGTCTTTGAATACGCCAGTTGTCGCCATAAAGTACAATACCCTAATACTGTCGGTCGAGACAATGAGGCTGGGGTGGGATGGTGACAACTCCAACCCCATTCCAGGATGTTCGCTCCTACTTGAAGGATGTATACCGGTTAACCATAAGGAACGGATTTTAGTTTAGAATACGACTTAGCACCCATTCGTGGGACAAGCCTGCAACTCTCTTTAGGATTGATCAAATTTTGACAGCCTCTTAAATTTAATTATCCAATCTGTCAGGATCTGCCTCGTTGCAATTTATGGAAGAGTGCCTACGGGCACTTGTCCATGCGTTGCAACGTGGCATAAACGTGTGAACACATTTTGATAGTCCGTCTGACAGCCAGGCATAATTTGGCATGCTACCAGCGTCATCATAGTGGCCAACATCACCCCCACCCAAATCAGATCTGTTATAAGTTATTGGAGAGTGTCGCGAGGTACTCCCTGGCGGTTCCAAACAAAGTTAATCTCCATTATGGAAGAGTGTTTATGGGCGCTTTCCCGCAGACTGCGGCAGGGCAGAAATCAGTGAATAAATCCTGACAGTCCCCTTGACAGGTAGCCATAATTTGGCACTCTACCTGGGATAATTACCTTAGTGGCCAACACTTCCCCTACCCCACCCCCACCCCCCCCCCCCCTTCCCGAATCTGATCTGTTGAGAGTTGTTGGAGAGTGTCTTCGGGTACTCTCTCTAGTGGTCCCAAACAAAGCGAATCCCTATTGAGCAAATATTATTCGCCTCTGGATCAGTACGAAGCATGGCTCTAAAACAATAGGACTGCATTAGGACTTACTCACTTTTCTTTAACCGAACGAGGACCGGATGCACATCTTTGGGCTTTACTCTGAAATACAAGTTAGTACCGCAATTCATTGTACCTTAGTTTAAAATTAGGGTACCGCAACTAAAACTTCTCACATGCTGTGCATGGCCTCTAGAAGAAATTCCCTACCACCCATTGCCAAAGTAATCGACCAAATGCTACAAACCCAGCCGTGGGAGGTACAAAAAAACAAACTTCTCTTAACTGTTTGTTTCTTTGCCTATCACGGACCACAGCCTGTGACCCTCACTGAATTGAGCCTGTTGAACTCATTCCAGTGAGTGCCATGGGCTGTGATCGGGGGAAAATTGACGATCTTGGAAAATGAAATGGTACCGTCCCCGGCAAACTGCACCAGTTCGGAAATAAGAGGTATTCCAGCTAATCAAAAAGCCGATATCACCACCCAACCAACCAACCCTGAATATGTGTATAACATATCTAATCTCATTACAAACTGTATATACTTGTTATTCCATAACAGTTACTTCTGTTTTTCTTCTCATCCTCTTCAAATACTGCCACTCACTCTCACTGTTGCGCAACCAACCTGTATCAAACATACTAACTGCATTTCACGGCACCTCGACGGGCCTTTTTCCAACTGTTATCCAGACTTGAATCATGGGTATTAGCATCGAGCAACACAGGACGGCAGTCGGTTTGCACAACAATCTCCTCGTGTACAGGTACCGTGTGACGATTAAACCAGGTAGACCTCAGCATCGCGTGACGATTCGTATCGTAAAAGTCCGTTTCACGCTGGTTTTGTGCGTTATTCTGGGCATCATTCTTCTGTCTGGCGACATCGAAGTTAATCCAGGGCCATCCCAAACTGGGACAGCAGACGTAAGTAGTATTTCTATACTTAATTACAACATCAGAAGCATCAGGAATAAGCTTGATCATATTATAGACGACATTGATGATTTCGACATTATCTGTTTTACCGAAACGCACCTCGATCCCAGTTTCAATTCTAACAACGTTTTGATCCCCAATTACCCCCCATCAGTTAGAAAGGATAGGAACCAACATGGTGGCGGTGTCGCGGTTTATTTTTCAAAAGAAATATATGCCAAACGTTTATCCGAACTAGAATTTTACCAGTCGGTCTTATGGTTTGAGATTTCCTCAAAACGCAAGTTTCTGCTCTGCCTGGCATACCGATCGGTTCAGTTCTCTACCAATGACTACTGGGAGAAGCTCGAAAGAGCCATTGAAGAGTCAATCAGCATAAATCCGTCCTGATAATTACCGGAGATTTAAATAGCGACCTTCTTAACCCTTCCAGTCGATTAAACGAAATTATAAACTTTTACAACCTACAAAACGTCACTGAACAGCCGACTCGTGTAACGCCAACCTCAAGTACTTTATTAGACCCAATAATAGTTAGTGATAATGTTGTGATTCTGAACTCAGAAGTTCACGAACTTGGTGTTTTCGACCACAAAGCTGTATCAGCAGTCATAGAGACTGGAATTGCACAGTCCGAAACGAAAATTCGACAGATCTGGAATTATAACAGGGCAGATTTCCCCAAAATGAATAATTTGATTTCTGAAACAGACTGGTCCTTCATCTCAGACACGACTTCCCCTGATATATCATACCATAAATTTGCATCCAAATTTTTAAATATTGCTAGAGAATGCATTCCATCTTATAACATAGTTATCCGTCCCCATGATAAGCCCTGGTTTGACTCGGCTCGTCGCCGGGAAATTCGCCATAGAGACCGATTACGGAAACGAATTCTGAAAAATCCAAACCCACGAATAATTGAAAAATACAAACACGCCCGAAACAAAGTAAATAACATGAAAAAGAAGGCTAAATCCACCTATTTTTCAAAATTAGATACTTCACTTTCAGTAAGTAGAAACCCTAAAGATTTCCGGCACACTGTTAAACAGTTACTGAATAATTTTGAAAGCAAGCCTTCTGTCCCTTTTCTTAACCATAAAGACAATGCGGGTAGTCCAGTTATGGTAACAGATGACAAAGAAAAAGCTGACTTGCTCAACAAAACATTTTTGTCAAATAGTAAGATAAATGACGACGGACATAGTTTACCTGCTTTCAGAAGCAAGTGTTCTGAGAGTCTCTCTGAGATAGACGTCTCTGAAGATGAAGTGACTCGAATCCTAGGCAAACTAGATACCAAAAAAGCAACTGGATATGATGGCATAAGTAACCGCATGCTTAAAGAAACCAAAGATACAATATGCAAGCCTTTGGTTCAGTTATTTAGGCTTTCTTTTTCTTCATGTGTCTACCCATTGGAATGGAAGCTGGCAACTGTCGTACCTATATTTAAAAAAGGAGACACACACGACCCCAGTAATTATAGACCTATTTCTCTACTAAGCTGTGTCAGTAAAGTTATGGAGAGGATTATTTTTAACCATATGTACGAATACTGTTGTGTCAACAATTTACTTTTTAAATACCAGTCTGGCTTTCTACCCCAAAATAGCACCGTCTATCAGCTCATCGAAATATATCATAATCTCTGCTTAGCCTTTGATAGGAACCAGTTTTCACTTTGAGTATTCTGCGACATATCAAAAGCGTTCGATAGGGTTTGGCACAAAGGGTTAATTTATAAACTTAGACAAAACGGTATATCTGGCCCACTCCTTGAGTGGACCAAAAGCTATTTATCTGATCGTAGACAAAGGGTAACTGTTAACTCAACTCCCTCTGAGTATTTACCTGTTGATTACGGTGTTCCCCAAGGATCCGTCTTAGGTCCCTTCTTCTTCCTTATATACATAAATGACATTTCTGAAAATTTAAATGCACCGGGTGCTTGTAGACTATTTGCGGATGATACAAGTATAACAGAAACTGGATTTGAACTGGACGATATTGTTTCAAAGTGTAATGAAAACCTTGCGGCCGTTTCCGAATGGGCAAATGCATGGCTTGTTACATTTAACCCTTCAAAAACTGAAACTGTTTTATTCACCAACAAACGTGTTAATGTAAGCAGTATGGTAATATTTGGTGACACGCCACTCGAAATGGAAAAGTCTCACATCCACCTCGGCCTATCTTTACAGGGGGACTTAAACTGGAATGTCCAAATTAATAGATTATGCCAAAAGGCTAATTCCAGACTGTCCCAGTTACGAAAATTAAAGTATATTCTAGGTCGAAAAAGCCTGGAAACGCTGTACAAATCATTCATACTTCCTATCTTAGAATACGCCGATATGGTGTGGGCCGGTGCGCCCGACTACCAACTTACCAAACTGGATAGAATCCACGCGGATGCAGCGAGAATAATATCCGGTCTAACGAGATCAACCCCGGTATCTGCTCTATTTGCGGAACTTGGTTGGGAAACCCTTGCGCAGAGACGTCATCTCCACAAAATGAAAACATTTTTTAAAATCGTAAATAATCAGGCCCCCACATATCTCTCTGACATATTGCCACGGACCTTCGAGGATATTTCCACGTATAGCACCCGGTCGCACACTAATTTTCAATTACCACTTACGCACACGGCAACATTTAAGCGCTCATTTATCCCCTCATGTATCTCGGAATGGAATGCATTTCCCCAAGAAATAAGACAATCGAGTTCACTGAATAACTTTCTCAAATATTTTAATAGTGGTGCATGCAGACCACCTAAGTACTTTAACAATGGCGATAGAGCCGTCAATATTATACACTGCAAGTTGCGAAATTCGTGTAGCGACCTAAATTATGATAAATACTCCAACTACGTCCATGATACACCTATCTGTTCGTGTGGCTACGAGACTGAAGACGCAAACCATTACTTTTTTGACTGTAATAACTATTCAAACGAAAGACTAGTCCTACAGAGAAATCTTGCGCATCTTACAATAAGATCGACCAACGATCTTCTTTATGGTATCCCCAACCTACCAGAATCCGTAAACATCCACCTTTTTCGAAGTGTACAAAATTCCATTAAGGCCACGAAGAGATTTTAAGACTGGACCGTAATCAGGCAGTCTAGTCCGTCAACATATTCCCAGCCAAATGTCCTATAACATGAGTGTCCGTTTTCATTTTCATTTCCATTTCCTTCAGTTATGTCTTTGTGCATTCCGCATGTTCGTCCTGTATACCCTGGCTATAACAGTGGTAACGGGGCTCCGTCTAAATCGCGGTTCCGCTGGAATCACGAATGTACCGTGATATGACACGTTGGCTAGTTGACCAAGTCCAGCAGTGTTGCGATGTGGCAGTTCATCTTTCACCTTTCTGTTCTCCTTCCTCTCGCCTATCTGTTTTGACTCTTGTGAAGTCGAATACCTACCAACATCCATCTTGAAGAGTGTACATACACAATATTGTTTTAATTATTCATAAGTTTGCTTTGCCATTGCATGCACATTTTGGTAACTTTTTGTAAATATTTGTAAAGATAATCTGAAATTTTCAAATGTATAATAAGGAAAGGATATTATCTAAGGGCTAGGCACTTGTTATCCAATCCATTTTGTTATAACAAATAAAATATGTTTAATAATAATAACTCTCTTTAGATTTTAAAGGTTGATGAATTTTGAGTTTCTTGCATGACAGAATGGATGGACACGACTTTAACATTTATGTTCCCTTTGCCTCTTTCACGCAACTTTATTTATGTCACCGAATGTCTGTGAAAAAAAGAATATTTAAGGTGCAATCGGTGTTAACCCTTTACCTAACATGAAAAGCAGACGACACTTGCAAACAAAATTCTTGAATAATTAATGAAAATTAGGGCGAGTTGTGATCCGACTGTAAACATGACCGAGAATCTGATGCAAATTACAGGGCATTCGTTTGGTCATGACAATACATTTATCTAACAATCCCGTTACATAAAGCCCGTTTCCTCGGTTTTTTCAGTTTAAATTGGGTTGGAAGTGGGCAAAATTTTGAATTTCATATTTTAATGCGTAATAACAATGCATGTATGCGATACTGCGCTGTTTACCGGAAGTTGAATCTGTCTGACACGACATCGGAACAGGGGACTGATACACGCGTTAGATAAAACGCTTGTGTCTTCAGCTCTGTTGCTATGCTTCGTTCAGACAGTTTTTTTTCCTTTTTTAGAAAAACGTTGGTATTCGAATTGATTTTGTGATACTATGCCAGGGACCGGTGGCCGCTCATACCTAGGGAGAGGGTGGAGTAAGTCCGGGGGCAGTCTCCTGGGGGGGGGGGGGGGAGGAACGTTTGAAGAAAAAATATTTTGGCGCTAAAAAAAATTCTCAAACATTTGTGGGCCCTTGGAGACCGGGTATCGGAGCACTGTTTTTATGATACTCAATCTATTCCCTCTAGGGACACACAATATATGTCTTATAAGTTACAGGGCGTTCAGTTGGCAGATACAGTGTCATGTACGGTGAAGAGAAAACAATATTAGATGAGGCGAAGCCGAACCTAATATTGTTTTCTTCTCTGAGCCGTATATGACACTATATCCTACCTTCTACAAGTATCTGGGAGTTCCATTGGTTTGCAAATGTCACATGCAAACCCCATATAAAACCATATACCGTCAGTTGCAAGTCATATGCGACTGACCGCCAGAGTATTCTCCCCTTTGTTCGTTCATCTTTCGAAATGTCGGAAAACAATAAACGCTTAGCGCAGACGACAGACGAGGAAGTAGATGCAAAACGTCTTAAGCTGAAAGCGGACAATACCATTAAAGCAAATAAAAGATGTGCCAATATGTTAAGAGGCTATCTTAAAGAAAAAAATGACACAATTCAAAATTGCACTGCTGAAAACACAGTGAATCAAACCCCAATGTTTAATATGACAATACGCAAGGCGTAAGAAGGAACCCCAAAGTAACCAACATATTGACATAGTTTATACCGCAACCATTACTCCAAAAACATTTTATGCAATCGAATTCCTGCAATTGTTTAATCTCAGCCAAACATGAATACGTATCACGGTACTAAATACTTTTCCATAGGCGACCATTATAACGTTCATGCGAAAAAAATATGGTCGCATCATTTTAAATTGGGCATTCAAATATCTTTTGTCAGGTATCGCCCTTCAGACAACCTTTTGCCATGCAACAAATAAGAGTTAAAAACTAACAGAAAGGGAAGTGCTGGTCACATGTACATATTTCTCAGGGAATTCAAAACATACCAATAGTCAAACGAATTTTTAGGTTCTAAAATTCCTCAAATCACCCTCTTTATTCATCTGGAACATTAAACAGTAAAGCAAGATGTCAGCAAAATTCTTCAAGTGTTTATTGAAACAATAGATTTTTCCAAGACTGCTTAGTTTTGGGGATTACATAATTTCCGAGTGCAACTTATCCAGGCAGGTAAATTTAATTAAAATAATTACAACAGTTATACCAATGACCAAACCCAACCCTACCAAAGATACATTACCTCTTTCTTGTGATGAAAGACTCATTTCTGCAATAGAATTCGACTTTTGGCGTGTGCCAAATTTTTTCTTTTGAAGAGAATTGTCTAATTTGTGTCAAATGGGCTTAAAAACTGGTATTGCCTCCGGCAGAATTCCTACTCTGTCACCTAATGAATAATTGGGAAGGGTTAAGAATTCACAGCTTTCTTTGAAAACTACCCAAATCCCAAAACAGAACTAAAATCTGCATCACCATATCTGTTTTAATTAACCATATGTTACTTTATTTAAAAAATAAGAATATCTGTATGCGAAAAATATGTGATAAATAGTTTTAAATATATTGTATGATGTATGCGAAAAATATGAGAAAAATATGTGAAAAATATTGTTAAATATATTGTTTGGTATATGCGAAATGAGATAATAACTAGAGTGATGTCACGCATGCAGCCCGACTGTCCCAGCAATGGCAATGCGTAGACACAAAATAGTCGGAGTCATTTTTTGTTAACCGATTACCTAACGAATCTGCCATATCTGCACTCGTGATATACGTGATATACGTGATATACGTGATATACAAAATTTGCTATTCAAATTTTATTTTTTCATTTCTCTACTCCAAAACATACCTCATGACCTATTAATGGAACAAGCTTGATGAGCTTGTTCCAATAAGGACTAATAAGCCATGGTTAGAGCAGTGCCGCCGAGAGAAAACACGGGCCCAGGGGGATCAATTAGATGTTACCACCTGGGCCCCCTTGTTTCAAACCCAACTTACCAAGGACCCATGAAAATATTCACCCCTCCCCCGAGCGATATCTATTATGACTCAATTGCCTCTCAACGACTAGATTGGGTTACAGTGAATTATGTTTGTCCAGTTCTCAGAACTGACCAGGAATATCGAAGCGGGACGTCTATATAACGAACTACAGAATAGCTTATTGTGGACGGATCGACCCACGATATATCTAATAACTTAGACAGTTATTGAAAAGAATATATGCTTACTAGTGAATTTGGGGGCCCGCAGTCCACCTGTCGATTCACACACACTGGGCATTGAAAAAAGCTCGCAATCTAGCTGTCTCGGGCGTCGCGGCTTCATCCTCGAGGGCACGCGGACCCCTGGGTTACTGCTCCGGCTTTCCCCCCTCTTGACGGCCCTGGGTGAGAAGTAAAAAATGAAAAAATCTGATGTTTCAGAAAAATAGTTTGTACTGTTGGCTTCAACTTGTGTTTGGTAAAGGATTGAAGATTTAGTACATAAAGCAATGTTGGGCTATAGGAGTAAATTTTCTTTTTTGCATGTAATAACTCCCAATCCTTCAAAATGCATTTTGTGCGTGTGTGTGGGGTGGGGGTGGGGGGTGGGGTTGGGGGTGGGGGTGGTTGTGGTGGTGTGTTATAGTAGTCAATTTTGGTTTGTTTGTATTTATTAACTCCAAATCCTTCAAAAAACAGAACACAATATAAACAGAGTCCAAGAATGAGTCTACAATTAGCAATCCATCTCCATACGATACACAGTCAATCCTTGAGTCCCTCAGGAGCGACAAAAATAATTTGGGTATCATGCCTTTTCTCCATTTGATCATAATGTAAAATGTAGAGCTCCCTTATGAAGCCCCTTGATACAACCTATGAGGATTAATCTTAGTTACACACCTCTAGAGGGTACTGAATACAAAATTTTTAATTCTTCAGCAACATGGCTACTTCCGGTTTCCATGGGGAGCCCAAATTTATATTAACCCAGGCTCTCGATTTCAACACAGCTGAATCTGACTTTCCTTGAGATAGATTTTAAAGAAATTTCTTCATATTGCACAAAGTTAAAATTTGGGCTACCATAGCGATCCCAAATATTAAACAATGGATCCGATTTGAACAAACTTGAATCTGCCCCTCCCCCTCACCCCCCCCCCCCCCCCCCCTCGAGATGTTGTATACCAAATATGAAAGCATTCTGACTAGTGGATCTGAAAAAGAAGTTTTTTTTAAGAAATTCTCTCATATTGTATTAAATTAAATTTCAGGTTCCCATATGGAGCCCAAATATTAACCCAAGAACATGAATTGAACAAATTTGAATCTGACCCCCCTAGAGATGTTGTATACCAAATATGAAAGCATTCCGACTGGTGGATCTGAAGAAGATTTTAAAAGAAATGTCCTCATATCGCACTAAGTAAAAATTTAGGCTACCATAGAGAGCCCAATTATATACCCAGGGATCTGATTTGAACAAACTTGAATTTGACCCCTCTAGAGATGTTGCATACCAAATATGATAGCATTCTGACTGGTGGATCTGAAGAATACGACTTTTTGAAATTATTCCCCATATTGAACAAAGTTAAAATTTGGGCTTAACAATGATGTATACCAAACATTAAAAGATTCTGACTGTTGGTTCTGAAGAAGATTTTTAAAGAATAGTCCCATTATTACCCTATGTTAAAAATTTGGTCTCCTGTATTGAGCCCAAATATGACCCAATGGACTTTATTTTAACAAACTTGTATCTGCCCCCCCCCCCCCCCCCCCCCCCCCCCCCAGGAATGCTGTATACCAAATATCAAGAGATTCTGATGATTGGTTCTGGAAAAAGATTTTGAACAATTTTTGCAAATATGCTGACTCAGCATTTTTTCGATGCCCATTACAGAATACCCTAACATTACCGATGGCAATATTTTCCCCATTCAATTCTACTGGTCCTAAGGATACTTCATACCAAATAACAGCTCTTTGTTCCGGGTGCATTGGGAAATATTTCTATTTTTAGCTCCCAGGGATCCCATAGGGATGTGGAATTTTTTTTTTTTTTTTTTTGCATGAGTCAAGTCCGTATGACCCAATAATACCACATACCAAGATTTTCAATGTTTGTCTAAAAAAAATAGCTTATGACACCCCCCCCCCCCCATCCCCATTGGGACAAACTCAATGAGCTCGTTCCAATGAGGGGTCATAAGCTATGTTTTGAGACAGAAATTAAAAGTATAATAAAATTTGAATGGACATTTTTGTACATGGCGCTGGCCGGTTTTGTCCATTACGCTGAGTAAAGTTTTAATTATATAAATCATCAACGGTGCAGCGATTATTCAGCTACCTGTTAGGGAAAGTGATTAATCGGTTAACCAGGGTTAATCCATGCGATTAATCAATCACGAAAACCCTTTAATCATTTCCGCTCTAAAATTAATCTAATTTTATTAAATTTTATCTGATGAAAAAATGCTTATATTTTTGCGGGAACGGTAAATGGATCTTCTTAATAAGCATTTGCGAGAACATGACAGGAACGAAATGACCGTTCTCGCAATTTGCGAAACCCTGGTGAGCCCAAATATGGACTTGGCTTGAACAAACTTAAATCTCACCCGCCTAATGATGCAGCATATTAAACATCAAAAAGATTCTGATCGGTGGGTCTGAAGAAGAATTTTCAAGAGTATTCCTCATACTGCACTAGTTTCAACATTTGGACTCCCATAGATAGAGAGCCCACATATGGACCCAGGGATTTGGTTTAAAAAAACATGTGAACAAATCTTCTTTTCAAAGTCCCGAAAAAGTACCCCATGAAAGACACGACAGCAATTTTTTGGATCATTCCATTCTGTTGGCCCCAAGCAGGCCAGACAATAAGCAGTCTGACATTTGCAGAATGAGGTCCCCAGAGGGTGAATTTGATGATGCATAAATTAAGTACTTATAACGCAATAAGCCTGCATATTAAATTTGGTTCAAATCAGCCTCTTGGTTTGAAAAATAGAAATTTTGGGCAGGGCGAAAATTCTTGCCCTTCCCATAACGGAGGCAAATTTAGCTCCCACAAACTTCTCTTGAACAAATCAGTCTACACCTCAAAAGGAAGCTGCACAGCAAATATCAAGTCTCCGCTACTCCTGGTTCATGAGAAGAAGATTCTTTAAGATTTAGGCATAATTTTTGGGCATGGCCCCACTGAAGGGCAGAGCAACTTGATTTGATCAAAATCAAAATGCGATGTCATAACAAACAATCATCTCAAATTTCACTTAAATCGGTTCACCAGTTTTGAAGGAGAAGGCGCAAATACCATGTTCACGGATGACGGACAGCGAGTGATCACTATAGCTCATCCTGACTGAAAGTCAGGTGAGCTAAAAACTCAGTGGACCATGAGTGCTGCAGGTGGGTGAGAGACTTGGTTCAAGGAGAGAAAAAACTTGTAGCTGCTGGTTGTCTAAAGTGTTGTTAAAACCCAATAAATAAACAAACAAGAGGCCCCGCAGGGCCTGAAGCACTCACCATAAACAGAACACGATATAAACAGAGTCCAAGAATGAATCTACATTAAGCAATCCATCTCCATACATGTAGGATACACTGTCAATCCTTGAGCCCCTCAGGAGTTACAAAAACTGCCCAAGCATCATGCCTTTTCTTCAGTTGATCATAATGTAAAATGTGAAAGTCCCCTTTGAAGCCCCTTGATACAACCTATATAGATTACTCTTAGTCACACACCTCTAGAGGGTACTGAATAAAAAATTTCTAATTCTTCAGCTCCCATAGGAAGTCCAAATATTAACACAGGCACTCGATTTGAACAAAGTTGAATCTGATCTCCTTAGAGATGTTGTATACCAAATATGAAAGCATTTTGACTGGTGGATCTGAAGAAGAAAATTTTTAAAGAAATTTCCTCATATTGCATTAAGTTAAAGTTTGGGCTATCATAGCGAGCCCAAATTTTAACCTACAAACCCGATTTGAACAAACTTGAATCTCACCCCCAAGAGATGTTGCATACCAAATATGAAAGCATTCTGACTGGTCGATCTGAAGGAGCAAATTTTTAAAGAAACTTCATCATATTGCCATAAATTAAAATTTGGGCTACCAAAGGAAGCCCAAATATTAACATAGCGACTGGGTTTGAACAATCTTGAATCTGATCCTCACAACAATGGTGTACATGTACCTGTATACCAAACATTAAATGATTCTGACTGGTGGTTCTGAAGAAGATTTTTAAAGAAAATTCCCTATATTGCCCTAAATTAAAAAAATGGGCCCCTGCATTGAGTCCAAATATGAACCAATGGGCTTCATTTTAACAAACTTATATCTGACCCCTCTATGGATGTTGTATACCAACAATCAAAAGATTCTGAACATTGGTTCTGGAGAAAAGATTTTCTAAAAATGTTTGCAAATATGCTGAGTCAGCATTATTTTGATGCACTCTGCAGAACTCCCTAACAAAACATATGTCAATTTTTTGTTTACCATTCAATTCTACTGGTCATGAGGATACTTCATACTGTATAACAGTTCTCTGTTCCAAGTAGTTTGGAAAACATGGGCGTTTGAAAATATTTCTATTTTTAACTCCTGGGGTTTCCAAGGGGATGCAGAGTTTTTTTGGCATAAGTGAAGTACTTATGACCCAATAATACCACAAACTGAATTCCGTTCAAATCGGACCATCGGTTCAGAAAATATAAATTTTGGATGGTACCAAAAATCTAACCCTTCCCATTACAAAGCCAAATATTGCTTCACGAACTACGTTTGAATAAACTTGATTCTACACCTCAAAAGGAAGCTCCATAACAAATATCAAGTCACTGTACCCACTGGTTCATGAGATTTTAAAAATATTTTGGGAGCATTTTCTCCCACACCCTCCCTATGGGGCTGGGCATGTTGAGTTAAACAAAAATGCAATACCCCTTTGTGACCATCACACAAACAAACTTTCACTTGAATTTGCCCAGTGGTTTTGGGCTAGAAGACCAAAATATGGTGTTGATGGACGACAGACGGATAGACAATGGACAGAGAGTGATTAGATAAGCCCAGCTCGACTTGTCGAGGTGAGCTAAAAAAAACAAGAGGCCCCAGGGGGCCTGAAGGCGCTCACCTGACATGGTAGCCTAAATATCAACCCAGAGAATGAATTGATTTCAACAGGTTGCATCTGCTCCTCCTAAGAAAAACTTATACCAAATATCCAAAGATTCTGACCAGTGGATCTAAAAAAAAAGATTTTTAAAGAATATTCCTTATATTGAATCACACAGGGAACCCATATATGAACCCAGGGACTTGGCTTTAACAAACTTGAATATCACCCCCCTAAGGATGCTGCACACCAAATATCAAAACATTCCGACTGCTGGATCTGAAGAAGAAGATTTCAAAAGAAAATTCCTCATTCTGAAGTAAGTTATCATTCGAGCTCCCACAGTTAGCCCAAATATGGACCTAGGGACATGGCTTCAACAAACTTGGATCTCACCCTCCCCCCCCCCCCCCCCCCCAAGGATGCTACATACCAAATATCAAAACATTCCGACTGCTGGGTGTGAAGAACATTTTTAAAGAAAATTCCTCATTTTGAACTAAGTTATAATTCGGGCTACCACAGTGAGCCCAAATATGAACCCAGGGACTTGGCTTGAACAAACTTGAATCTCACTCCACTAAGCATGGTGCATATCCAATATCAAAAGATTCTGCCTGGTGGATCTTGAGAAGAAGATTCTACAAAGAAATTTGCCTGAAATGTACTAAGTTCAAATTTGGGCTCCCATACTGAGTCCAAATATAAACCCAGGGAGCCGATTTGAACAAACTTGAATCAGATCAACCCCGCAATGTTGCATACCAAATATCAAAAGATTCTGCCTGCCGGATCTGGAGAAGAAGATTTTTGAAGAAATTTGCCTGAAATGCACTAAGTTCAAATTTGGGCTCCTATACTGAGTCCAAATATAAACCCAGGGAGCCGATTTGAACAAACGTGAATCAGATCTACCCCACAATGTTGCATACCAAATATCAAAAGATTCTGCCTGCTGGATCTGGAGAAGAAGATTTTTTAAGACATTTGCCTGAAATGCACTAAGTTCGAATTCGGGCTTCTATAGTGTGAGCCCAAATATGAATCTAGGGAGCTGATTTGAACAAACTTGAATCAGATCCACCCCACAATGTTGCATACCAAATATCAAAAGATTCTGCCTGCTGGATCTTGAGAAGAAGATTTTTTAAGAAATTTGCCTGAAATGCACTAAGTTCGAATTCGGGCTTCTATACTGAGCCCAAATGTGAATCCAGGGAGCCGATTTGAACAAACTTGAATCAGATCCACCCCACTATGTTGCATACCAAATATCAAAAGATTCTGCCTGCCGGATCTGGAGAAGAAGATTTTTGAAGAAATTTGCCTCAAATGCACTAAGTTCGAATTCGGGCTTCTATACTGAGTCCAAATATAAACCCAGGGAGCCGATTTGAACAAACTTGAATCAGATCCACCCCACAATGTTGCCTACCAAATATCAAAAGATTCTGCCTGCTGGATCTGGAGAAGAAGATTTTTTTAAGACATTTGCCTGAAATGCACTAAGTTCGAATTCGGGCTTCTATAGTGTGAGCCCAAATATGAATCCAGGGGGCCGATTTGAACAAACTTGATTCAGATCCACCCCACAATGTTGCATACCGAATATCACAAAATTCTGCCTGCTGGATCTGGATAATGAGATTTTTTTAAAAGTTTGCCTCAAATGCACTAAATTCGAATTCGGGCTTCTATACTGAGCCCAAATGTGAATCCAGGGGGCCGATTTTAACAAACTTGAATCAGATTCACCCCACAATGTTGTATACCAAATATCAAAATATTCTGCCAACTGGATCTGGAGAAGAATATTTTTTAAGAAATTTGCCTGAAATGCACTAAGTTCGAATTTGGGCTTCTATACTGAGCCCAAATATGAATCCAGGGGGCCAATTTGAACAAACTTGAATCAGATCCACCCCACAATGTTGCATACCAAATATCAAATGATTCTGCCAGCTGGATCTGGATAATAAGGTTTTTTTAAAAGTTTGCCTCAAATGCGCTAAATTCGAATTCGGGCTTCTATACTGAGCCCAAATGTGAATCCAGGGGGCCGATTTGAACAAACTTGAATCAGATTCACCCCACAATGTTGCATACCAAATTTCAAAATATTCTGCCAACTGGATCTGGAGAAGAAGATTTTTTAAGAAATTTGCCTGAAATGCCTTAAGTTCGAATTTGGGCTTCTATAGTGAGCCCAAATATGAATCCAGGGGGCCGATTTGAACAAACTTGAATCAGACCCATACCAAGATGCTGCATTCCAAGTATCAAATGATTCTGCCCACTGGTTCTGGAGAAGAAGATTTTTTAATAATTGTTCTATAATTCATACGGTGCTATCAGAGTTATGCCCCATACAGAGCCCCCAAGGGACGTGGCCATTTCAGTTGAACAAACATAAATTGCCATATAGTAATGAACATCCACATGAAATTTCGTGAAAATCGGACCAGTGGTTTCAGAGGAGAAGTCGTTTCAAAAATGTTCACAACGACGGACGACGGACAACGGACGACGGACGGCAAGTGATAAGTTGAGCTTCCTTCGGTGAGCTAAAAAACTTTAGAGCTGGCGGAACTGAAAAGTTTGGCTGGCCAACGGCCCAGATAAAATCTGATGTGAGGTTTATTTTTATCAAATATTACAGTGATCTGTTTTAAGATACCCATTACCCAGTTACCACTTAAGTGCTTCATCCATGCACAGACGTAGCCCATTAATAACCAAGCTACCTACCATATACCAAGGGGTAGTTTTCGGTAAGAACTCGGTCTACATGTATATATCTTGCATTTACTTGAATAAATCAAGTAATATCGCGTCGATTGCTTCGAAGGAATCAATTAAATGTCTGCAATTATTTTAAACCTTTTTAAACAATCCTGACTTACTTTTTTCTTTTCACTTCAGTATCTCCAAGTATACCTCGGTGTTTTTCTGGGGGTGATTTGGTTTGGATCAAATTGCCATAGGATGATTTGGGTTAAATTAGCAGCTAGTTTGGGTCAAATTGCTGGAGGACAGTTTGGATGCAATTCTCACTGATGACAGAATATTATAGAACACATGGAACGTGGATTTTATTTATTTATTTATTTATTGGGGTTTAGCAGCATTTTTCACGGTTAGTGTCACCTCGTGTTGGACAGTTTTATGGGTGGAGGAAGTTGAAGTTCCCGGAGAGAACCGCCGAGCAAATGCCAGGCTCCCAACATACTAACTCCACTCGAGCAGGGTTAGCAATTGTTGAATACAAGTGCACTATCAATGTACTGTACTCCTTAGCATACAATGCCACTATGCCCGCACATGGGCAAAGGCGGGCGCAGTTTCTTGCCCAAATCGGTCAATGCAGATACGGTAAAATTTTTCAATTTTGTGAAAATTTTAATGGAAATTGTTTACTTCGGTAAATTCCCCTGGAGAAAAAATACTAAAGTACTAGAGGAAACAATTACATTGCATTACCAAAATAAAATTTAAATTTAGGGGCGAAACCACCCTGTGGGGGAAATGACCCGAGGCAAGTGAGGATTTGTTCGAAACTACTCGAGGAGAGAATGGGAATTGGGGCGAAATGACCCAGGAGCAACTTATCAGCAAAGTATCACCTATTTTCAAGCAAACGTTTCATTATTATTTATTACACCTTAAAATTTGCATAATTAAAAAACTGCATTTCATTTTGATTCTTGAACTTCACTAGCTATATGTCCATGCATATCTTTATGAAATCACACCAATATAATCAACAAGATCGCCGGTTATATCTTGTTTTTTTATGAAGGTACATCATGTAATCGGCGAATAGGACAAGTTAAAACGAAATCAGTTCGATCTGAAAAAACAAGATTATTTGCTGAGCATATTGAAAAACCTCTGAAAGGACAGAATACGAGTGATGTGTAGACATATAAATATCACGCAAAGCTGAGATGCAAGTTGGGTTGCAACAGAAAACGAAGGCATTTGACATTTTGTGTGATTGTTGATAACGGCCCAAAGTTTCCTTGAGGGGGATAAGCCGATTGCAATTGTATCGGCACTTGTGAACCGGAAGTCGCATGGTTTTTCCCCTGAAATTTACTGTTCAATTCAAAATATCGCTTGACGGAATTAGATAATTCTATTCTGGAACTCATTTATCCGATTGGGTATCTGCAACCCCTTGCAGGCCTACGGCCCACTGGTGTTCCTATAATGCCACAAGTGGGAAGGCAGTTTGCAGGTATTTTCTTTGTTTTACTGCTGGGGAATGACTCATTTGAAAGCCTTTCCCCCAAAAAACAACTTTTATCCCAAGTTTCACTTAAATCTGAGAAGAAATGTTCAAGTTATAATGCAAGCAGACATCAGAGTGCAGATGGACATACATACAGACGGACATATGGATAGACTACAAATGCAAGAGATTGTACCAGAGGTGCTGACATACCAGTGTCAAGGATAAGGCTGGGTCAGATGATAGACAAAATCTCTCACCCAATGGAGCCTGCAACAAATCAAAATCTTTTTTGTGTATAATCTTTAAAGTGTTCACAAACCCACTTTAGAACTCAAAACACCAGAGTAACTATACAGGGTCATGTAATATTAAGAACAGCATGCTAAGCATGGCTTATGCATCCCACTACCCCCCCCCCCCCCTCCCCCAACCTCTCTCAAAATACTAAAATGGACATATTTTCAACACTACGCATACACGAGGGGTTTATCATCTTTGTTTTACAGCAGACAGAAATCCAATCCTGCAAAAATTGTGATATCAACGTGCACTTGATAACAATAGTTTGTATCAATCAGATCATCTGCATGTGAGATGTGAAATTATTGTCTTTGTTTTGCAGCAACATTAATTCCTCCCCCCCCCCCCCCCCCACACATACACACCCAAACCAGTAGTAACTGTAAAGGCCAGAAACAATGATGACTGGGCCATCAAAGAGAACAAAGACATAATGCCACATGTGGGGAGGTGATTTGAATGAATTTTCCTGGTTTTACTACAGGGACGTGACTCATTTGAAAGCCTTTCCCATAAACAATCTTCATTCCAAATTTTATTGAAACCTGATAACCCAAACCTGAAATATGAGGCAAACAGACAAAAAAGGGTATGTTGCGAGACAAACAGCAAATTTTCAAAGTTAAAAAGTGGGACAAGTCTGAAAAGTAAAAAGTAATAAATATGATTGAGATCCGATAATCCAAACCCGATATACGAGGCGATTAGACAAAAATAGGCTATTTTTGTATATTCAAACGGCCAAAATGCACAGAAAAAATATTTTCAACAGCAAAACATGTGTATGGAATTTCAATGAAATCTGAACAGTAATGTTCAAGTAACATCTGAGTGAGGATGGACAAACGTACGCACAGATGCATGGACAGACACACTGACTCAAGGATAGGCGCAATCCAGTATACCCCACTTTTTGAAAAAAACTGGGGGTATAATTGGCTATCTGAGGGCAAGTATGCCAGAGTACCGTACCAGTTTCCGAACTCCTTCGGGACATTGCTGCAGTCTTACATACCAATTATTGACCAAATATATAGATACTAGTTCAAGATGTCATTCTAAAGAGCTGATAACAGGCAAAAATTAACTAATTGAGGGCCATAACACCACTCAGTTTGGCTGAACTGTACCAATTTTCGAACTCCTTCAGGACATTATTAAGAAAGTCTCACATAGCAAATATTGACCAAATCCTTTGATAAGTGTGCAGGTCACAGTGCGAATGAGCTGAAAACAGGAAAACATTAACTAATTAAGGGCTATAAGTTTGTTCAGTATGGCCAAGCGGTACCAGTTTTCTAAGATGATGTTAAGAAAGTCTCACATACCAAACGTTGACAAAATCCATTGATATTTGACGTCATCATACCACCGATGTGAAAACAGGAAAAAATCAACAAATTAAGGGTCATAACTCTGCTCAGTATAGCCGAAACATACCAGTTTTTTAACTCATTCAAGACCCTAAGAAAGTCTCACATACCAATACTGAATCAAATCCACTGCTATTTGTTCCAAGTTATTGTGCAAACAATCTGAACACAGGCAAAAATTAACGAATTAAGGGTCATAACCCTGTATCGAGTCATTTTCAGGATTTTTCTAGCATTACAAAATTGATTTTCTATTAAATGAAAGTGTCAATGACACTGTAGCTCAACATGTGTAAGATATGTACATGTATAGTATGTGACAGAGCAATGACACACATCTAGGTAATGACCTGATAACAAAGATACATGTAAAGTATCGTAAAGGTCTTACATAAATACTGACCAAAGCCTGTAACAAATGTACAGGTAAAGTATTGTGAAGGTGGATGACAGTTAGATGTTAAACTAGAAAAGAAATCTCCATGGGGTTAATGTTACGATGGGGATCCTTGTATGGTGCATCATAAGCCAAATGTTAGCAATTGTTTTGGTCTGTTTGATTCAAACCCTTCTACAGTTGATTCCTACTAATTAATAAATATTTGTCCAGTCCTTCTTAAAATACAGGTATTTTAATTTCTTTTCTATCTTTAGCTCATAGGGTTCCCACGGGTGAGGTTTTATTTTTCTCATTGGAAACAGAAAACTGGGTTGTGCTAATCATGTTTACGCTCCCCAAACAACACCAAATATTAACACAGCCGAGCCCAAAAGCAATTGTTATCATCCCATGATGATAACAAATGTAGTCCTAGAAGATCTGTACAAAAAACTGATTGGACCTAATTTTGGTATAAAATGGCCACTGGCAGCCATCTTGAATTTCAGACCACGCCCTGAAAGTCTCGTTCTCGTCCCAAGGTGATAACAAAGGTACCCAAGAAGTTTTGTGAAGATTGTTTCATAAAAACAGCATCCAGTCCGAGCCGTGTTGACATGTACACTTACTGTGTATAAGTAGCGCTGAATAAATCAAATTTCATCTAATTTGCATAATTTCTGCACGAGACGAAAACCTGTATTATATGTAATGTATTCCATGTTACTGAACATACATGCAAAAATGTATTCAAATCGGAACTTTCATAGAGAAGTTCTGTACAAAAAACTGATTGCACTAATTTCTGTACAAAATAGCTGCATGTGGCCATCTTGAATTTCGGACTCCACACAAAAACACTCATTCTTGCCCCACAGTGATAACAAAGATACCTAGGAAGTTTTGTAAAGATCGGTTCGTAAATACTGCCTCTAGCCCAAGCCGTATAGAAGTTCTGTACAAAAAAACTGATTGTACCTATTTTCGGTACAAAATGGCTAGGGCAGCCATCTTGAATTTTGGACCGCACCCCAAAACACTCGTTCTCGTCCCAAGGTGATAACAAATGTACCCAAGATGTTCTGTGGAGATCAGTTCATAAATACAGCCCCAAGCCCAAGTCGTATTGACGTGCACTTACTGTGTACAAGTTGCACTGAATAAATCTAAGTTCATCTAATTTGCATAATTTCAGCACAAGAAAAAAAGCCTGTATTACATGTGATGTATTCCATGTTACTAAACATTCATACAAAAATTTATTCAAATCAGAACTTTCATACAGACGTTCTGTACAAAAAAACTGATTGCACTACCGGTAATTTCAATACAAAATGGATGCTGGTGGCCATCTTGAATTTTGGACCGCACCCAAAAACACTCGTTCTCAACCCACAGTGATAACAAAGGTACCCAAGAAGTTTTGTAAAGATCGGTTCATAAATACAACCTCTTGCCTAAGCTATATTGAATTGATGACGCCGGACAGATGGGCAGACGGACGACGGACCATGGCATAGCATAAAATTTGACTATGTCAAAGTTGAGCGAAAAATGGCGAATATCCAGAGTATCACATGGCAAAAAACTATTTGTAAAAGACTCCCCCTTTCAAGGACAATGGGAAAGCGTTGGCATTTTGAATTCCTGTGTTTGTTGTTCTTATGAAATAGTATTTTATTATTATCAGTTATGGTACAAATATGGTACCGATAGCACACTTTCAGGAACCGCTGATGTCCGAAGTCGACTGTGTATCAGTGCGTGAGGTGCACACATACTTTTGGGGTTCTATACACCACATCCTTCATTTTGCTGTATAATTTGTGTAAATTTATTTGGAATTAATAGAATTTCAGACTTAGTAATTCCATAGTATTGTTTTTGCCTTAGTTATGGTGTTTTATAAGTAATGGGCAATTTAGTTTGAAGAGGTTGATGAAGATTCAGCCACAAGATGATTCAGCCCTCATACCTTTTCCGAGAATATTCGGTGTCTGACTCTCAGTCGTGGTCAAATCTCAGCAACTCAGAGGTAAAATCTTCACAGATTTTTTTTTAAATGTTCTATGCATTTTGTCTATAGTTTTTTTTAAGTGTTTATGATTACTAATCATGACAAAATTGTATAATATGAAACAAACTTTAATGAAGCTGGAACAGAAAAAACCTTCCCAAAACAAGATGCGAGGTTCTGTTTGAATTCCTCCTGTGGCAACTGTACAAAGGTGTACTGCACATTGATGATGTACTTGTCTTCAACCAATGCTAACCATGCTTGTTTGGAGTTACTATGTTGAGGAGCCTGACAGTTGCTTGCCATTGATCGGTGGTTCTGTCCAGGTAATCTGGGTTCCTCCCCTAGTAAAACTATCCAACATGAGGTGACCCTGGCTGTAAAAAGTGTTGTTAAACCCGAATAAATAAAGAAATAAAGAAATCAAATTTGCTGAATCCAAGATTTCTGAATGATGGTTTTGATTGGGGTTTTGATTGGGGTGGGAGGGGGGGTGGTTTCGGTTATAGTGTGGGGCCCGCTTAATTGGATATCTCTTAATTGTATATCCCTGTTAATTGAATATAATTTCCCAACACAAGACCATTTACCAAGCGTCAAGTACAAATTTGACCTGTTAATTGAATATAGGTTATACAGTAATCTCCTGTTAATTGAATAAGAAATCTTAACATGTCGAGAAATTACCCTGACTCTTCCCAGTTTTCCTTTGGTTATAGACCAATTTGGCCTCAGTACATCCAACACAGGCATTTAATCTATTATGTCTTGTTTGACAGAGATCATAAAGCTCTGTCAAACAAAATATAATAGAATAAATGCTAAGTTTATCTCTGGAATACAGGAAAGAGATACAATCCCTGTTAATTACGTTTAAATACTCGTGTTAACTAAATAATTTTCATTGGCAAAGTGGCTCTTCAATTAACAGGGTTCCACTGTACAGCAAAAACAAATATCACAAACTAATAATGAAATTATGTACTTGAGAAATGGCCCCAAGTCATTACGGCCCCAGTCATTGTGGCCTCAAGTCAATTCAGACCCAATATACCAAGTCATTTCGGCCTCTATAAATATTTTTAAATATCGTTTGAATTTTTCAACATTTATACCTCAAATAGATGTTCAGGTATACATATGATACATGGTATTCTTTCATGCCTAGTAGATTTTCTTTAATGATGAATAAATGAATAAAAAGTTTCAGCACGCTGAAGATGCATATGGACGATGTGGGATTTGAAATCCCTTGCGACCTGAATAATTTTATTTTACTTGCTTATGAATCAACAAGAGTCGGAAGCGAGGGTCTGAAATGACTTTGAGGCCGAAGTGACGAGAGGCCAAAAGGACTTGGGGCCGAAGTGAATGGATACCATTCTCACAGATGAGAGACGTTAATTATTACGGAACACAGCGAATGTGAATTTACTGCAGAGATAATTGCTCGACGATATACATGTATATTAATATTTGTTTTCAATAAATATCGAGCAATATATTAATACTTTTTCTAAGAATTATTTTTTAGGAGTTAAAACGAATATCGTAGCATATCTAAAATATCCTAACAGATGTGTTCTGCTTTTCTTTTGGACGAATCTTCCCTGGGCCGAGTTTTCCCCATGCTGCATCTTCTTCCAGTTCACGAATAAAGATGACATGCCATTTACAATGGTGGTAAATATCCAAAAAGGTTATTATTTTCCATTTTTTGGTGTTCAAAACTGCAAAGTACTGTTCAGAAATACAGATGACACCACAAAGTAACACATTATTACTTTGTTTTGATTTCTGACGGGAACGAAAGCAATCAGATAACTCTGAAATGAATGTACGCGTATCTTGTGAATTTCGAATCGTTCACAAATGAAGAATCAGATAACACTGAAATGAATGTACACGTATCAAATTGCCAAGAATTGAATCTTAATTCTTGTTTATTGTAAGGTTATGGATGATTGTAACATTTCCATAATAGGAACCCCAAGCGGGCCGCAGGCCCGTAAAGGGTCTCACATACCCAGTCAGATAAATGTGTTCCAGAACAGAATTCTCTATCGCCGTCAATGTGATTTTTGAAGTGGACAGTAAATTTCAGTGAAAAAGTCACGTAACTTCCGCCCATTCAATTGCAATTGGCCTATCCCCCTCTCAAACAAAATGCCAGATATCTTCGCATATGCAACCTAATTCACCTCAAAGCTTTGCGTGATATACATGTATACATATCTACACTTCAGGGGTAACCAAGGGAAGGGGGCGCGCTGGCTCAGTTGGTAGAGGTGCAGGCTGCAAGCCGAGAGGTCCTCGGTTCGAATCCCACCTGCGGCAACCGCGTTGTGTCCTTGGGCAAGACACTTCACCCCGATTGCCTACATGTGGGCACGATGACGTTGTGTACTGAGGCGTACTGCACGTCGATGGTGCGCATGTCTTCAACCAATCTAACCCTGCCTGTGCTGCGGTGCAGAGTTCAGAGTTACGATGTTGGAGAGCTGACAGCTGCTCGTCGTTGCTCGGTGGTTCTCTCCGGGTACTCCAGCTTCCTCCACCCGTAAAACTGTCACGGTCACGATTAGCCATTGTGCATAAGTATGTGCCCTTAAAACACCAATAAATAAATAAATAATAAATAGGGGTAACCAAGGCCATCTCATCCGAGAACCGCGAGAAATCAGCGGCCGGCCAAAGTGTTATTATTAGTAGTATCACATTTTTTTAATTACACCCATTTCGTCCGCTAACCAAATCGTCCGCTGCAATTTTACCCAAGTCGTCCGAAACTCGTCCACTGGAGGAAAGTATCGAAGTATTGCATTTTGAATCATTTTTTATTTATTTTTTTATATAATCATTTTATTGTATACTTTATTGTATATTATCTATTGTAATATATCTTAATGTACCTCCTTGCATTAAAATTTCATATACTTATACGAAATTCTGAAAACAGAAATGTCAGAAGAAATGAACTACTCAGTCATCTAATTAATTTCGACACTGTTTAACGCGGCTGTAATTACCGTTTATTCAATGGATTGCCTATAATAATTATATTATTACAGCAAAAGTTCTTAAAGTATATGTACGTTATATTGGGGTCGTCTCGCTATGCCGGTTGCTATTGTTTAGTAAAAATGTGTGAAGATTAAGTACATCAAAGGGAGAAGGATTATAGTCCGTTTCTTATTCGTTTACTCATTTAATGATGAAGTTGGTTAACGCGACTGGACTTAATCACGGTAAAATGACATTTGATAACTATTTTTTGAGAGGAAAAGTTGAAAGTAATTTTGTAAAAAATGAACCTTTTTACACAATTACATTCAACTTTTCCTCTCAAAAAATAGTTATCAAATAAAATGACATTTGATAACTATTTTTGGAGAAGAAAAGTTGAATGTAATTTTGTAAAAAATGAACCTTTTTACACAATAAAATTTATAATTATTCACAACACTATATATTCAATTAAAATCCAGTACTGTGCGAAACAGAGTCCAGGTACTGGAGTAGTCCAATTTCATTATATTAAGTTCCGCAACATTATCTTATAATTTTGCAGTTATTCATTGATGAGCGCCACCGGTGCTTTACAGTGAATAATTGCAAAATTATTAGCAAATGTATTATAAGAATTAATTATATTAATAAACGCATCAAAATTCACGTTATATTAACTTCCGCAATATAATCTTATAAGTTTGCAATTATTCATGGAAGAGAGTCACCGGCACTTTACAATGAACAGTTGCCAAATTATTAGCAAATGTATTGCAGGAATTAATTATATTAAGAAATGCATCAAAACTTGTTATATTAAGTTCCATAACATACATGTAATCTTATAATTTTTGCATTTATTCATTGAAAAATATTTGCTATGCTATGCTGTTAATGATATTATCTTGTGTACTGAATAAATATCATTATTTCGCTCAATACTGAATAAATGTCATTAATTTTATTTTCCATGTTTTTATGATATTCAAACCCTTGGCGAACGAAGTGGGTAAAATTGCAAGCGGCCTAATTGTGCAAAATTGCTAGCGGACGATTCAGTGCGCTGGCGGACTAAATGGGTAAAATTGTAAGTGTACGACTCGGCTTGCGGACGAAACGTCCAAGTACCTTTTTTTCAAGCAAACTTTTCCAACACCTTAACATTCGGAATAATTCAAAAACAGCGTTTCTATTCGTTTTGATACTTTACAGGATACATGTCAATGCATATCTGTATACAATCGCCCCAATATAACAACAATTATCAGTTATATTATCGGTTATATCATATATGTGCGGTTTTTTTTTCAATTAAGGTCATCACTGGCAGACAAGTTGCAACGAAATCAGGAGCGAAATCAGCAGAGATCGATCTGAAATCACGAGATCATCAGCTAAGAATATTGATAAACCTCCAGAAGGACAGAATTCGAGTAACAAGAATAATAACACTTTGGCCGGCCGCTGATTTGTCGCGGTTCTCGGATGAGAAGGCCTTGGTTACCCCTGAAGTGAAGATATGTATACATGTATATCACGCAAAGCTTTGAGGCGAATTAGGTTGCCAAAGCGAAGGTATCTGGCATTTTGTTTGAGAGGGGGATAGACCAATTGCAATTGAATGGGCAATTCGACACCGGAAGTTACGTGATTTTTTCACTGAAATTTACTGTCCACTTCAAAAATCACATTGACGGCTATAGAGAATTCTGTTCTGGAACACATTTATCTGACTGGGTATGTGGAACCCTTTGCGGGCCTACGTACGGCTTGTTGTTCCTATTATGGAAATGTTACAATCATCCATAACCTTACAATAAACAAGAATTAAGATTCAATTCTTGGCAATTTACAAGATACGCGTACATTCATTTCAGTGTTATCTGATTCTTCATTTGTGAACGATTCGAAATTCTGAAAATCACAGAAACTCGTTCATTTTTGTTGGTTTTGATATATTTATTTGTGTTAATTAGAACAAAGTGTGTTGAAATTAAAATTAACAAGAAGGAATTTTACCGTTTATAAGTCATTGTACAGTCTAATTCATTATACAAAAGGCTCTCGCCCAATATGGAATTAACTGACCCCATATATACCGTATTAGGTCACTACCTAACTGTGTAACTTATCGCATCTGCCAACTAAACGCCCTGTAGCGTATTTATTATGCACGGCATGCTAAAATGTCATTAGGGAAGTTAACTCAACGAATAGTTAAATGATGCGCACTTCTCGAAAAATGTAAACAAAGCAGACGATGTTTACATACGCAACAAGGGGAGTAATTTTGCTTCCGCATTGTGATAAATCACTCGTGACTTGTTCTATAACCGCCAATGTTTTGGGCTGGTTTGGCATTTTATTATAACAGTTTCATTTAATCGAATGCAGTGTTTATACGACAGGGCTATTTTATATGGTGGGTCTTCTGTACGACTGCTCTGCAGCATGTACGTACGTGTAAATTAAAAGCTGAGGCGTGTGGATATAATGATAAAACAAAATGGCTGACGGGTACCTAATATTAAATTAATATTGGATGCTTCTCAGCCATCCTGAACCTAATATTGCGGAGTCTATGTCTCTTAGTAACTTCATTTGATTGGATAAACAAATTTACTAGCATAATAAAGTATTTTACAGTGCTTGCTTGCGGGGGGCCTACTCGGAACGCCGGGATCCAACCATGAGTCCGGGGCCTACTCCAAGCGCTAGAGAAGAATTTGCAAACTTTCATACCTGGAAATCAAAATTTTCTCCTGCCGGGTCGAACCGGTGGATCCGGTTCCCATCTTCCCCATATCCTGGAGGTGGGGGAGGGGTAGTAATATTCCTCCACTGACACAGCCAGGAACGGATCCATGTTCTGATAAAAGGTGTAAGAATTGGGCGCTACGAATCTCTAATTTAGTGTCAAATCGAATCAGGCAGAATATTTTGAATCGAATCGAATATCAAATCAAATTTGTAGATATTGTCACTTCTTACAACCGTAAACGCTGTCAGTCTCCACGCAAGTATTGTACTTCCAACAGCAACTCGACGGTTTGGACAAATGAATTAAAAAACCCGGATTATTCCAGAACGGAATCAACGTATTTTCAGAAGCGAAATTCACATGAACCCTTGTTCTGTCATCAGATCGGATCGCGGCGGCTCAGTGGATACGGCCTGGACTTCAATTGAAAGGTCTACGGTTCGAACCCCGTCATGCAGGGGTTACTGCGTTGTGTCCTTGGGCAAGGCACTTAATCCTGATTGCCACGGTGACGCTACGTACTAAGGCGTACTGCACGTCGACGGTACACTTGTGTTCAATCAATGTTAACCCTGCCTGTGTCGGTACTTTGAGGAGTCAGGCAGTTGCTCGGTGGTTCTCTACAGGTACCCCGGCTTCCTCCACTCGTAAGATTGTCCGACACGAGGTGCCCTGGCTGTCAAAAGTGTCGTTAAACCCCAATAAATAAATAAATAAATAAATAAATAAATAAATAAATAAATAAATAAATAAATAAATAAATAAATAAATAAATCATCAGCTCTTCTGTACTAGGGTTTAATCCCGGGAACGGGAATTCCCGGGTTTCCGGTTCCGAAAGCTGGCCGCGATACCCGGGAAATCTACAGCACGGAACCGGGAATGAACATTTGCACTGTTTGTGTATTAAACTGAAGTCAGCCCTTCCACGCCTGAAATTTTTACAGTCCTGATTCCTGACGAACCAGTTTCACCAAATCACTGTAGCTTTCAATCAGTTCTGGGGACCCGCACCCTCTCTCACACACACGCCCTCCCTTTCAACAGCACGATCTTATTCACCCGCTTCAAAGTTCAAACTCGTCTTCATTTTCAGAATTACTAGTATCACTATTCACTACCTCCTCCAACGTCAACACACTCTTCACTTCCGTCACCAATCTCCTCTGCTTATAGCACCTCCAACATCAACACCCTCTTCACTACCGTCACCAGTCTCCTCTGCTTAAAGCACTCCCAACATCAGCACCTTCTTTTCTGCCGTCACCAGTCTCCTCTGCTTAAAGCAGAGGAGACTGGTGACGGCAATGAAGAGGGTGTTGATGTTGGAGAAGTTTGAGGTGATAAAGCGAGTGATTCTGAAATAAAGACGAGATTGAAGCGGGGTTGTGTTTTCATACTTATCCTAGGACAAGAACTTCTTCCGTTTGGAGATGGAAGACTGCCAATGAAATATGCTCATTATCATTAAAATAAATGTCATATTACCCTCGTAAATTTGCTTGATATTCCCTGAAAAAATCCCGGTTCCTGGTTCTAAGGGTAATTTCATTCCCGTTCCCGATTCCTAGAAAACCAGGGAATATATTAAATCCTATTCTGTACAGGAGACCTGATGATAGAACAGGTGTTCAATAGGAGATACTCAGTATAATTCCACGGCTGGCATGACAACCGTTACTTATTCCCAGTTCTTTATACGACATTCGTCATCAACCGATTTTATCGATTGATTACGAATGTCGAGTAAGGAACTAGGAATAAATAACGGTTGTCACGCCCCCAATTTTATGAACATCTGATTATCTTAGCAATTCGGTAATTCTGGAATCAGCGCGACTCGACTCGAATTACATCATCGGGAGTAATTCGAATCCAGTCAAATTTCTATGCTTTGCAAGATCCTGTGTGAAAGTCCATCACGAATTGTATAGAGCTCCAGGGTCTTTAGCGTGCACGGGCCATGGATGTCGGAGTGTTCTGCAATCTTCTCACAAAAAATGTCATGGTATATCTTAATATGTAAGGGTGTGGAGGGACAATACTCATCGTCCCTAGATCTATACTATATTTTAGAATGTCTGTCTGTCTGTCTGTCTGTCTGTCTGTCTGTCTGTCTGTCTGTCTGTCTGTCTGTCTGTCTGTCTGTCTGTCTGTCTGTCTGTCTGTCTGTCTGTCTGTCTGTCTGCTATAGAAATGATTGTGGGGCCACCCCGAGTGTCCAAAATGGGTCTACTAGGAGTACTTTTTATGGCGGAGGTCATCGTCAGGTTTAGGGGGTGTAGGGGGCACCAAAAGTTATGACCAACATTTCTTTTACCGATATATGTCTTCAAAGGGGTCTACTAGGTGTACGTTTTTATCAGGAATCTAGTGGTGAGGTTTAAAAAAGTATCGGGTGGAGGTGGGGGTGTAGAGGGGCACCAAAAGTTATGACCAAAATTTTTCTCACCGATATAGGTCTTCAAAGGGGTCTACTAGGAGTAAGTTTTTACCAGGAATCTAAGGTTTAAAAAAGTGCCAGGGTGTGGTGGGGGTGTGGGTGGGTTTGTACAGGGGCACCAACAATTATGACCAAAATTTTTCTCACGGATATAGGTCTTAAAAGGGGTCTACTAGGGGTAATTTTAATACTCTCCTCAGCCCGAGCAACGCCGGGTAACCCTGCTAGTATTAGATAAAAGGAGTTTCCCGGTGAGTCCAAGCTCATCTCATCGCGCGTAACGGCTTAATGCTATTGGAATGGTGAGATACAGTACAGTCGCCGTGGATTAGTCGAAATCCATACATGAGCAGTGATGTCCACGCATGTGTTTACCAGGTTTTAAAATCATCAGCTACAAAATGTTAATTATGCAAGTACCGGGTTGTTCATTGATTAAATTTTTGATGATTATTCATATAATTAGTGTTAAGAATCTAATATTATTGCGTCCGTGGATATATTGCCCACGCGTGAAAAGTGATTAGACCACGGCGGCTGTACTGTATTAGGACGACAATTTTGTTTGAAAAAATAAATGTCGTAATTATAATGTTGCTTACCAATGTAATCAAAACAAATAGGTAGGAACTCGATTCCCTTACGTGTATAAGCAATTAAAGAGAGAGTGGAATATTAGAGAGGCGTGCATCGGTTATGTCTCCCGCCCCGGTGGAGGCGTCACAGGGGAACCTGGGGGGGGGGGGGGGGTACTTTTCCCTCGAGCACCCCAAAATCAAACTTCAATTTACTATCTGACCGTGCCCCCCCCCCCCCCATATCACACCCACAAACGCACACAACAATACACATCATGTCAGGAGTTGTAGAAACGCTCAGATATCGCACCAAGGGCGTCCAAATTTGAACATTTTTCAGACCCCCCCCCCCCCACCAAACGAGAAGGGGACAACCTCCCTCCTTGCAATGGGGTAGCCACTACGTTCAGATCGCTGAACTACCTCCTCCCCTACCCTCTTCTAGCTCAGGCCTGCCTTGTTTGGGAGATGCCTTCGGCATCTCGATTTTGAACCCCCCCCCTCCATATCTTACTTAGCCCCCATCCCCCCCTCCCCAATTGAAATCCTAGCGCTGCCACTGATCAAAACAAATAGGTAGAAACTCGATTCCCTTAAGTGGAAAAGCAATTGAGTAGAGTATGAAATATTAGAGAGGCGTGCATCGGTTATGCCCCCCCCCCCCCCCACCCAACACCACCCCCTGCGCCGAAATTCGTTACTGTGTGCAACAGAATATGGGTGAAATTTGTTCATTTGCTTTTCAGACGTCGATTGATCGTTTGGGAATGTTCATAAACAATCATTATTTACATCAACCTTGTCACATTTATCTGTCAAAGAGACTCTCCAACTGTTTTCCCAATGCGTCATTACTTCCTGTGTTCTGGGAAATACTTGAATCGCGCGATGATAGCCTATATTTTGTTCACACCGCGAAACAAACGACCTGCTAAGGAAAATTTTAGCCTTGCGTTTTTCCTAAAAAAAAACTAGAGGTGTTTATGCGGTCACAAAATCAAAACCATCGACACGAATCTGAATTTCAGTTTAGAGACTGGATTGTCTCGCATCCTTAGTCACAATGGGATTTTAACGTTACCCCCACCAGGGGTAACTACGTTGTGTCCTTGTCAAGGCACTCAATCCCAATTGCCCACGTGGGGGCACGGCGGTGCTGTGTACTAAGGCGTACTGCACGTCGATGGTGCACCGGTCTTCAGCCAATGCTTACCCTGCTTGTGTGGAGTACGTTGGCGAGTCAGATAGTTTCTCGCCATGCATGCTCGGTTGTTCTTTCCGGGTACTTCGGCTTCCTCCACCCGTAAAACTATCTGACACATGGTGCCCTGCCTGTCGAAAGTGTCGCTAAGCTCCAATACATTCAAATAAATAAATGTTAACACTATCTCGGCTGGGCCTCCTATATATGTTACTGAATATATCTCTAAAAGTGGATAATACCCTGGGTCGTAAATCCTGGTGAGACACCCCCCCCCCCCCCAAAAAAAAAAAAAAAATAAAAATAAAAAATAAAAAATAAAAAAAAAAAAATAATAAAAAAAACTAAGAATTATCTCGCAGGTAAAAGTCAGGCAGTGTCCCTTTGTCCAATACTTGATATTATCAAGGACCGATGCTAAGACATAACACTGCAACTGATAATTGTTTCTTGGTGTTATGTGAGTCGGACTACCTCAAATTAAACTAGAATTTGCCACAGCAATCAGCAATGTCGTGATAAAAGACGTGGCATACCACCACGCCTCTTACAACAACATTGCTGATTGCTGTCGTTGCTAATTGCAGATTCCTTGTCTGAATACCCCGTCTTGAAGCACAGGTTCTGTGACGCAAAAAAAATCATAAAAGGTGCAAATGGAAATAACAAAATAGAAGTATAAAAGTACATAAAAATATATTAACCCTTTGAACCCTGGTGGTATCTTCCATATTAGTTCAATGACAGCAACTGAAAGAGTCCATGTTTATTATATAGGGGTAAACCAATTAATATTTTCAACGTGCAGCCTTGGGGCTGTACGGTGAAAATATTGATTGGTCTACCACACACATGCACTTAGCATCCATCCTATGTAATGAAATTATGACGTATCATGTTCCTGGCCGGAAAAATGGCCGCCAGGGTTCAAAGGATTAACAAAGAACGTGGTTCGTTTTTCTTTATCATTTATTTAAAATTTTAGTTGAATTATTTATTTTATTCATTTATTATGTGAACCATCTAATTCAAAAGTAATGATGCATAGCAGCATGTGAGCATTAGTTTATACCATGCTTGCCAATGTTTCTACCCGTGAAAAACCTGCATGTTAAATTTTTGCTTGTATCCCCCTTCCTGTGTAAAGCTTCTACTGCGGTTAAACAAAATTTACTCCTACAGCAGGAAGTTCATCCAACTTGACTTTTGTCTTGTCGCAATTTGACAACTTCGATATATTCACACTTCGCGATGTTTCATTCAAACACACGACGTTTTGCGGTACAATCTACTATCAATGACTTATTTAAGTCTAAAATACCTACAATTAAATATTTAAAATAAAATTTAAAGTTGAGTCAGTCAACTTTGATGATGTGTCTGGCTGTCAATCAAACATTCACGTACAGTCGGTAGTACTGCCCAGTGGCACAGATGTAAACAAAACAAACCTGTGTGTTTGTGATAGAAAAAAACGTATCCAACTCATGGTTTAAATCTGATTACCGCACCAAGTACCTATTTATTCTATATGAAAACTGAAATATCAAAAGTGTGGGAGCAACTATCCGGGGGCAATAATTGCCCATATTTTCACGTAGCCAATTCGTCCCCTAAGTTCCAATGTGTTCTTTGTGCCAGTAGGCACATAGAACACATTGGAACTCAGGGGACGAATTGTCGGTGGGAGACAACATTTGTGGTAGTTTTCGGGACGGCGCAATTGTCGGGGGTGGGGGGGGGTGGGGGCGGGGGCAATTGCATGAATTTCGTATACCATTCCATATACGATCAACGCTATTTAAAAAAATCGTAAATTCAAATTTTAATATCTTTCCAGCTTTGGTCCCCAAAACATTGCTCATGGTCCCTCATAAGAGCGAATTAGCCGAGGTAGTTCTAATGAGGGTTCATAAGCTATGTTTGAGAGGCCAAAAATTAATATTTTTAACCACGTGCCTACCATAATTGAAACAATATGCATCACACCCAGGTATACGTGTATTCCGAAAACTAATGGCACCCATCCCAGACCAGCGCTACTGAGAATCAACTTTAGAATCAACGTTTTTAGCTTCTCCTAAAACCCGTTAAGATGTTAACGGGAAATAAATCTATCAGTTCTCTTGGGAGAAGTTCACAAAGGCTTCAAGTTTAATGTCGAAAACCACCCTACTTACTAGTTTTTCACTTTGTTTGAACCCATAGCGGTCGTGTTCCGGCCAGCAACATGATACGTCAAAACGTCATTAAATAGGGTGGCTGTTCAGAAAATGTTTGGGGTAGACCAATCAATATTTTCAACGTGCAGCCCCGGGGATGCACGTTGAAAATATTGATTGGTCTGCCCCAAATAATGAATATGGACTGTTTTAATTACTACCATTGAACTGGCATGGAAATACCACTGGAGTTCAAAGGGTTAATTTAGATTTCCCTTTGCTACAGCTTCTTCCTTTTTCAACACGACGTGTGTATATAACATGATTGTGATTTGAAAAATAATATCGTTTATACTAATAAAATTGGCGCTTCTGTGAAAATCCAAGATGAATGCCAGAATGACACCCGAAAACTGACATTTTTTTCAAAAAACTTACATATTAATGAGTTATGCTTATAAAAAAATATCTTAACATCCAGTTAAGAATAATATCTGGATATATTGAACTTTTTTCTGTTATTTTTATATGGAAAAGGATAATCGGAATCCAAAATGGCAACCAATATGGCAGCCGGAAGTTGAAAAAAATAGTCATTTTATTACTCAAAAGTGCCCAGTAAAGGGATACAAATAATACTTTGCTGGCTTTTCAAACAAATGTGAATGCTATTTCACAGGAAATATTTTAATTTTAAAATCTGTCAGCTGGAATCAAGAAGATTACATTTTTCAGACATCCATTTTTTAAACATCTTTCCATGTAAAAGATGAAAGTCATGGGTGGCGGAACCCCTCCACCTTTTTTCCACACATATCTGGCGTGGTTACACAATGAGTTAAAATGGGCGCATGCCAACGTGCCAATTTACGGGCATTCCTGTAATATATTATTTGCAAATCCAAACAAATTTAGCCACGAAAGCCCACCTTCGGTCGCATCGTCTGTTTCTTCCACTTCAACCATCTTCAACCCGAAGGCTAGCCTTCTAAACGAGAGACTGCAGTGTGTACCGAAATACGATTGTAACTTTTTCTCCCCCTGAGCCAAGCCATGGTAGACAAGAAAATTTGTGCCCCTCCACTTTTATCGAACTTCCACCGTCTTGGATGAATGTTCATTTCACACGATGCTATGGACAATGTGTGCAATTTTGGACAGATATTACCGATGCAATGCGTTGTTGCGTGCCACGTACGGTGCGCGGCGATGCTATGTATCACTAATTTTCTGACTGAAATTTTTATGATGCCACCTTACTACGAGAAAAATCTTAACGCATAGAAACCTAAAACCAAGCCTTCTCGCCCGTGTTGTAAAACAACAGGCGCTCTTACACTGGAGTCCAGATAATAATGAGCAGACTGATTCGTGAAATCTGACCAGTTGTTTCTCGTCAAGTGTCGTCTGCCTAATCAGGCAGACGACACTTGACGAGAAACACCTGCTGGAATAGTATCAGTATGTGATATCCACGCCATAATAATAATAATAATAATAATAATAATAATAATAATAATAATAATAATAATAATAGTTATAGTTATATATCTATGGCTGTATAAATACAATGTGTAGATGGATTGCGTGTAAATGCGAGTTTGTTGCTGTGATTATAAATCTCTTGTTGCGGGGCAGAGTCAAGCCACGATCCGCACCTAGCAGCCATGCTGGCATCTGATCTAGGGGAGGGGTGAGTTCATGCTACTCTTCGCTGTTGCCTATGCGCATCCACCTTGGTGTGGCTGCATGTGTGTATTTGCAGACTGTTCTGTAGTCGATGTTGTTGAGGGTGTGCGAGTGTAGTGTGCTTTTGCAGAATGTTTCTTATGAGTCGGTCGGAGCAGGTCAAGCCACAAACAGCACCCTGCAGCCATTTTGCCGTCTGTTCTGGGGGTGAAAGCGATGAACGTCTATTGCCCATTCGTAACCGCTCTTGTGTGGCTGCATACACTGTATTTGAGCTGTTCTGTAGCCGATGTTGTCGAATAAAACCCGAATTTGATGTAATTCACGCCTGACAGGCAGGGCGGCGGAACGATTTTTAAAGTGTGTGTGTGTGTGGGGGGGTGGGGGGGGGGGGCTGGGCTGGATCGGGCGATGGATGGTCGTTGGTATGAACATTTTAAATTCCAGGGTTCCAAAACCCCCCATTTCCATGCATCTGAGTGGATATTTTGAGATTTATCTGGAGATGTATTTTGAAAGATTTCACACTTTGAGAGCCGTTAAAAGTCGGTAAAGCAGACAGGTGAGGTCTATATATCAGCTTTGGTCGTAACGATCAAAGCTGATAAACAGACCTCATCTGTATGCTTTACCAAACGTTAACAGCAATTATACTGTCTGTGGATTAGCTTGTCTGGGGTGGATTTGGTATTTATATGTCTGTAAGATTACGATCCACTTTAGTTAGCCGATTTATTAACAGACTGTATACATTTCGTTTGCTGCCACTAACTGCAAAAAAATTATCCGAAATCCACCGAAACTGAACCAGTACGAGAGAAACATAGCTGGCGAAAATATGGGGGAGGCTCTGTATCCGCCCCTTGTTTCACCAGTCGTTGTTTGTGTTAAAATATATGCATACAAAAAAACATGGCCCGGCGAAAAAAATGGAGAGGCTGAAGCTCCCCTGGCACCCCCCCCCCCCCCCCCCCCCGCCTGCTAAAAGACTTCTGGGCGTTAATGAAATATTTTGGCATCATTTTTCCCACAAGTGTGGTCAAGATGTGGCTGGGGCAGAGGGAACTAATATCAGGTTCCAATTAATTAAGAAAAAAGACAAAATGCTGATCTTGAATTCACTACCATGGCGGCTGGTGGGTTCCATTCTATTGTTTGTTCTAGAATGTTCCTTTCAATCGCCCCTTGGCAATGCACGCACTTCACCTCCACCGTCGCCGTCACCCCCACACTATTTCTTTTGTCAAAGTGAAATACGTCTGACGATACTAAACTAGTTATCATAATTCCATTGAGAAGATAGCTTCATTCATCATTTGAAAATACAGCACTCTGTTGGTTTACTTTCAGTAAATTACATTGAGTATAAGTATGACGTCTGCGTTATGGGGTTTGGGATTACGAAAATCTGCTTACTGTGAATGACATGACACAGTGCGAGGGCGGTATGTGCAAAAAAGTATGTTAATTCGAAAGCCGAGTGTATGCTGCCCTGTTCTCTGTGTGCATCATCAGTACATGGACCATATGAAACACAATATTTCATGCATTTATCTACAAAACTATGCAGTATTACAACTCATGACAAAATTAAATGGCATCCAGCTTCCGTTATGACGTACCACAATGTGTGATGAAAATGACGTGAGTGGTCCGGTTTGGACTCAATCTAGATTTCCGGAGAATGTCTTCTGTCGAACTGGCGTTTCAACCCTTTTTATCTTTAACCTTTTCATTGCCGTCTTCCCAAATGTTATGGCCGATTGGCAAGGGCGCCTGAAGCAGTTAAGGGCACGGGTTGAGACCCCGGTAAAAGGGTATTTACTCGCAATAGTAGGCCCGTCATGACATGCCGAAGCATGCATGTCTCGAAGGCCGAAGGCACGAGATGAGGGAGTTTGAGAGGAGGTACCTCCCTGCCATCGGGAGGGGGCACCTCCTATCAAACTCCTTGAACTCCCTCGTTAAATTCTGAAATTTCCCAGAACGGATTTGTGATGTATTTTAGCATTGCTTCACGAATTAAGCATTAAAAATGAGTGACGAACACGGGAAGGGTATTGTTTCCCCTCTCTTCCCCCATTCGTCCCCTCGACCCGACCCACAGGCAGGGAGGGCAGCTGCCCCCTGTGCTTCCGAACTTCCGGCGTCCCTGTTTATTAGCGATGGAACTCGAGACACACCAACTTGAAACTTACTTGCGACGGAAGCCTAGTTAGCTCGTCCTTCTAGGCTTTTTGTTACAATATAGGCGTTTCCATCACTGATAACACAGACGTTTAAATTTCTTAACTAGTCTGATGGCAGCATGTCGATTAACTGTCAACAGTTAAAGTCTAAAATCAAATACATTCACCACCCACGTTGTTCAGCAGTTGCGTCGTCTTCGGCGGTTCATAATCTTGTACAGATAAAGAAATGTTTAAACTGTACAGGTGTTCTAGTCAAGTGTCGTCTGCCTGAAAGGCAGACGACACTTGCATAGAAATAACTGTAAGACAGCAAGTCTTGATAATTGCTGATGTAAGCGAAGAAGCTCGACGTTTCTGGGCTCCTAGTATAGGAGGGAGGGGGTGTTAAGTGAGAAAATACAGGTGTGCAGCCTCCGACATGGTTTGTAACCTGTCTCCAGTAAGGGCCTTATAATGACTTAAATGTGTATGTTTAGCATAAGCTTTTGGGTGTTTTTTCCTGTTTGTTTCATTTTTTTTTCTGAATTATGGGGGAAATATTTACGTATTGGTAAGTGGCCGATCCTGGACCACCCTAGCAGGGTGGTCTAGAAATTATGGTGGTCCAGAAAAATTGAGTTATTTTTGGAAAATTTGAGTTATTTTTAGAAAAAAAATCCGAAAAAAAAATTGATTTGCTCGGAAAATTTGGGGTTTTTCAAAAAATAATTCAACTTTTCACGGAAAACCTCGGATTTTTCGCGGAAAATGTTTAAATTCGAGCATTTTCTGGACCGATTTTTAAAAAATTCCGGGTTTGACTAATTCACTTTTTTTGACAAATTTAACACTGATATCCCGTTGGGGGTGAATATTTCCCGCGAGGATGAATCCTGAAAAGACCGTGTCTTGGTCGAAAAAAACCTCGATCCAGGACTCGGACTTCCACGGGAAAGAGACGACGTTTCGGTCGAGTGAATTTTTAAATGGTCCAGAAAAAAGCTGGAGTTTTATTTTTCTTTCCGTCGTTCGAGTGTCGTGATGACGACGATGATTTCTTTAACTCGATGGGACACGATCGGATTGGGAGGAGGATTGCCATTGAAAAATGTGTGTGTGTGTGTGGGGGGGGGGGGGGGGGGTTGTCTTACCAACTTGCCGAGGTAACTAGACAAAAGAGTTTGCGTGTTTCGCCTTACCGAGGTACAAAAGACAAAATAAACCCTTTACCTCGGTTGTTTTCCCAGAACTGTACCGGCAAAACGAGGTAGAAACCGTTAGTCCACACAAAGGACAAACAATGGGGTACCTCGGTGTGTAGGGTAGACAAGACTGTGTGTGTGTGTGTGTGTGTGTGTGTGTGTGTGTGTGTGTGTGTGTGTGTGTGTATGTGTGTGTGTGTGTGTGTGTGTTTGAGGTTAAAAAATCGCACTGGCACAGACATTTCCTACTGAAACGTTTTTTTCTTTTAATATGCCGCCGAAAAATTGTTTTCATTTACTGAACCCTGATGGGTTTCAAACATGACAAAAAATTACATAAAATTGATTTAAACTAAGTGATGAGCTTAGGAACTGGTTAAACTGACTGGCAATAATTGATGTTATTCATTGATGGGATCTAATTTAGTCCTTACAAGGATGTTACGCAAGCTTTTGTTTTTCTTATAGGCGATGACAGGTCGAAGATTCAAAGGTTCATTTAATTTAGCATTGGTAAAATTGAATTCATCTTTTAACATTTTTTGCTATTTCGATATTCATTCTGTTGTACGTTAAAGTGAAAGGAATGATGGACCTCCTTTCGCATTCGCCCTCTGATATGTTCATACCAAATGGCCAGAGGGTTTGAAGCGTATTGATCCAAAACGCTTCACGTTTTTTTCTAAATTCATCCGTTTCTTCTAATGTGTCTTTAATTGGTGGTTGTTCAATATGATGGATTTCGAAATCGTCCAAAGAATGGCCAGGAAGGTTAAAATGTTGTGCTACTGGGGCATCAGAATTATGTTTTATATCCTGTTTGTGTCTAGTAGCACGTTCTCGAAAAGGATTTTGACTTTGACCAACATACTGTTTCCGACATCGCTTACAAGTGATAAGGTAAATAATGTTTGGTGAATCACAATGGAGGGGGTTACGGATCTGATAATGATTTTTCGTTTGTTCGGAGGAAAATTCCTCTTTCTGATCAGGCATAAAAGTATGAAGTCTACAACGAGGCTTTTTGCAATTAAATACCGCGCCACTACCATTCTGCAACGGTCTGTTGTGTTCAATCTTCAGTAGTTCGAAATCGGTAGTTTCAGCTGGACTTTCGAGCTTTTTCAGGGTTTGCGATTTCAGGCTACGCAAGAGGCGCAGCGAGTACCCTCTCGATCTGAGGTCGCCAAATAGAGTAGAACAAGCCTCATTGAAATTTACCTTATCACTTGAATTGCGGTGGAAACGAATGAGTTGTGATTTGATGATACCTTTAAATGTATGCTGAGGATGAAATGATTTTGTGTGCAACAATTGTGAATCAGTTGGTTTAAAATACACTTTATAATCTAAATGACCGGACGCCTGAAATTGCTTGCCTTTATACACGGTCACATCGAGAAAATCAACAGAATTTTCACTGATCGTAGCTTTCAATTTAATATTTGGATCGTGATTGTTCAAAATTTCTAAAAATTCATCAAAATCTTCTTTTGAATGTTCCCAAATAATAAAAATGTCATCTAAATACCTGAGATATACGAGAGGATGCTTTGCACATTTGCTTAAGGCATTTTCCTCCCATTCCGCTACATAAATGCTTGCAAAATTAGGACTGAATCTTTTGCCCATAGGACAACCCATTATTTGTAGAAAATATTCTCCATTGAATTGAAAGTCATTACCTTTTAAGCTCAGCTCTAAAAGATCCAAAATTTGTTCATCCGGGCGTTTCGCATCCGGATATTTTTCAAATGCATTTTTAACTGATTTAACACCTTTATCAATATCAATGTTCGTATACATACTGTCGATATCCAAAGTAGCCAGAATTGCATTTTTCGATATTTTCAATTTCGAAATTTTTGACAGGAAATCCTGTGTATTTTTTAGATAGCTCGGATGTCTATTTGCTATAGGTTTCAGATGATAATCAATTAATTCCGAGATCGCATAAGATTCCGAATTACAATCTGATACAATTGGCCTCCCGGGTGGAGTTAAGTCATCCGTCCATGAAGAACGGTCCTTGTGGATCTTTGGTAGGATATAAAATTGTCTTGTTTGAGCACTGAGCTTAGCTGTTAAATATTTCAATTGTTTTTTGGTAATGTGACCTTCGTCGAGGAGAAATTTTAAGATCTTATTGAATTTTTCGATATTACTAGGCCAAATAAGTGAATCTATTTTCTTATAATGTTTAGTATTGCTGAGTTGTCTCATGGCTTCCTTTGTATAATTATCCCGAGATAGAACAACTACCGACCCACCTTTGTCGGCTGGTTTAATTACTAATTTCTTATTTTTTCGAAGTTTCGTGAGGGCTCTCCGTTCACCAGCTGTTAAATTGTCTTTATCGGAGAGCATGTTCATGCTGAACACCTTTTGGATGATTCGTTTGCTAGCCTCAATAATTTCGGGATCAACTTCACTATCTGGAGGTGACCAACCAGATGATTCTGTGAAAGGAAGTTTCCGACCGCTGGAGTTTCTAAAGCGGTCTGCTAATTTCATTTGCCTAAGAAAATTACAGCTGTATGATGGTAAATTTGTTTGGTTATCAGTTTTAGGCTTTGGTGCTGGTACAAAAGTTAAACCGCGATCTAAAAGAGATTTCCCTTGGGTTGTTCGTTCATTGGTGCCAGACAGGTTAACCACATTAGTTCCTAATCCCACATCTGTTAGGCGGCTGTTACCTTTGCCTTTACTTAGTTTAAAATTAGGTGGTTCAACCAGTGATCGTACATAATATTGGCGGTTCTCGTGGTCCAATGGATTAAATCCCGAGCAACATCAAACTTCGCGACATCAATTTTAGGTATAACGTTAACGTCCTTCACTTTCCGAATGGTTTCGTTGATGATGCTCAGGGTTCTCCCCTCAGCCTGAGGGAGTTTTTGCGAAAAGTTTAGTTCAGCGAAATAAATTTTTGCTGATCTAAACTTGACCCTGATATCGCTAAGCATATTCCGCAATTGCTTAACTACGAGATCAGAATTATCGTTTCGAGAATTCACGCCAATATTTAATAATATTTTGGGGGGACTGGACTGGCCCCTGTGCCCTTTAAACATAGAGCGCAGATGATTGAATTTGGCGCCGGGGTAACACTCCACCTGGATGTCCGGATGGGGATTTCGATCAATGCGTCCTAAATTTGAACTTCCAATCATAAGGATGTTTCTACAAACATCGGGGAGGCGCCAATTCCTTTTGTCAAAATTAACTCCGCTTTTATGCCGAAACTGGGAGAATTTAGAATCAAATGAGCGGCCCGAGTTGCGGCTCGGTGATTTGACTTTCTCTGAGTACGATATACCTGGTTGAACCACACTAGAGGCAGGAGAAGGGGGGGGGGGGGGAGAAACAGAAGCAGGAGAGGAAACAGAAGCAGGAGAAGAAACAGAAGGAGGAGGAGGGTTTTACTGAGAGCACTAGGAGAACCAGAGAAGAAAGGCTGAGGAGGAGTTGGAGGTAGAGGAGCAAGACGAGGCGAGACAGCGTTACTCAATTTGCGAGCATCTTCAGTCACAATATGGACCGGAGATGCTTGCAAATTGAGGCGCTTACTCTGAGAGAAAGAAGAAGTAGAAGGAAAAGAAGAGGGAGAAGTGCTTTGCCTTGATCTTTTCTTATTTTGCTTTTCGCGTTGGGGTAGAGGGACAACACGGGCCGGAGTTTGCTTGCTCCCTCCCGTATTGTTCCTTACTCCAGACGCTGGGCGAAGTTCCGAAATGTAAGACTCATAGGCCGAAATCGTCTTATCTGTCAACTTATTTTTAAAGTTTTTTTGAGCCCAGATCAAGGCACGCGCCGAAGCGCTGCTGAAGTCTATTTTTTCGAGTCCAGGATGTGGTCGCATAGCCAAAGTTATCTTAGACTTCAACTGGTTTAAATGTATCTTATAATGCTCAACTAAAGCATTTAACGTTTGGTTGGCCCATCCCACACTAATCTGTCGAAAAACAGAAAAAAATGTGTGGGGTGGGAAGAGCCGGCTTTAGAAAGCCACCTAACTCATCTACTTTCTTCTCCAACTGTTTCGGGAAATCCCGGTTGGCCAAATGCTGCTCTAGGAGCCCAATATGGTGCATACACTGAATCACCTGGAAAAGGGCCTTGACCAATCTAGAATAGGCCTGGAACGATTGTTCCTGGCCTCTTCCAGAGTGGGCATCTCTCTTTTCCTGATGCTTCTGTCTTTTTTGAGCCATTTGAAGAACAGGTAGATGAATTTAAAATGAAATTAAAATGAAGAAATGAAATAAATTGAAATGAAATCTAGATATTACCTATTAGAGAAGATACCTGGATTGGTTGTAGTCTTCAGCAAAGGTAGAAAATAATCCGTCTGTCTCGACGCGTTTCGCTTGTTTTTGCTTCTTCAAGGAGACTTTGAGGAAAATGATTCCAACTTGAATGAATGAAAGGTTTTAGCGCGCCGAAGGCGCGCAGGGACGATGTGGGCTTTACAAATCCCTTGCGACCCGGTTAGCCTTATTTTATTTCACTTGGATCTTGGATCACACAGGCCTAGCTTTCCTATTGCCTCAAATGGGGTCTGAAGGGGTATGCACGCGGTTAGAATTCCTGGCAGTTTGCATTGGAGTGATAGATTGTCAAAGACCAAACCCTCAACGCCATTAAGACTATTGGAGAGTGGGCTCTATTCGGTTCCAGCTTGGCGATGGTAGAGGTTTGAGTCCCACCATGGTGGCGAGCCAGAATATAATGTTGTGCGATGGCAATTTTAAGGGAAAAAGAAAAAAGAAAACCAAACAGCAACGCCGGTTTGGTAGCGGCCCCGGTATATGACCATAGCGGTTACAAAAAAGGAATGGAGAAAGCTCCAACAGTTTAGTTTGAAAAAAACCGGGAGTCATCCATCAAGCCTTCTTGGAGATAGGATGCCGTATGTGATTTTGAGGTATCTCGTTTTCCTTCGGGAATTCCAAATGACCTCCACCCCCTCCCCCCCCCCCCCCACAAAAAAAGAAAAGAAAAGAAAAAACCCTTAAAAGGGCTGTTTGCTGGCAAGATTGTTTCAATCCTTGCCTTGGTCTTGTTAGGTTTTCTGCACATCATTGCTTGAGGATTGTTTCAATCCCTCATAGTTTGTCATTCAGTTTGGTCGTGTGTCTGATGAGATAGAGGAGGTAGAAAAGATAGAGAGCTGGAAATTAGAGCAATTCGGTTTCTAATTTACACCTTTTCCGTCCTTTTGGATGGGGAAGCCAGCATTTTTTCCCCGAGATTTCTATCTCAAGGAGGGGAGAACCGGCAGCAGGTGGAGATTTTCCTCGCTGTTTGCAACTCCCACTGGTAACAGAGACATTCCAACTTGGGGAGGACATGCCTGGTATATATCCATATGTGGGCTGGGGTGTTTTTCACAGCTCAGTACATAATTAAACTCTGTGACAAGCTGACAAATGTCACTCATCAAGATAATTTTTTTCAACCTGAGTGTCCCAAGTTTGTTTTCACAACTCAGTTTGTGTCGTCCAAACAAATTAGATGAAGCCCTATTGACTGGCTTTCACTGATTTTTAATCAGTCAGTGAGTGGTTTGCTTTACTGACCCCATGAAGCCCTATTGGTTGCCTTTCATTTAAGTATAACCAATCGGAGCGGTTTGCTTTACTGGCTTCAGAAGTGTGTGAAAATAATATGAAAAATGGTTTTATAAAATATATTGAGACTGGAGAAATAAATAAAAAATAACGCCAAAGATTATGATGCCTCACGAATGTTATCAGTTGGAATGAATATCCCCCGACGGAGGTTTGACGGAAAATATTTTACATAACGTAGAAATTGTGTGTTTTAGCTTCTGAACCTCTACATTGTGTGAAAGGTATGAAAAATTAAAGATAAAATACAGTGAAAATAAATAAATAATGAAAAATTAAAAATAAAATACAGTGTAAATAAATAAATAAATAAATAAATAAATAAATAAATAAATAAATAATTTTATTTAGGAAATAAATAAACATGGTTGAAATTGGAACCTATTTTGATTTTGGGCATATATGAACTCTGGCACTCGCCTGTGTGTGCTTGAGGTTAAAAAATCGCACTGGCACAGACATTTCCTACTGAAACGTTTTTTTTCTTTTAATATGCCGCCGAAAAATTGTTTTCATTTACTGAACCCTGATGGGTTTCAAACATGACAAAAAATTACATAAAATTGATTTAAACTAAGTGATGAGCTTAGGAACTGGTTAAACTGACTGGCAATAATTGATGTTATTCATTGATGGGATCTAATTTAGTCCTTACAAGGATGTTACGCAAGCTTTCGTTTTTCTTATAGGCGATGACAGGTCGAAGATTCAAAGGTTCATTTAATTTAGCATTGGTAAAATTGAATTCATCTTTTAACATTTTTGCTATTTCGATATTCATTCTGTTGTACGTTAAAGTGAAAGGAATGATGGACCACCTTTCGCATTCGCCCTCTGATATGTTCATACCAAATGGCCAGAGGGTTTGAAGCGTATTGATCCAAAAAGCTTCACGTTTTTTTCTAAATTGAGTTATTTTTGGAAAATTTGAGTTATTTTTAGAAAAAAATCCAAATTTTTCCGAAAAAAAAATTGATTTTCTCGGAAAATTTGGGGTTTTTCAAAAAATAATTCAACTTTTCCCGGAAAACCTCGGATTTTTCGCGGAAAATGTTTAAATTCGAGCATTTTCTGGACCGATTTTCAAAAAATTCCGGGTTTGACTAATTCACTTTTTTTGACAAATTTAACACTGATATCCCGTTGGGGGTGAATTTTTCCCGCGAGGATGAATCCTGAAAAGACCGTGTCTTGGTCGAAAAAAACCTCGATCCAGGACTCGGACTTCCACGGGAAAGAAACGACGTTTCGGTCGAGTGAATTTTTAAATGGTCCAGAAAAAAGCTGGAGTTTTATTTTTCTTTCCGTCGTTCGAGTGTCGTGATGACGACGATGATTTCTTTAACTCGATGGGACACGATCGGATTGGGAGGAGGATTGCCATTGAAAAATGTGTGTGTGTGTGTGTGTGTGTGTGTGTGTGTGTGTGTGTGTTTGAGGTTAAAAAATCGCACTGGCACAGACATTTCCTACTGAAACGTTTTTAACTTTTAATATGCCGCCGAAAAAAATTGTTTTCATTTACTGAACCCCGATTGGTTTCAAACATGACAAAAAATTACATAAAATTGATTTAAACTAAGTGATGAGCTTAGGAACTGGTTAAACTGACTGGCAATAATTGATGTTATTCATTGATGGGCTCTAATTTAGTCCTTACAAGGATGTTACGCAAGCTTTTGTTTTTCTTATAGGCGATGACAGGTCGAAGATTCAAAGGTTCATTTAATTTAGCATTGGTAAAATTGAATTCATCTTTTAACATTTTTGCTATTTCGATATTCATTCTGTTGTACGTTAAAGTGAAAGGAATGATGGACCTCCTTTCGCATTCGCCCTCTGATATGTTCATACCAAATGGCCAGAGGGTTTGAAGCGTATTGATCCAAAAAGCTTCACGTTTTTTTCTAAATTCATCCGTTTCTTCTAATGTGTCTTTAATTGGTGGTTGTTCAATAGGATGGATTTCGAAATCGTCAAAAGAATGGCCAGGAAGGTTAAAATGTTGTGCTACTGGGGCATCAGCATTATGTTTTATATCCTGTTTGTGTCTAGTAGCACGTTCTCGAAAAGGATTTTGACTTTGACCAACATACTGTTTCCGACATCGCTTACAAGTGATAAGGTAAATAATGTTTGGTGAATCACAATGAAGGGGGTTACGGATCTGATAATGATTTTTCGTTTGTTCGGAGGAAAATTCCTCTTTCTGATCAGGCATAAAAGTATGCAGTCTACAACGAGGCTTTTTGCAATTAATTACCACGCCACTACCATTCTGCAACGGTCTGTTGTGTTCAATCTTCAGTGGTTCGAAATCGGTAGTTTCAGCTGGACTTTCGAGCTTTTTCAGGGTTTGGGATTTCAGGCTACGCAAAAGGCGCAGCGAGTACCCTCTCGATCTGAGGGCGCCAAATAGAGTAGAACAAGCCTCTTTGAAATTTACCTTATCACTTGAATTGCGGTGGAAACGAATGAGTTGTGATTTGATGATACCTTTAAATGTATGTTGAGGATGAAATGATTTTGTGTGCAACAATTGATGTGAATCAGTTGGTTTAAAATACACTTTATAATCTAAATGACCGGACGCCTGAAATTGCTTGCCTTTATACACGGTCACATCGAGAAAATCAACAGAATTTTCACTGATAGTAGCTTTCAATTTAATATTTGGATCGTGATTGTTCAAAATTTCTAAAAATTCATCAAAATCTTCTTTTGAATGTTCCCAAATAATAAAAATGTCATCTAAATACATGAGATATACGAGAGGATGCTTTGCACATTTGCTTAAGGCATTTTCCTCCCATTCCGCTACATAAATGCTTGCAAAATTAGGACTGAATCTTTTGCCCATAGGACAACCCATTATTTGTAGAAAATATTCTCCATTGAATTGAAAGTCATTACCTTTTAAGCTCAGCTCTAAAAGATCCAAAATTTGTTCATCCGGGCGTTTCGCATCCGGATATTTTTCAAATGCATTTTTAACTGATTTAACACCTTTATCAATATCAATGTTCGTATACATACTGTCGATATCCAAAGTAGCCAGAATTGCATTTTTCGATATTTTCAATTTCGAAATTTTTGACAGGAAATCCTGTGTATTTTTTAGATAGCTCGGATGTCTATTTGCTATAGGTTTCAGATGATAATCAATTAATTCCGAGATCGCATAAGATTCCGAATTACAATCTGATACAATTGGCCTCCCGGGTGGAGTTAAGTCATCCGTCCATGAAGAACGGTCCTTGTGGATCTTTGGTAGGATATAAAATTGTCTTGTTTGAGCACTGAGCTTAGCTGTTAAATATTTCAATTGTTTTTTGGTAATGTGACCTTCGTCGAGGAGAAATTTTAAGATCTTATTGAATTTTTCGATATTACTAGGCCAAATAAGTGAATCTATTTTCTTATAATGTTTAGTATTGCTGAGTTGTCTCATGGCTTCCTTAAAATAATTATCCCGAGATAGAACAACTACCGACCCACCTTTGTCGGCTGGTTTAATCACTAATTTCTTATTTTTTCGAAGTTTCGTGAGGGCTCTCCGTTCACCAGCTGTTAAATTGTCTTTATCGGAGAGTATGTTCATGCTGAACACCTTTTTGATGATTCGTTTGCTAGCCTCAATAATTTCGGGATCTACTTCACTATCTGGAGGTGACCAACCAGATGATTCTGTAAAAGGAAGTTTCCGACCGCTGGAGTTTCTTAAGCGGTCGGCTAATTTCATTTGCCTAAGAAAATTACAGTTGTATGATGGTAAATTTGTTTGGTTATCAGTTTTAGGCTTTGGTGCTGGTACAAAAGTTAAACCGCGATCTAAAAGAGATTTCTCTTGGGTTGTTAGGTCATTGGTGCCAGACAGGTTAACCACATTAGTTCCTAATCCCACATCTGTTAGGCGGCTGTTACCTTTGCCTTTACTTAGTTTAAATTTAGGTGGTTCAACCAGTGATCGTACATAATATTGGCGGTTCTCGTGGTCCAATGGATTAAATCCTGAGCAACATCAAACTTCGCGTCATCAATTTTTGGTATCACGTTAACGTCCTTCACTTTCCGAATGGTTTCGTTGATGATGCTCAGGGTTCTCCTCTCAGCCTGAGGGAGTTTTTGCGAAAAGTTTAGTTCAGCGAAATAAATTTTTGCTGATCTAATCTTGACCCTGATATCGCTAAGCATATTCCGCAACTGCTTAACTACGAGATCAGAATTATCGTTTCGAGAATTCACGCCAATATTTAATAATATTTTTTGGGGACTGGACTGGCCCCTGTGCCCTTTAAACATAGAGCGCAGATGATTGAATTTGGCGCCGGGGTAACACTCCACCTGGATGTCCGGATGGGGATTTCGATCAATGCGTCCTAAATTTGAACTTCCAATCATAAGGATGTTTTTACAAACATCGGGGAGGCGCCAATTCCTTTTGTCAAAATTAACTCCGCTTTTATGCCGAAACTGGGAGAATTTAGAATCAAATGAGCGGCCCGAGTTGCGGCTCGGTGATTTGACTTTCTCTGAGTACGATATACCTGGTTGAACCACACTAGAGGCAGGAGAAGGGGCAGAAGAAACAGAAGCAGGAGAGGAAACAGAAGCAGGAGAAGAAACAGAAGGAGGAGGAGGAGTTCTAGTGAGAGCACTAGGAGAACCAGAGAAAAAAGGCTGAGGAGGAGTAGGAGGTAGAGGAGCAAGACGAGGCGAGACAGCGTTACTCAATTTGCGAGCATCTTCAGTCACAATATGGACCGGAGATGTTTGCAAATTGAGGCGCTTACTCTGAGAGAAAGAAGTAGAAGGAAAAGAAGAGGGAGAAGTGCTTTGCCTTGATCTTTTCTTATTTTGCGTGTTTCGCCTTACCGAGGTACAAAAGACAAAAGAAACCCTTTACCTCGGTTGTTTTCCCAGAACTGTACGGCAAAACGAGGTAGAAACCGTTAGTCCACACAAAGGACAAACAATGGGGCACCTCGGTATGGAGGGTAGACAGGACTCTGTGTGTGTGTGTGTGTGTGTGTGTGTGTGTGTGTGTGTGTGTGTGTGTGTGTGTGTGTGTGTGTGTGTGTGTGTGTGTGTGTGTATGTGTGTGTGTGTGTGTGTGGGTGGGTTTGTCTTACCAACTTGACGAGGTAACTAGACAAAAGAGTTTGCGTGTTTTGCCTTACCGAGGTACAAAAGACAAAAGAAACCCTTTACCTCGGTTGTTTTCTCAGAACTGTACCGGCAAAACGAGGTAGAAACCGTTAGTCCACACAAAGGACAAACAATGGGGTACCTCGGTATGTAGGGTAGACAAGACTGTGTGTGGGTGTGTGTGTGTGTGTGTGTGGGTGGGTGTGGGTATGTGTGTGTGTGTGTGTGGTGTGTGTGTGTGTGTGTGTGTGTGTGTGTGTGTGTGTGTGTGTGTGTGTGTCTGTGTGCATTTGTCTTACCAACTTGACGAGGTAACTAGACAAAAGAGTTTGCGTGTTTCGCCTTCCCGAGGTACAAAAGACAAAAGAAACCCTTTACCTCGGTTGTTTTCCCAGAACTGTACCGGCAAAACGAGGTTGAAACCGTTAGTCCACACGAAGGACAGACAATGGGGTACCTCGGTATGTAGGGAAAACAAGACTGTGTGTGTGTGTGTGTGTGTGTGTGTGTGTGTGTGTGTGTGTGGGTAACTAGACAAAAGAGTTTGCGTCTTTCGCCTTACCCAGGTACAAAAGACAAAAGAAACCCTTTACCTCGGTTGTTTTCCCAGAACTGTACCGGCAAAACGAGGTTGAAACCGTTAGTCCACACAAAGGACAGACAATGGGGTACCTCGGTATGTAGGGAAAACAAGACTGTGTGTGTGTGGGGGGGGGGGGGGGGGGGGGTTGTCTTACCAACTTGACGAGGTAACTAGACAAAATAGTTTGCGTGTTTCACCTTACCAAGGTACAAAAGACAAAAGAAACCCTTTTCCTCGGTTTTTTTCCCAGAACTGTACCAGAAAAACGAGGTAGAAACCGTTAGTCCACACAAAGGACAAACAATGGGGTACCTCGGTATGTAGGGTAGACAAGACTCTGTGTGTGTGTGTGTGTGTGTGTGTGTGTGGGGGGGGGGGGGGGTTGTCTTACCAACTTGACGAGGTAATTAGACAAAAGAGTTTGCGTGTTTTGCCTTACCGAGGTACAAAAGACAAAAGAAACCCTTTACCTCGGTTGTTTTCCCAGAACTGTACCGGCAAAACGAGGTAGAAACCGTTAGTCCACACAAAGGACAGACAATGGGGTACCTTGGTATGTAGGGTAGACAAGACTCTGTGTGTGTGTGTGTGTGTGTGTGTGTGTGTGTGTGTGTGTGTGTGTGTGTGTGTGTGTGTGTGTGTGTGTGTGTGATTATGAGTCGCGAGACGAATGATGGATAAGATTGTTTTTGTCATTAAAGAAAAAAAACTGTAAAAGTCGTTTTTTTTATTTTTTTTCTACATATATATATATAAGAAGAAGAAACACAAAAAAACAAAAAAAACAAAAATATTTTTTTTACAATTAATAATTATTATCAATTTTAAAAAAACAAAAACACAAAATTTAAATATTTTCATAAAAGAAAAACATTTTTATATATATATATATATATTAAAATAAGAAGTTTAAAAAAATTGCAAATCCATTTTGGTTTACAAAAAAAAAAAAAAAAAAAAAAAAAAAAAAAAAAAAAAAAATTCAAAATAATATCTATTAAAATAAGAAGTTTTAACGTATAAAATGTCAAAAACAAAAACGTCCAACGTGGAAAAGTTATATTTCTCTACCGTACCCCAGTTGAAACAGTACTGTAGAGATCTGGGAATTAAAAATCGCCACTGTGGTACAAAAGAGACTAAAAAAGAATTGACAAACCTTGTGCATGCTGAGACTAATGACGAAACGCTGGTTAATTTACAAGCCAAAGTGCGTCAGTTGTTGACACATTTGAAAGGTGTCAAATACACGAAGAGAGAAGAATGCATCGATCGTTTACTCTGTGGGAAGGGGGTGGACGAAAAGGCCTGCGATGGAGGCGAAAACTCGAGCTGTGGCGAGAAATGATAATGAGAAGACGAAACAACCTCGACAAGAGGAAACTAAGAACAAGACTGTTAAACGAAAAGTTGAACCGCAGGTTTCGAAAGAGAGTGAAAGCAAAAAAACATGAAAAGTGATGCGGTTCGAGATGACGATTCGTTAGAAAAAGAAATGCTCGACGAAATCTTGAGAGCAGTGAATGAAAACCAGGGACTCGGAGCGATAAAAGGAATCGTGTTCAGTGCAGTTAGAAAATCGTTGGTTCCAATTGAACGTGATGAAGCCATTAAAGGATATTTTAAAACTTTTGACGTGATTTCCAGTTTCGCAAATCTCGATCCCGAATCGTTCATGGAACGGGCGAAGGATGGAGTGTTGGGTGTGTTTCGAAAAGAACTAGATAGGGGTTTAAAAATAAAAATGATCTTGCATTGTCTGATGAAAAGGGTCGACGCGAAAACGGGTGAGAGCGTGGTGCAAGATGCTTATTTTCAATCCAAAATGGAAACTGTGATCGAAGACGGCAAATTATTCGATGTTTACGAAGTGATGAAAGACAAGATGTTGGAATCTATGGCTATTTATCATAACAAGGGGAGTGGTTGGACGTTCGAGAAGATATTGAATCTCGAGATTCACGTGGACAGACATGATCCTTTGATAATGTCTTCCTATATAGAATTGAATCGTTTCCTATATAATAAAAAAGTTTTGATTAACGTGAAAAATAAAGCGGATAGCGAGTGTTTCAAATGGGCGATCACATCGGCATTGCATCCCGGAGAAGAGCATAGTAATAGAGTTTCCAAGTACGTGGAGACTTGTGAAAATCCCGATTGGACGGGAGTGCTTTTCTCGACGGGATTGAAAGACATCAAGCGTTTCGAAAAGTTAAATTTCTCCGAGGCAGTGAACACCTTAGAATACGACGGAGATGATGAAAAAGGAATAGTTTATCATCTCAGACTGACTTCACACAAAGAGAGAGAAAATATTGTTAATTTGTTGTTAGTTTCAAAGGTAGACAATCAACATTATTGCTGGATTAAAAGTATGAGTAAATTGTTGTCGAAGCAGACTTCTAAACATAAGCATGAGAGATTTTTCTGTTTCAACTGCATGAATTCGTTCCATTGTCAAGAATCGTTGACACGTCATAAGGAATATTGCAACGAAAAGTCGAACGTTCCCGTCGAAAGGCCCAAAGCTAACCCTCACGTGAAATTTTGCAACTACAAAGAAGATTGAGGCCGCCATTCGTCGTCTACGCCGATTTCGAATGTTTCATCACGAAAATAAATTCTTGCCAGCCCGACGAGCGTAGGAGTTACGCCCAAAAACTTCAGAAGCACGTACCTTTGGGCTATTGTTATTATGTGAAATGTTCTTTCGATGATAGGGAATCGTTAGGTCCATTCGTCTACACTAAACGTGCAGATGACGATGACGTGGCTAAAAATTTCGTTGGAGAGTTAGAATCGAAAATACAAGAATTATACGACAAATTAAAAAAAAACCTAAAGACATGATCATCACACCAGAGCAACAGGAAGAATTCGAGAAAACCACTGAATGTCACATCTGTAGACAACCATTCGATAATAATTGTGAAAATAATAAAAAAAGTTAGAGATCACGATCACTATACCGGTCTGTTTCGCAGCACTGCTCACAACACATGTAATTTAAGATTTCGAGCTGCTTAATTCTATCCGGTTAAATTTCACAATCTCTCGGGCTACGACTGTCACCTGTGTGTGAAAAATATGGGTGTCAGCGAGGAGGAGTTGAGCTGCATAGCGCAAAGCGATGAAAAATACATTTCATTCACTAAATGGAAGGTCTTCGAGAAAAAGAGAGACGACGATGGATCGATTCCAATCCATGGAGCGATACGTTTCATCGACAGTTATAAATTCATGGCAGCCAGTCTGGAAAAATTAGTCGACAGTTTGAGTAGGGAGAAATTTAAAATCACGAGTGAACAATTTGACGATCGACGAGAATTAGTTGAGGTCGTGTTGAGGAAAGGTGTCTACCCGTACGATTACAGGAGTGATCTTGAGAAATTCGACGACGTCGCTCTACCTCCTAAAGAAGATTTTTATTCGAGTTTATACCAGTCTCACATTTCTGATGACGATACAAACATGCGCAAAAAGTGTGGAGATTATTCGATATGAAATCCATGAGAGAATATCACAACCTCTATTTGAAAATTGACGTGCTTCTCTTGGCCGATGTGTTCGGAAATTTTCGATCGGTGTGTCATTGACATTACAAACTAGATCCGGCTTGATATTTCACTGCACCCGGACTCGCTTGAGATGCTCTCTTGAAAACGACTGAGGTTCAATTGGAGTTATTAACAGACATCGACATGTTGCTTATGTTTGAAAAGGCTGTGAGGGGTGGTGTCTCTATGATTTGGACCAGATATGCTGAAGCTAATAATTCTCACGTGGGAAAAGATTTCGATTCGAAAAAACAGAGTAAATACATACAGTATTGGGACGCTAATAATTTGTACAGTTGGGCCATGAGTCATCCTTTACCGATCGGGAATTTCAAATGAGTCGAAACGTTTGAAGAAAAACAAAACTTTAAACAATATCCTTGTATTTTAGGAGTCGATTTGGATTATCCAGAAACGTTACATGGTTCACACAACGATTATCCGTTGGCTCCTGGATGAATAGAAATAAACGGCGTTGAAAAACTCATTGCCAATTTAAAGCTCAAACGCAAGTATGTAGTCTATTGTGAAAATCTGAAACGTTACATCGATCGTGGAATGAGATTGATCGCATCAAATCATTCGATTCGATGAGGAGCCTTGGATGAAAACATACATAGATCTCAACACAAATTTAAGAATGCAGGTTCGAAAAGCCAAACTATTGCTCACTGACATGGGACAGTCTGGCTTACGAGATAGAGACTGGAGATGTCTACGAGGACATAGTGCCAGATGTGGACGAATGGTTCGACACGAGTAATTATCCCGGCGATCATCTGTCTAAGATTCCAAAAGGAGTCAATAAAAAGGTGTTGGGTAAATTCAAAGACGAGAGCGGTGGAAAGCAGATCACCGAATTCGTAGGTTTGAGATCAAAATTGTATGCTTATTCCCTCTATGGCGAAGAGATCAAGAGATGGAAAGGCGTTCAAGCGTGTGTAACGAATAAAAACATCACTTTCGAGGAGTTTAAAGAATGTCCTTTTGAAGGTTCAACGGTGTATAAAAAGATGACTGCGATTGATACGCGAGGATGAAATACACACTTTCACGCTCGAACATTATTCCGCGACATTTCAACAGCAACAAAATCGAGAGAATGATGAATGCAGTATGATTGAGGACATCGAAATGTCATAAGTTTAAAAAACACTCACAAGTTTATAAATTAAAGAAAAATAATAGAAAAAAAAATAATAAGAAGAAAATAAAACGTATATTCGTAGAAGGTGTCATCATACCCAACGAACCCCTATCTAACATTGATCTGTTGGAAGCGGCAAAAGATTTAAAAATCAAACATTTTCGAGTTGTGTTTTCAAGAGATGCTCTGCCGTGAAAAAAAGACGATTCGGAATGTGGAATTTTAAATCTGGACGACATCGGAGGTGAGGGCACGTATTGGATCACCTGGTTTTCGAATGGGAAAAATAAAAATTATTATTTCGATAGCTACGGAATCTCACCACCGATAGAAATAAGAAACTTTGAAAAAGAATTTGAAAAAGACAAGTACTGTCGCTGATTTCTTCTGAGGTGCAGTTCGTAGAATTAAGTGCTTAGATGCAACTATCTGATGAATAATTAAATCATTGAGTATTCCGTGTGTTCTTTACTGGCCTCGTATATACTTGGTTAACTAGCATTCCCTTTTGGGGTCTGTCGGTGGCCGAGTGGTGTGCGTGGTTCAGTATAGTTTCGCTAGGCGGTTGGTGCCGAAGGAAACTCTCTCGGCGTGGGTTCGAACCCCCGCCATGAAATTGTATTTATCGTCAGTTATTTACAATACCGAATGTGTGCAAGCGCCGGATCGAGTGTTTTGTTGTCACCTGTGCCTCTACGTTCTCAAGAGATGGTTGGAAGGAGATCACTTTCAGGATATTCTCAACGATTTACATTAAAACAAAATAGTTTTTTGATATATATATATAGAGAGAGAGAGAGGTATATAATAAAATTATTTTTATAATAAAAAAATTTTATAAGAATTTTTTTCAGTTGTTTATATTTAAATGAAAATAAAAAAAAAGAAAACTTATAATATTTCTAATTAAAAAAAATAAAAAAAAGCACGAAACAAAACATGACAGTCGATAAATTTGGTCACTCTGACGATAATGAAGGTCCCTATAGAAAGAAAAGAAGAATGGTTGAAGTTGTTGGTGATGAAATTGCCAACTTAGATGAACGATTCGTTCGGAGATACGAACCTCGACAAGAACCTTTAAACTTAAACAATAAGAAAATCTACAATCTTCCTGGACCGATTGATTTGCCGGATGTCTCGACTAAAAAATACGTCGATAATGGCGACGAAAATTTCCAGCAGATGATGAGAGATAATTATGTAAATAAAGACATGATGGACGATCTTGACTTAAAATCTAAACAAGTGGTGAATGCAGCGGATCCTAGAGATTCGACTGATGTAGCCACTAAAAGATATGCAGACGACACTCATGCGAGATTCAGTAAACATCTGAGAGATCGCTATGTTCCTAAAGGGATGCAGTTCGAATTGAACACACATTTCTAACAAGATAATCAACGTACCCAATCCCACGAATCCCTATGATGTAGTGACCAAACATTATGTAGATTTGGAACTGAGAAAGAAAAACGTCGACGAGATAAAAATGAAATCGGATCTGGATGTGGGATTCAACAAGATATTGAATCTGTCTCAGATCGACGATGCAGATAAAGACTCGGCGGCTGTCAACAAAGGCTACATTGATTCCGCCCTACTGAATTCTCAATCCTATCTGAAATCTCAAGTCGATGAATTGTATCTAAACAAAAAATCCAGAGGAACCATGGAAAACTGGTATCGACATGGCTGGTAACACTCTATTCGCTCTTGACGACGAACCGGAATACGCTTCCAGTGGGGTCAGCAGACAGTACTTGGACGAAACTACGATTTGGAGAAAGGGCGATATCATGGAAGGCAAACTGGACATGGGAGGATACGCACTCACAAATCTACCAAATCCCATGCACATGACGGATGCCTGCCCTCTGATCTCCGTCGTGGAAAGGATAAAATACGGCAGACAATTGACCACCATCTGGGCCGAGGAGAGCGGCACGTTAGAAGCGGAAAAGGCTGAATGGTCCTTCGGAAATGGAGGTAATGGACAGTTGCATGGTCTGATAGGAGGGAACATTCGGCCTCGGGAACTTTCGGCCTGGGAACATTCGGCCTTTTCCCATTCGGCCTGGGAACATTCGGACCCCAGTCGGGTTTAAAGACTAAGATAGACGCGGTTTAGGTAGCAGAGATCATATATTCATAGATATTCTAATAAATGTTCAAATAAATAATAAATTAATCTAATGATAATTTATGACAAATGAATACATAAACTGATGATAATTAACAATCTTTTACAACAAATGAACTATTGTACCATTTTATAAATGGTTGCACATATTTTCAAAAAACGTGATGTTGTAACCTCATTGTCTCTGTATTGTTCCCAAGCTCTTTCCAGTTTCTTCTCCATATTCGTTGTTGTGGTCCGTCTTTGGATCTGTAAATCTCCAGCCGACACATTAATTTTTACCAACTCTGCTTCCCAAAGTAACACTGGCACCAGTTTGTAAAAACTGAGTCCTGTGCCTTTACAGTTTAACCTACGGTGCCATGCTGAAAAAGGAACAAGACGTTCCATTAGAAATACAATTAAAATGCCGAGAGTCAGTGAATTTTACTTAAGTGATTCCTAAGTTACTTATGTTATTTACATTTACATTATTTACATTTTTTTTGTTACTAAGTTACGTTTTCTAATTAATTTTAAATTGTGAATTCTAGTTGCTTGTGAAAAATGAAATCTAATTTTAAATAAGAGGAGGTCATAATTACCTTCAACATCATTGTTTGTTCTCACGGACTGGCCGTATACACTCCAAGACGTAATTTCAAACACGGGATTCTCCGTCCATTGACTAAGAGGCTCTGAATTCGCTTTCAATTTCATTGCTTCAAATGTTTCCCGCATGTGATCGGACGGTAAAAATGGAAGGGCGAGTAGCTGTCGGATATACTGAAAGACCGGCCCCTGCTCTCTATACGCCGTTGACAGTCCAAAGTTTTGTACTCTTCTGTAAACAGCCTGCGTCCAGTGAAATACGCAACATTTGATGACTTTGCCAAGAAAAACTTTTTTAATAGCCTGCCATGCACCTGAAAATATGAAAAATTATAACTTGCGATTAGGTATTGGTTAGAATGTGAATGGCAATATGATTTGTTTGTCCTTATCTTTACATCGTTATTAATTCATTCAAGCGTAATTTCAGATTTTCTTATGAAATTCATCTGTGTTTTGGTAAAATTTAGTTATTTTGTAAGAACATGTACATTTATGAATGGCAATATGATTTGTTTGTCCTTATCTTCACACCGTCATTACTTCATTACTCCAAGCGTAATTTCAAATTTTGAAAAATTGATAGAATAATGGTAACATACCTGCTTCAAAGTCCAGAACAAAACTCTCTACTTTTGGTTCGTCTTGTTTATCCAACACAGATCTTAATATTGCTATGTAGTCGGACTTCCTTCTCTTTGACATTAAAGCAAAAACTAGTGGAAATTGCTTTCTCTCTCCATCTTTCTGAATGAAGGCGTTGAAGGCATCCTTCTGTGTCCATATCCAAACCAACAGGGAGTATTTCGATTCAGTTGTCAAAAGTTAGCTCAAGTATCTATATTTTTCTTCCAGGTGTTCTGTAGATATATATATATATATATATATATTGTTTTAGGGCTGTATAGATGTGATTTTTAATAAAAGATAGTTATATTAGTGTTTTGTTTAGTTTCTTTATCGGATATCAGTGGCGTGCTCCCTATCTTCGCGCGGGTCATTTTCGGTGTTTTGTTTTTTGTTTTGTTTACGAGTTCGACCGCTTTTTAAAATTCAAGCTTCTCATTCTAATTTTGGCTATGGATGGTAAGTGTTTCGTGACGCGAGAGGTTTAGACCAGCAGGGCAGAGACGGTTAGTATAGGTGTCCAGGTGGGGGGAGTGGTTGAGGCCAGCACAGGGGGTGCTACTGCTAGTGAGTTACCAACGGACGGCCAGCGGTCGGATGTGTGTAGGCACTGCCATATGGTGTATGTGGATGGGTGTGAGCTGGGGAGTTGGGGATGTGTGCCATCTGCGTAGAACTAATGCTGCTGCTAGAGGCATATGTAAAGTTGGAGGAAGAGGTGCAGGTGGTGAGGGGGAAACTGGGGAGGGCAGGAAAGTCTGGTGTTACCCCAGTTAGGGTGGCATTCGATGGGGGTGGAAAGTGGTGGGTAGTAGGAAGCGGACTTTTGACGTGGATAGTGGGTCTTTTGGGAATAGGAAGGTGCGTCGGGTTAAGGGTAGAGGAGAAGTAGGGGCTAGAGTGTCAAATTCCCAGGTTAGTAGTGTGAGTCGGGGGGGGGGGGGGGGCGATAAGGCGTATTATTTTAGAATCGGATAGTGAGGGACATAGCGATGACGATGTGGAGTCTGTCAGGGCAGGAGTCAGAGGGAAGGTTGGGAAGGTTAGGAAGGTGGTAAACGAGGACAAGGTGGCTTGTAGTGGGAGTGGGCAGAAGGTGGAGTGCAGTGTCCAAAATAGATTCAGTGTGTTAGGTAATTTCGAGAATTCTGAGGAGCAGGTTGGGTCTGAAGAGGTGGAGGTGGAGGTAGGCATAGGGGTTAGTGTGGCGAAGTGCAAGATTGCGATCCGGCCCAGTGGGGGCAGAGGTGGTAATAGGGGTAGTCGGGGTAGTAGGACGAGAAAGAGGACAGGAAAGGACAGGGAGAGGCAGTTGGTGGTTGTAGGGAGTAGTATAGTGCGGGGATTGGATAGGGTGGTGTGTGGGCCCGACAGTGTCAACAGGACCAATTTGTGCTTTCCGGGGGCTAGGGTGGAGGACCTAAGGGACAGAGTGGGTGGATTAGTAAAGGGGTCAACTGGATGCCAAGAATGCACAGGTAGTGGTTTCGGGGCTTCTCCCAGTACTAGGTGATGGGGGCGAGCGTAATTCGCGGATCATTGGGACCAACGAGGAATTGGGGGAGTATTGTAAGCAACTTGGGATACCCTTTGTAGACAATTGGGGATCGTTTTGGGGCAAAAATGACCTATATGGAAGGGATGGTCTCCATCTTAGCCCAAGAGGTACAGAGGTTTTGGGAAGAAATATGTTGAAGGTGGTGGAGCCTTTTTTGGTATAGGGAGGGGAGGGGGGTCAGTGAGGGGGGAACAATCACAGGAAATGTGTCACGAACCATAGGTATAAAAAATGGGACAAGGGGGATAAGGAAAAGGGACCAAAAATCCAAATCAATAGGAATAGCTTCCCAAGGAAAGCACAGGTACACAAAGTAGGATATACAAACATACAGGGACTAGATAATAATGGGACCAGTAGGCGGAAGCCAATGCACCTTGACACCCTGAAAGTGGGTTATAGCAACATCCAGGGTCTCCACCGGAAAGTAAGTGAAATTGCTACATTGATTGAGGCAGAGGAGTTTGACGTCATGGGCTTAAGCGAAACGTGGGTAAGACACGAGGAACGGGTAGACCAAGTAAGGGGGTACGTGTGGGTTGGTGTAGGGCGAACGGAAGGCCAGAAAAAAGGGGGAGGGGTAGGCATGTACATTAAAGAGGATTTAAAACCATCGCTGATCACAGACCTGGAAAACATCAGCACCCCGGCTGAGGTATCGAAAGAAATTGGATGGGTAAGGATCAATCTGAAAAAGAAAAGTATTGCCCTTGGGGTTGTGTATTGTGCGGTGGGGGGAAGCAAACCCCAATGGAATGATTCGATATACTCAACACTAAGGTCAAATATCACCGAACTACAAAACAAGGGGCTCGGTATAATTCTGATGGGTGACTTTAATGGCCACATAGGTAATGATGAAGAATGCATAGAGGGTGGGGAGAATAAAGTCAACAGGAATGGAAGGAAGCTGTTGAACTTCACAAACGAGCTCGGTCTGAAGATTCTGAACAGGGACGCGAGTTGTAAGGGGAAATGGACCTGGGAGAGGAACGACATAAAATCAATAATCGACTACATCCCCACAGATATTAATTTATGGAGGGGGGTGATAGGGGTAGAAGTGGATGATGAGGGTAAAATGGAGGTGGATAGTGATCACAACTTGAATACAGTGACGATCAGGTCCAAAACTCTAGTAAAAAGCAAAGGAAGCTCTAAGGAGATTTGGGAACTCAAAAAAGATGCTGACTGGGCGAAGTTCAATGAAAAACTGAAACCAAAGCTTGCAACCGTACCCAAGAAGGGCAGTGTCCAGAAGATGGCCGACGTCATAGTTGCGATCCTGGCGGAGGCAGGAAAGGAAAGTGTAGGAACGGTCAGGGTGCCAACACGGGAACTTGGGCACAGAGTGAACGAAGAACTGAAAAGGGCCATAAAGGGAAGAAAAGCTAAATGTGCTGCATACAGGAGAAGTAGAAAACTTAAGGGGGCGGAAAGCAATGAGGCCACAGTTGCTAAGGAAGAATACCACCAAGCACGAAATAAAGTAAATGAGATTAAAGACGATAATCGGAGAGTACGAAATAGCAATCTTATTAGGACGATAAGAACGACGAGGGGGGGGGGGGGGTCGAGTTCGAACGTATTGTGGAAATGGGTGAACAAACGAAACAAAGTAAGTAACCCACAGAGTATTAAAGTAGATGGCAGAGTTACAGACGAGCAAGATCAAGTCGCATCAGAACTAGTCAAGCACTGGGAAAAGGTAAACGATAAGCGATGGGGCATGGGGAGCCCACCAGAGTGTCCGAATCAGGTCGAGGAAAACCTACCGAGCTTCGTGTGCAGCGAAATTAAAACGGAGGAGGTACGAAAGGTGATATCAAAATTAAGGGATGGAAAAGCGGGAGGAGTGGATGAAATTCCTAACGAGTTTATCAAAAAAGGGGGAGAGGAACTCGTGGAAAGCCTAACTGCTCTATTCAATCTAGCCATAGAAAATCAAGAGGTCCCAAAGGAGTGGAGAGAAAGTAAAGTGACATTTATTCACAAAAAGGGGGAAAAAGACGTTTTGGATAACTATCGAGGGATCTCTGTCAGTAGCAACATTGGAAAGGTTTTCTGTAAAGTCCTGTATGGGAGACTAGAGGAGGTGATTGAGGAGAAGGTTTTTTGGGAGAAATCCAGAATGGCTTCAGGAAGGGAAGGAGAGTTACTGACCATCTTTTCACGCTATCCCAAATGATAGAATCCGCGAAAGCAAAAAAGAAAAAGATGTTCATGGCCTTTTTGGATGTTAAAAAAGGCATATGATAGAGTATGGAGGGAGGGTATGTGGCGCAAGCTGGAGGCTCTGGGCTTGGGGGCGAGTTTGTTGGGATTATGAAAGCATTATATGAAGATGTACAGAGTGAACTTAGCCTGGGAAACATTACAACAAAACGTGTGCCTATGGAGATAGGCCCAAAACAGGGGTGTATCCTTTCGCCAATTCTTTTTGCATTGTACATCACAGGTTTAGTAGATGAACTCCTGCATAGCGACGAGGGGATTGCAGTTGGTGACTTGAAGATCCCAGGGCTATTTTTTGCAGACGATATGTTGCTAGTGTCAGAAAGCGAAGAGGGGCTAGCGAAGATGCTGGGAATTGTTGGAAAATATGGGAGCAAATGGAGACTCGAACTTAATGAAAGCAAGAGCAAAGTTATACCCGTGGGCCGTAAAGTGGACCCCACTCGAAGCTGGAGAGTGGGGGAGTTCTGCATTCCGGAGGGTAGCAATAGACTTCTTAGTGTAGGGGAGACTAGCGATTACGAGTATTTGGGGGTAAATATAAACATCACAGGAAGAGGCATCTACCGAAACCACACAAATAAATTGATTCTGAAGGGGAAGCGAATCCTTAACTGGTAGAGTGCTGGAAGCCCATATTTGGGCTTTACTCTGAGGTGAAGGTACTGCAACTAGAAGGCTTCATACTGAATGGATGTGCTTCGTATTATCTTTGAAGTAATATTATTTAGTCTGTAGGGACTTGTCTTGTTACAATTTATGGGAGAGTGCCTGCAGGCACTCCCCCATAAATTGTAACAAGGCAAAGACATGTGAACAAATTTTGATGGCCAAAAATAATTCAGCACTCTACCAGTTAACCATATGAAACTTATAGGGAGAAACAGTTTCAATAAGGTTTTCGTGGGGAAAACTGTTTGGGAAATGGTGGGTCTGCCAAGTATAACATACGGTGCGGAAGTTGTACCCCTAAACAACACAGCCGTAAAGAGCTTGGAAATCCTGCAGAACGATGTAGGCCGATGGATAACAGGCTCGAGTAATGCCGCAGCGATAGAAGCGATCAGGGGTGAGCTTGTGTGAATGAGGATCAAGGGCAGGATGGACCTATTGAAACTCGGTTAACTTAATTATTTGGTAAATCTCCCCGATAGCCGATGGTGTAAAGTAATGTTCCTGAGAACTTTCAACTATGTATTGATGTCCTGGCAGACGCATTTCGACGGGTAGATTATCAATCAATTTATTCGTCAGACCGGCACCGCATTTGACAAATTGCATCTTGGTTGGACCGCACACTTTACACGTTCCACGAAGCATGGGACTTTTATTTTTCGTCAGTACTTTTTTAACGTTAACCGTCTCGGCAACTCTCTTGCGTTTGATGCAATACATTTGTTTTTTTTTTGTTTTCGTATATATTTTAATTATTATTTTTTTTAACTTATATATATATATATTTTTTTGTCTTTTATACATATGCATTTTTATTCAATCGATTGCTTCTGGAATCTTTTTGGGATCCAACAATTTACGAAACGATTGTCTCGCTTCTTCCCAAACTTTTTCCATGAGAGAATCCTTCATTTCTTCCTTGATGATCTGACGACTCTTGACTCTTATCTTCACTTTCATGACTTCGTATTTTTGTATTTGCTGTCCAAAATCCTACCATCTTTCGATGCCATGGAGTTCTTATCCGATATGGTGTCGATCTTTGCATCTGCTAAAATGCTGATGTTTTTATGTTTCTTAGCCTTCATGGATAATTTCTTAGAGAGAAATTTTCGGATCGTACTGGCGAATCCGGCAGTCAAAGCCAATCCTTCTATGGCCAAGATGACTGGAAAAGTAACGATGGCAGTCAACAATAGACTTATTCCTGCAATGTTCAAACCCATAGAGACCGTGATGATAGTCAAATCCACAGAACTCACAAATTTCTCGAATCTCGAATATTTCTTGTTGAGCGAACGATGAAAATCTCGCTCTTGCATCAGATACGATTAAATTCTACTGATTTGTTCGATTCGATACTTATGTCCCATGTTGTCACTACTTTCTGGTGGTAGCCGAAGAGGTGACGTGGGCTCGACTTCTCTAACGATGGATAGATTTTTTTTACTTCGAAGTTCCATTTTTATTTTCTATTTATTTATTTATTTATTTATTTATTTATTTATTTATTTATTTATTTATTTATATCTATTATTATTTTTTTATGTATTGTTTTTTCAATTTTCACCTCTTATTTAATTAACGAAAATTTGTTTAATGGTTTCTTCCCTTCAACAATGAATCCATAACAACGTGATTCTCGTTGGAACATTTAGTTAGTGGTGGTGGTCTCCCCTTTCCCAACAAATATTCCAAAACGCGTACCCTGTCTTCGGTGGTGAGACATCGATACGCTAATTTCAACTCTTCCAATTTTGTGGGTTCGGGTTCGCCAATGCAAGACATGAATTGCCTCCAACATTCGATCACGTCGTCACGTCATACGCATTTCAATGCGGACATGAAATACATGGTCACGATGTCTTCTTATTCCATTGTAAGACACGAATGATTAATGTGATTAAATTCTCTCTCCTCCTGACAGCCGAGATATCTTTTGTTCAAGATGTGAGGAAGTTGTTCGTTCACACAGATCGCGTAAGCCCTACATAGTGCCCTTTGAAGAAACCAAGCTCTCGATTCCATGGAATCATTCACTTTACTCATAATTATATATATACAAAAAATTTAAATCCTAAAAAATATTTTTTTTATAATTTTTTTATATTCTTATTATTATTTTTTCTGTTATTTATTTTTCTTTCTTTATATGTAGTAGTACATTTTCTATTCATCTCATCATCAACTGAATGGACGAATACTTGTCGTCTATTACAATTGAGCATATATTTATTATATTTTTTCGAAAGAAGGATTTTATGCTTTTCGTATTCCGATAAAACCATCATTTTGTCATCGACGTCGTCGTCAGCGTTGTCGTCGTTAGAAAGATACGGGAAATAATGCATAATGGTTTCTGTCCTTTTAGCAAATTTGATCCACGATCTATTTGGCGTGAACGAGTGTAATGTGCGAATATATTTGACACACTGATGAATGGATTTCTTAATATTTTCATCACCACCATGATCGAATACATTAACTACGTTCTTCGCGCAAATAAACATGTAATGAATGTCCCCATAATTATAACGTTCTATAGGTTTCAATTTGTATTTTACACAATTTAGGATATCTATAATCATGTGATAATCTTGATAATAAGACATATTTTTTTCGTTCGAACATGTTTCAATATTTTCGAAATAGCTTCGATTTCCGGATATGACTAACAATATTATCGAAAACAATGCACTGCACATACTTGAACATGCGTCGCGTATGATTTGTTCCAACTGAATTCTTTCTAATGCAGACTTGTGTAAATGTTTAGAAAAATCCAAAAGCTTTTCATAAAATGAATGTTTTTGTCAACACGTCTTTTAAAAGATGTTTTTTTTCTCTCTCCTTTTGTTTCATTTTTTTTTATTTCTTATATAAACAAAAAATAAAAAAAAAACAAACATTTGTTATTTTTTTAAGATATTTATTATTATTTTTTTTTATTTACTTGATTTTCTTTTTTTATAATAACATACCCAGAAGAGGTATATTCTTAAATCGCGAATTTGGACCGAACAACAAACCTTCACCAATCGTTTACACATTCTCACGGGTCTTCATATAGAGACCATATCTGTGGAAAGCATTTTTTGCCACCTTTTCACGTGGGTCCTAGATACAATCATTTACCTTCGACGTCTATGCGATACACGGCTCCTCCCTTCTTCAAAAACAGTTCATTTCCCCTCTTCTTCAAAAACAATCCTCCACCTATTAATTTGTGGACTCCCGAACTAGTGAGTCCTGAGAGAGCTGCCATGCCCAGAGCTGACAACACCGTCTTTGCAAGAATAGGTAATGTTTTGGAGGAGAGTCCCGCCAATGAAACTGCCTTTCATTCTCAGATTGTGTCTCACCATCGTTCCGGTACGATTACGAATCGCTTTCTCCATCCTTTTGATTTGAATTTTAGTGCAGGCTATCCGATCGCTACCACCACTCGCCAGATCTTCATAACTGAATTTAAAACTAACGGCTTTGCCTCGATGACTCAATGCTCTGCGAAGTATAGCTGTTTATTATTTATTGATGTTTAAGGTCACATATTTATGCACAATGACTAATCATGACCATACGAAATACAGCTTTCTGTCCTTTGGACATGTTCATGTTTTTAATGCTGTATTGAGTCGTATTTGTTATTTTTTCACTGGATTACATATATATATATTTTTTAATAAGGAATATTATAATTTTTTTTATTATTATTATAAATACTACAAGTTTGGCTTTTTTAATTTTTTTTTTGTTTCTTATATCAATATATAAAAAAATGAAAAATACAAAAAAAAAATTTTTTGGGTTTTTTTTTCAAATTATGTTATTTTTGTTTCATATCTCCCTGATGTGAAATCGTATAGTCACTCTCTCTAAGTGAAGATCTAACAGATCGCTGTTCTGATCTGTGAATGTGGTTTTGATGCTATACAACGTGTCCAGAATCATGGGTAAATAGATGAGATTTCGAGGTCGCTCCGTGATCTTATAACCCGGTGAAACGTCCGAAAAGAACGAGTAGATCGTAGGCTGAGTGATATCATCGATGTAACTTCCCGAGATCACATTGACATTCACTAAAATGCTATTGACTCCGAAAATGTCGACCATATTTTTGGATGCCACACGACCTTGATACATCTTTTGATGAATCCCAACATCTCACCGATCGAATCTTCCCCACTATCAGTATTCTTGACTGTCTGTTCTAATAGGTGATGTTCTGACATTTATATAGTTTTTTATCGATATTTTTATTTTTATTTTTTTTAAATTTCTTCTCTATTATTATCGTAGAGAATATAAAAACAATCGTTGAATCCCCTTCGATATTTTCCGTTGTTAAATTCGCTAGTCAAATCAACCACCGCAAATTTGTGAAGTCCTTTGTCCCACACCTTCTTACAAAATCTCCTGAAATCTTCCCACCTCATGTCGTTGGCCATGTGATCTCTGTAGATGTGATTGAGATTCTTGAGATCCTGACAAAAGGGACACAGAAAATTTGCATTCTCCCTTATCGTCTGTCTGGGCAGTCGAAAATAATTCTGAGACAGATAGAAACAATCCACGTTCCTGTGACGTCCTAGAACGTAATACGATTCGCATCGATTCTGTCTCTCCAACAGCAGATCGTCGAAGATTATGCGATTCTTGTTTCCCGACTTCAACTGTCTGGGATCGGGAACGTCATCGGCATTCTCGAAAAAGAGACATTCGACGTTCGAACACTCGACGTTTCTCCCAGTCAATTCTCTCGACGCTCCTTCCAATATATTCGAAGTCTCGTGTCCTTCGAATTCGTCATGATTGTCGAAGATTCTCGAGATGACGTCCTTGGATTATTTACGCATCATGCACTCTCGAAGTAATCTGTATTCCGGTTGAAAGAGACTCTTGCCGAAAATGAATAATCTGTCGTAATCCAACCAGCTGGGTTGCAACAACAGATTCGTCAAGAGATTGGTCTTTCCGCAATTCGATTTTCCCACTATCAGACCTTTTATGCTCTTGGGAAAGAACTCGTCGTTCGACGTCTTGGTCATCACGTCATTCCAAGACATGTCTTTGATATCCATTTTTTTTTCTCCAGTTTTTTTTTACTATGTTTGCATATCTCGATCAATTTTATAATTCTCATTCAACAATTATGATAAGCGTGACGCTAAATCTTACATCCCCATGACGCATTACACATTGGTATGGCACTAAACATAACGGAATAAGAATTAGTAAAAAATGAAAGCCACTTAGAAGGAAGTAATCTTCTGAGCATGACGGCAAATTGACGAAGTTATATAAAATATTTGATGAAGTGTATATATATATATATATAACTTTGTCAATAATATAAAATATTTGATGAAGTGTATATGTATATATATATATATATTAGTTTTTTTTATTTATAAATCACTTTCAATCCCGATCCTTTCGTCGTTTTAGCTGTATCGGCACGACGTCAACATAGAAGTCTTTCCAACTTTTCGGTTCGATTCTCGATCGTTTGGCAGGTTGTGGTGGAGTTATCAATTTATTAATCAACGCATCGGCACCTCTCTCGCCGGCTTCCGAAGCTATTCTACCGCTCGCTTCGGTTGCAGCTTTCTTACCAGCGTCGATCGCCGTCTTCTTTCTTATTTTGAGAGCGCTCAACGCGATCTGTTTCGTGGCATCGCCGGTGAATTTACGAGTTAAAAATCGCATCATCGAATCCACGATGCCCGATCCACCGTGAACGTAAGATCTAGCATATCCCCTGTTATTTATCACTAACATTTTGTTTTTAAGAATTCGGTTTTGTTTTTCTTAATAATATTTTGTGAATATATATTTTTTTTCTTTACTTATAATTTTTTTTTATCATTTCAAACGATTCATCAACTTTTGATAATCCTTTTTAGTCAAGAACTTCTGCCTCAACAATTCGTCGCACACGCTCACTATCTCGTTATCCACTCCGGTGTTACCAGCCTCTCTGCTAGCTAACAACAATCTCAATCTCTCCGACAGAGCACGGGGATCGCGCGGAAGAAATATCGTGTCGGTCTTCATTCCCTTTCCAGTCGTCGATTTCACGAAATACTCGTTCGCCTTCCATATGGGTTCCAGGACGTGCTTCCACTTGTAACCTCTCCTGTCCTTCGGACTCGTCTCTCTGGGATCGTTGTTCTTCTTCATGGCGTGAGTCTGAACCAGAATGTCTCCGTAATTATTCAAATCCTCTTGAGTGTAATCACCGGGTCTCTTGTGAGAGAGCAGAGTATGCAATCAGTCGGTCATTAAGTACCTGTTCGGACCGACGATCAAATAGTCGTATTCAAACTATATTTGTGTGTCACCAACAAAATCTTTATCACCTTCTTGACGAAATCCGTAAATCGTATATTTTTCTCTACCATCGTCAGATCTGATGCTAACGACGCTACTCGCATCGGTCTCGATCCTCTCCGGAATGTATTCGGACAAACTTCTCGGCGTAAAACTACCGACGCTACTCGGATCGGTTTTGATTCTCTCCACAGTTCTCGGCGCAAAACTTCAGGGTATAGAACCCGTCCTCAGAGAACCTTCATTTATGGGTCTCAATTCTTCGACGATATTTTTCCTCGCTCGTTCCTGAACCTCGGTGACGGGTCTGAACAACTTGGTCGTCTCTCGTCTCAGTCCCATCTCTCCCAATCGTCTGGCCCTGTCTTGCGCCTGAATGTTCTCCTTGCTCCGTTAGTAATTCGCGAACCTGCTCGTCCCTTCACTTAGAATCTCCGATGTGTAGAAACATTGTTTTTATTTATTTATTTATTATTGTTTCTTTCTTTAATGGAAAAAACAGTTATGTTTTTGTATTCTTATATTTTTTTTTAATGTTGTTTTATATATATATATATTTTTTTAATTTGTTTAAACAATTTTTGTATTATTATTATACATCTTTTAATTTATAATACACACACACACATTTTTCAATCGCGATCCTCCTCAAATCAGATCGTTCCCATCGAGTTAAAAATCACCATCATAACACCCGAACGACGAAACTGTAGTGTTTTTTTTTTTCTGGACCAGTTAAAAATTCACCCGACCGAAACGACGTCTCTTTCCCGTGGAAATCCGAGTCCTGGATCGAGTTTTTTTTCGACCGAGACACGGACTTTTCAGGATTTATCCTCGCGGGAAAAATTCACCCCCAACGGGAAATCAGTGTTAAATTTGTCAAAAAAAAGTGAATTTGTCAAACCCGGAATTTTTTAAAAATCGGTCCAGACAATGCTTGAATTTAAACATTTTCCGCGAAAAATCCGAGGTTTTCCGGGAAAAGTTGAATTATTTTTGGAAAAACCCCAAATTTTCCGAGAAAATCCATTTTTTTTCGGAAAAATTTATTTTTTTCTAAAAATAACTCAAATTTTCCAAAAATAACTCAATTTTTCTGGACCAACGTAATTTCTAGACCACCCTGCTAGGGTGGTCCATGATCGGCCACTTGCTTATTTATCATCACAACTGGAAATTGTAGCTCTCCCCTCTAACTTAAGCATGGACATGACCGGTGGGGTTAACGACAGAAAGGGCCTTGTCGAGACTGTTCGTCATATTTTTCAGGCACATACTGATCAAGAGTGTTGACGTCGCTAGTTTCACAAATACAACTCGGCGTGTCAAACAAATTAGTGTCCCTATCATAGCCTCCATTGGCATGAAAGGTCTATTGTCTTTTGTGCGGCGAACATGTACTTTGGGTTCTTAGGTGATTGGTGACTTGAAGTGGTGTTACGCCATCTTTGGTAGGCTTATCAAAAAAAGGACCTGTGTATGTTCTTTATGCTTGATCGAAAAAGAAATGATAGCACACAGTTGTTCGGTGAAAAAGTAATTAAGGCTATATAAAATTAATCTTTTAATTATCAGGCAACGACACATTCGTTTTTTTCGGGCCGTGTTCGTCATATTTATTTCGGAGGGCAAATTCAGAATGTATAAAACTATCACAGGGTGTGATTTTAGCTGTATCAGATCGCGATTTGAGATGCAATATGTCGTATACATTGAAACAGTATTGTTATTCTCTTCGCGAAATGCGACACGATTCTAATATGTATGTACAAAATAAATATTTATTTATATGGTTGAGGGCTAGATTATTTTTGGTGGTCTGAATCTGTTCATTAAAAATAGTTCTATTACAAATTATTGGAGAGTGCCAATAGGCACTCTCCAATAATTTATAATAGAACAAATTTGTCTGAATAGACGATACTTGAGTTTGACTGAATACGAAATATGGGCAAGAAAAATGTTGGCTTTGCACTAGTACCTTCATTTTTTTTAAAGGCCCGATTGTGGCTTCTAGCACTCAACCAGTTAGAAAAATTCCTTGTTGTTTTTTATGTCCATTTTAGTTATTATATATTGATTTTGTGTTGTGTATGATCACTGTTACAAAAAAAAAACAGTTTCAGTGAAATCAACATGGAAGCTCTAGTATTTAATTTTAGGCTCTCGAGACTGCATTTTAGGCATCGACGCCCATTCCATCAGGAATCAAAAATAAAAATAAAAACCGCCCTCCCTCCTTCGTTTAAAAAAATGACCGAGAATCAATTATTTAATTTTGTTTGGTCTAATACAAAGTTTCTTAGTGATGGATAAACTCTTTGTCTGGGTGGAATGATGGAATATATGCAACAGTCAGATCCAGTGTTACTGAAATGGGAAATGGGGGGGGGGGTCCATATTGTATTAATGGGCGATTTTAATGGTCGCATTGGGGACGGATGGGGAGGGGGGGGTATAGTGGGTGGGGATAAGAAAATCAATGTTAATGGGAGAAACTCTTAGAGTTTACAAATGAACTGGGCCTACAAATTTTGTATAGGGATGCAAAGTGTAAGGGTAAATGGACGTGGGAAAGGAACGATAGAAAGTCAATGTAGACTATGTACTCTTCTTGACGCAGAGCTATGGACGGAAATCATAGACATGGACATAGACGACGAAGGAAATTCTGAGTTAAATATTGATTACAACCTGATGACATACGGGTTAAGGGCAGTAGAAGAGCAAAACAAAAAGCGGTCTTTAACCCTTTACTCAACGTAAAGACCGAAACTGGTCAGCGCTATTCTCAAAAATCGCCAGTTAATTTTCATTATTTTTTCATTGTTATCTCAACAGAGGTTATGACCCCTCATTGGAACGAGCTCGTTCCAACGGGGGGTCATAACCTATGTTTTTGAGACAAAAAATGAAAAAACTTAGTTATTCAAGAATTTTTTTGCAAGTGTCGTCTGCTTTTCATGTTTGGTAAAGAGTTAAGAACATTTGGAAGCTGAGAAAAGAAGCAGTCTGGGACTACTTTGAGGAGAACTTAAAATCAAAACTCGAAAATATGTCTCAATTGTGAGAAGTCCAAAAGATAATGATAACCAACTGGTGTCCTCAAAAGGAGGTTTCGCTGACATAAGAATTGCTTTTCACCCGAGACAGCTTGTGAGTGAGCCAACCTGCTTTACGGAGTCGTCAGCCTCTCTGATAGATCGCTTTGCTGTAAGCGACTCGGTCAGGGTAAACGATTGCGAGGTCTTAGATCCAATCATCCCGGAAATGATACGCTACCACTGTCCGGTGTCGATTGAGACTGATTTTTCTAAATCCATCTCTTTGTCATTTAGGAGAAGGATATGGCTGTACTCTCGGGGTGACTATGAAGTACTTAATCTTGCCCTATCCGACACCGACTATAATTCTCTTTTTGATAATAGATGACTTGATACTATAACCTCTGACTTCACCAAAAAAGTACTCGACGTTGCATCTAAACATATTCCCAACAAAATAATTACTTCGCGACCGGAGCAGCCGAAATGGTACCACAACGAAATCAGACTTCTGATAACACAGAGAAAGCGATTATATCGAATAGCGAAACGCAATGGCCTTCCGACTGCATGGGACAAATATAAACGAAAACGAAAAGAAGTCGTATCAGCTCCCAGGAAGGAAAAATCATCGTATATTTCCAAAGTCCAAACTACATTAAGAAGCAGCAACACGTCATCTTCACTGTGGTGGAAGACACCCAAACGCTCATTTGCACAAATAAAGCAGTAACTGTCCCAACTCTTGTTCACCAAAATAAAATTTCTTCCTCTAATATTGAGAAAGCTGAATTCTTTTCTCACTGTTGTTCCAATTTCTTCTCTTTCTATTCTTAAAGAGAAATTATACTGAATCCCGCCTGAATTTTGTAATGACACCAGGGACGTGGCTAGAGGTTTTCGATCGGGGGGGGGGGGGGGTAGGATAGTGAATTTACAACTAGGGGGAGGAACAAGGAGGGGAACCCCCTCCCGGTCCCTCCACCTAGTTGGAAATTCACTGCTGATAACATTTTTGAAGATAGAGGGGGCATAAAATTGATTATGGTAACTAAATGTCAACACATTTATGATAGAATTATCAGGTTGTTATTATTTGGTATTATTCTAGGAACTGAATATGGTGCTAAACAAATGCTCAAGCTGAGAATTTTGAGCAACTCACACTCTCCTAACATTAACTGACATCTTATGCAGGAATGATCAATTTTCGATGTTTCATCGTTTCGTAACTGTGAATGATGGAACTAACTCAGGATGACGATTTTACATGATGCGATTCTCTTTAAGTGCATATCGAGGATTTTTTTTACTACGATAGGTAACCGTACTGTAGAAATCTCGAACCGATTGGCATCATGCACACTTATGAAGCTCGATATTGCCTACACTGTAACTGTAAATAGTAACAGTTGGAATTTTTGCCGATTTGAAACTGAGTTGGCATTTTAAAAAGTAAAGGAGACATCAGCATGACAAAAAAGCTCTAAAATCCAGATAGGTGGAATTTCCAATTACTCATGACTTGCTATCAACCGATAAAATCGGGGTAGCATCACCAGATTCATCCCCCGGGAACCTCATTCTTGAGATGACAGTCTGCTTTTTTTATTTATTCATTAGGGTTTAACGACATTTTTCACAACCAGTGCTACCTCGTGTCGGACAGTTTTACGGATGGAGGACGCCTGCGTACCCGAAATGAACCACCAAGCAACAGCTAGCAACTGTCAGAGTCCCCAACTTACCAACTCCATACAAGCAGGGTTCCCATTGGTTGAACACAAGTGCACCATCAACGTACAGTGCGCTTTATTATTATGCCAGCTAATGAAATTCGCCAATCACAGCCCCCGAATAGTGGGACGGTACTGAACCGTATTGGGTCACCATTTTGTTTCGACGTGGCAATTCCTCACCTCGCGGTGCTTTTATATCCATATTGAAGAAATTGCAGTACAGTCAAACGTCCCTCTGTGTCTATATGTCTCATTTTCTCTCGTTTTATAACAAATTTATTGTGAAATTTATTTTCTAAATGTAAATTTAATTATTTGAAGCGAGAAATACTACTGTATTCGATCTACCGATAACGGATAAGTCGAGTGCCAAAAGCTATTTTTTAAAAATAGCAACTGCACTATAATGAAATTGTAAGAAATGGATCACAGCTATGAAGGAAAAGATGCGAGATACATTTATTTTGTTCGAATTCTATAAAATCGGACGTTTCGGACATTTTCTGCACACTCAAGACAAAGTGACAGTACGAAGAAAAGCATCTATCGCTGTTGTCTGTGTTGTCAAGGAAATTATACACAAACAGGGAGACAACTGTGCACGTTTGTTACAACTTACATAGCGTTTTGCACCAGTTTTACAAATGTGCCGGCGTTCAAATTTGATTGTTATTTTGTTTTCGCTGGCATAATAAATACGTTACAGGACGTTCAGGTGGCGGATACGGTGTCATATGAGGCTCGGCAAAAACGATATTGGACTCGGCGTACCGCCTCGTCCAATATTGTGTTCACCTCGCCTCATATGATACCGTATCCGCCACCTGAGCGTCCTGTAACTTATAGTACACGGCATCATCGTGCCCCCACATGGACAATCGGGATTAGGTGTCTTGCCTAGGGACACAACGCAGTTACCCCTGACAGTCTGCTTATTCATTTCCGCACGCTAAAAACTAAAGTGTTAAAAACTACACTTGAAGTGCTGTATTTAACACTTACTAAGTGCTGAACTAGCACTTTGTTCAAGTGTAGATATCCCAGAACTTGACAGGTGTTACAATTATACCACTTGACAAGTGGAATGTCGCGACACTTAAAAGGAAACAACGCAGATGACGCGGATCAGGCCCGAACTCTCGAGCCTGATCCGCGTCATCTGCGTTGTGTCCTTTTAATTATGTACCCACCAAGCGCAAATCAAATTATGGACGATTCTCGCTGAACCACCAATGCTAGACACATAGGAAGTGCCATCCATTCAAGTTTCAGATAGCTGGCGATTGTATTGTCTTAGTGCTTAAAGCATTGTACTTTGAGTGTTAAAATCAAACCCTAAGAGTTAGAATGGGTTTAACACTTTGAAAGTGTCAGTTTTAACACTTTAGTTTTTAGTGTGCGAGCTTGCCAAGGAGACCATTTATAGCAACGAGGTTCCAAAAAGTAGCATAATAATATCTGGGCCTCAAACTCTCCCTGAAAGATTGTCAATTTCAGAACGTCTGTTAGGTTTAAGTTTCACTTGAAATTTCATTGCAGGCCCACAGCCGTCTTTCTTTCAGAGTGATGTTACTAGAACAGCATCAGCTCAAAAACAGTCATTGCTTTTGGAAAAGTTTTGGAACAGCATTCACAGTTTCATCTAATGGGCCTATGGCTTGGTCAACAATCTGGAACAGTACGGTTGATGAACCAACTTACGGATCTTCGGTATCGTCGAAAAGTCAGGGGAAGACACCGACAATATTGTTCTAGACATTGCCAGCAAAATAGACGTCAATATATCGATCGACGACATTTCTAGGAGTCACCGAGTAGGCCCTAAAATGGTGAGTGGAAAACCCATTGAAGCACGCCCGATCATCTTCCGACAAAGTAGCTACAGAACACGCAACGAACTTTATCGCTCACGTGTAAAATTGAAATCCATCAAGCTTGCATCTGATTACAGTCGCTAAGGACCTAACCTCCTCGGCATCTTCATTAACGAAGATCTGATCAGGACTCGCGTTTCCGTGGCTCACAGAGCTCGTGTTATGGTTCGCGAAGGGAAGCTTCAGGACTCGTGGACCTTCGACGGAGTCATCTCTGTTACATACAGGGATGGCTCTGTGAAAAGACTCACAAGCCCATGGCAGATGGATGACCTGGATAAAAAGTTCAAGATTGTGGAACAAATCAATTTAAATGCGTCACAGTCTTTTGTTGTACATTAGCTTTTATTATGAAACCTGATGTTCCTAAACAATAACAAACAAATAAGTAAGCAAATACATAAACGAACAAAAAATTGACTAAAAACTGCGTCGATATCCCTATGCCTTTATAGGGTGGATAATCCTTTCCTGTATCTCCGCACGTGGGGAGGGAGGGGGCGGCAGGGGGGTGGGGGTGTGGTGGGGTATTCTGCTTACACTATCCGAAGTCAGCAGGACAGATAACTCTGATCCGATCAACATCACGTCAGCCCCTTCAACCCGTTTCCCATCGCAAATGGAAAATGATCATTGTAAACATATTACGAAATAACAAGCGATTCCCCTTTCTTTTTGCCTTTGAAACATAGCTTGTGACCCCTCATTTGAATGAGCGCGACGAGCTATTTATTGGCTTTTTATAAATCAGTGGAGTCTACTTAATTGGATAACCTCTAATTGAATTCCAATACGCAAACCCATTTGTCCTACCTGCAGTTATAACTTGTCCTCTTACTACTTAGTGATATACAGGTTATAGTGTTTACTATTGTCAATCGAATCAAAAACATTATACTATGCCGCGACACGACAACGACAAGCACCAAAGTCTCCCTTATAGATCTATTTGACTTCCGGAAATCCAACACAGGCCTTTGGTCCACTACGCCTTATTTAACGGAGTTCCGTGAGCTCCTTCGAATTGGATAACATTAAATAAATACTTAGATTATCAACAGAACACTTGAAAAAGATAAACCATCTGATGCCGGGATTCGAAATCCCGGCAACACCGGCTGGCAATCAGGAGTCAAACTCTTGAACCACAAGACCATTGCTCACGGCCAAAAAACGATTGCTGGAAACTTGCTTTTTAGATGAAATCTTCATGATCACTTGGTCCGTGCACCTTTCGGCAGCAGCATGAATGTTTGGAACGTGCTGGCCACAGTACCACGAAAGTGCTGTTGTTGGTCTCAGAAAAATACGGCACTGACCTATGTGTGTTTTGTGAAGGACACATTCATGTTTTGGAGGAATTTAGAATGTTGGTTTCTGACCCTCCGCCTGGATTCGAACTCTCGACAACACCGCCTGGCAATCAATAGTCCAAAACCTAAACCACAAGACTATTGTACACCGTCAAAACCGAATCTAGCTTTTTAGATGAAGACCTCGTGATCACTTGGTTCATCTTCCTTTCGACAGCAGCATTAAAGTGTGGGACGCGCTGGCTACAATACAGGGAAAGTGCTGCGGTTGGCCTCAGAAGAAAACTGACACGGGCCTGTGTGTGTTTTCGGACACAATCACATTTTAGAGGAACTTAGAATGATGGTTTCTGATCCCCCGCCGGAATTCGAACCCTCAGCAACACCACCTAGCAATCACGAGCCCAACACCTAAATCACTAGATCATTGCACGCCGTCAACAAAACGATTGCTGGAATCTAGCTTTTTAGATGAAGTCCTCATGACCACTTGGTTCATTTTCCTGTCGGCAGCAGCATGAAAGTGTGGAGCGCTGGTTTCAATACAACGGAAGTGCTGTGGTTGGCCTTAGAAGAAGACTGACACGAGCCTGTCTGTGTTTTTTAAGGACACAATCATGTTTTAAAGGAATTTAGAATGTTGGTTTCTGATCTCCCGACGGGATTGGAACCCTCGGCAACATCGCCTGGCAATCAGGAGTCTAACATCTAAACCACTAGGTCATTGCACACTGTCAAAAAAACGATAGCTGGAAGCTAGCTTTTCAGATGAAATCCTTATGATCACTTGGTTAATCTTCCTTTTGGTAGCAGCATGAAAGTGTGGAACGCGCTGGCTACAGTACAACGAAAGTGCTGTGGATGGCTTCAGGCGAAGACTGGTACGGGTCTGTGTGTGTTTTTCGAAGGACACAGTAATATTTTATAGCAAATTAGAATGTTGGTATCTGATCCCCCGCCGGGATTCGAACCCTCGGCAGCATCGCCTGGCAATCGGGAGTCTAACATCTAAACCACTAGGTCATTGCACACTGTCAAAAAACGATAGCTGGAAGTTAGCTTTTCAGATGAAGTCCTCGTGATCACTTGGTCCATCCTCCAAGGTTGCAAGGCAGCATGTTGAAATTATTGTTTGGTCCTCCCCAAAATAATAAATATGGATTCTTCCAATTGCTGTCATAGAACAGAAATGGAAGGTACCACCAGTGTTCAAAGGGTTAAGAATAGGTCTCCAAATGGAGAACGATGCTGAATTTATGAGATTGGCCGCATTGTAAGAAAGTATGCAGGAGCGCACTTCATCCTGATGGTTGATTATGCAAAACCACAAGGTGCCAGGCCGGTAACCCTCTATCTGGAAAAAAAGAAATTAGCAGATGGACGACCCAGCATGCTCATCTGACTTCAGCCCATTAGAACATGCTTGGGATTACAGTGAGAGCCCATTCTATCCAGTTCAATGCCCATGTTTCAAAGCCTTCAGCCTAATAGTTGATAATGCCAAACCACAAAGTGCCAGATCGGTAATCCGTTTTCTGGAGGAGAATGATATTTTGCAGATGGGCGAACCAGCATGCTCACCTGACCCAGCCCAATAGAACATGCTTGAGATTACATTGAGAGCTCGTTCTATCCAATTCCATGTCTTCCAAGAATTTGGACAAGCTCTTTATGAGGAATAGGACAATCTGCAGCAACAGACATTAAGGAGATTGGTCGATGAGAATGCGGGCACTCTGCCATGCAGCGTTGAATGTCAATCGGAGGAACTCGCCACGAACTGCTCCATCGTGAAAAGGGTTTCATCTCTTTAAAAGAACGCCGTTGTCGACATAAACTTACATTTTTTTACAAAATGAAAAATGGACCTCCCCAAGTTATTTAAACAGATTGATTCCTCGTACAGTTGCAGAACGATCGTCGTATTCCCTCAGAAACAATGAAAAGCTTGATAACTTCTTCTGCAGAACCAATACTCTGTTTGAATCCTTCGTACCTGCCACCATTAGACTAGGGAACGAGCTTGATCCTGAAGTAAGGGGCTATGGGACTGTTCAAATGTTCAAAACAATTTTAAAACAAGAAGATATGATATACAGTTAAAACTAGAAGTCCTGTCATGAAATGCGCACAAATAGCACGTTGATATGTGCGTTAATGTGCGCGTTATGGCCCAATTAAAGCTATCATATTCTGTACATATGGCCTGTGCACAGGCAATGTTTCAGCCAATGGACCTCCGGGTAACCCGGAGGTCCAATGGCAGAAACAGTGCATGTGTTTGCTATGAGTAAACAGGAGAGCCTGCCGTGCTTTGGGTGCCATTCGATATGGCAAATGCGCGCAATCCCAACGCGCAATTAAGCCTAGATAAGCGCACTATTCGTGACAGGACTTCTAGTTTTAACTGTAGTCGTTCCAAAATTATATCTTGTAGGAACCAGGGAAGGGCAATTTTTTCATGCAAAATTACGACTAGGATGTAGCGATTTAAATGCTCATAAATATGACAGATTCATGTCAGAAAATCTTCATTGTCAGTGTGGTTATGGGTATGAAAGTACGACACACTATGTTCGCGACTGTCCGTCATATACATCACAAAGGAGTGTCCTCTTTCACAACTTGGGAAGTACAGACGTACCTGTAAATACATTGTTATACGGAGATCCCCTATCTTCTGACTTGCAGAATGAAGAAACGTTTTCTGGTTTTCAACAGTACATTATCACAACGCGACGCATTACATGAGTTAGCCTTGGTACACCACAATGGTTCGCTATTGGTACTTTTCATGCGGCAAAGAAAACGTGATAATTGCAAAACTTCAATTGTAGAGGTTGTGCGTAATCAACGTTTTACACCCAACGTCTACGGGCGGTTCTTCCCGTCAGAATTCTTCCCGCCAGAATACTCCTGTTTGATCACTCTGGAATATGCATAGTGCACCAACATCAAAATGAACGATATGACTAAATGTTGTGACCCATACGTAATTTTGATGTCAAACAACTACCCCCGTGTCCGTATTTCACATATCAACAAGTTGAAATTGTAGTTTGCTATTCTTCGTAATTGTAAAGCCGGCTCCCTTTGGAAACTTAACCTCTAATATCGTGAAAAGGTAATACCACTGGATGATTTGAATCTTGAAACAATTCAAAATTATTATGAATGTTGTGTATTTACTTTTCTGTTTCACATGCACCTCTTCTTTTTCAATGTGACTGAATATATGTGTATGGTGAGGCATTTAAATAGGCTATGCCTGTTCGCCAAACCAAGTTTCAATTTTATGGAAATAAAATTATTGTTTTAAAAAGAATCGGAGATGGCGAATTAATTTGGAAATGCTTGCTGCGCCTCTGAAGAGATCTGCTATGATATCATTTTAGATTCAAATATTTGCGTTATATCCAATAACTCAGGGATGCATCAAGGAAGATAATGACCACAGGTAAGATTTAATATTAACTTACCTTTCCAAAGTTTCGATAACACCTCGATTTTGTTTTACTTTTTATCACACAAATGTGTATTTTTACGAAGATTTTTTTATATTTTCTCGTGAGTTATGTGAGCCAATCGCTTAACGCTTTTTGGGCCAATCGCTTTATGCGGGAACGGGATTCTGTTTTCGAAGATGGAACGAGATAAGCTGCATTGTTCTGAATGAGGTGAGCGGCCAATGGCAAGTCGACGACACCATTTCCCGCCTTGCACTTGTGTGGGGCATGTTGAACCCAGATTGGGGGTGGAGGGGGGGGGGGGTGGTAGTGTTAGGTGCAAAATTACAAACTCCCATCTAGGGTTCATGTGTGGACTAAATTGAATCATCCTTCCGAAACCATATCACACACAATATAATATCTCAAGATTCCGACATCATAATGTCGAGATCTCGAGATATGTCGAGATATTATTACGACTTCTCAAAGTATTATGTCGAGGTCTCGAGATATAATATTGATATCTCGAAATACGTATATCGAGTTCACCAAATATTATCAGAAGAAAGTGTGTCGAGATCACAATATTAACCCGATATTAATCTGAGATCTCAAGATGAGAAAATGCTCATGTCCTAAATCAGTCACAGAATGGAAAATTATGTGATGCAACAAAATCCCCATTTGAAGAAAATCAGCAAGCCTATTATTGTTCAGACCGGACAACGGTATCGTATTAAGAGAAAATCGCTGTAGTAATAATAATAATAACACTTTGGTCGGCCGTTTTTTTTGTCGCGGTTCTCGGGTGAGTAGGCCTTGGTTACCCCTGTACTCCCTACTGCCTCCCTATTCCCACGCTCTTCTCACCTCCCAACACTCGGAGACGAACTGTTTGATGACATCCCTTGCACCTTTCTTCCCAATCTCTCCGATTAGCATATTAACCCTCTCCTTTGAGTCTCTTACTAACAACATGCCCTCCATTCTCCCACCCCACTTCCTCATTATACTCCCAATGAATCTTATTCTTTTAGACTGGTATTTTGGGCATTCTAAAAGAAAGTGTTCCAGGGTCTCCACCACGCCCAAATTACACACCTGGCACCCCTTTTCGCTGTTTTTTCCAAATTTTCCCCTCCGTTCTAAAGACCGGGACCTCAGCTTGAACAAAAGTGGCCCCTCCTCCCAAAGGTGCCATCAAGGTACTCTTCACAACAAGGTTTTTCTTTATCACGCAGGTCATCCAAAGACCCCTTTTATTTGACCCCCTCTCGCCAATTAAGGTTACCATCCTCCATGACCCTTTTTCTGACAATTTTATACCCAGCGTCTAGGTCCGAGATCTCCAATGAGTAGTTCTCTATTAGCTCCCTCACTTGGACCATCCATCATATCTTGATATTTGAGTTGAAAATTATCTGCAACATTACTTTACACCGTCGGCTGTCGGGAAGATTTACAAAATAATTAAGATAACCGAGTTACAATAAGTCAATCCTGTCCTTGATCCTCATCCACCCAAACTCATCCCTGATGCCCTCTAGTGCTGCGGCATACTTCGACCCCGTTATCCATCGGCCTGCATCGTTCTGCAGAGTTTCCAAGCTCTTTACAGCCGTCTGGTTTAGGGGTACCACTTCCGTACCATATGTTATACTTGGCAGACCCACCATTTTCCAAATGGTTTTCCCACGAAAACCTTATTGAAACTGTTTCTCCCTATAAGTTTCATTTGGTTAAGGATTCGCCTACCCTTCAGAATCAGTTTATTTGCGTGGTTTCAGCTGTCTCTCCTACACTAAGAAGTTGGTTGCTACCTTCCGGAATACAGAACTCCCCCACTCTCCACCTTCGAGTGAAGTCCACTTTGCGGCCCACGGGTATAACTTTGCTCTTGCTTTCATTAAGTTCGAATCTCCATTTGCCCCCATGTTTCCCAACAATTCACGGAATTTTCGCTAGCCCCTCTTCGCTTTCTAACAGTAGCACCATATCTTCTGCCAAAAATAGCCCTTGGATCTTCAAGTCCCCAGCTGCTACCCACTCGTCGCTATGCAAGAGTTCATTCCATAAACCGTTGATGTGCAATGCAAAAAGAATTGGCGAAAAGATACACCCCTTTTTTAGGCCTATCTCCATAGGCACACGTTTCGTTGTTATGTTACGCAGGCTAAGTTCACTCTGTACATCTTTATATAATGCTTTCAGAATTCCAGAAAATTCGCCTCCCAAGCCCAGAGCATCAAGCTTTCGCCACACACCCCCTCCCCCCCCCCCCCCGCCATACTCTATCGTATGACGTTTTAACACCCAAAAAGGCCATAAACATCTTTTTCTTTTTTGCTTTCGTGGATTCTATCATTTGGAATTGCGTGAAAAGATGGTAAGTGACTCTCCTTCCCTTCCTGAAGCCATTCTGGATCTCTCCCAAAAAACTCTTCTCCTCAATAACCTCCTCTAATCCCCCATACAGGACTTTACAGAAAACGTTTCCAATGTTGCTACTGGCAGAGATCTCTCGATAATTATTCATAACGTCTTTTTTCCCCCTTTTTGTTTATAAATGTCACTTTGGTTTCTCTCCACTATTTTGGGACCTCTTGTTTTTCTATGGCTAAATTGAATAGGACAGTTAGGATTTCCAAGAGCTCCTCTCCCCCGTTGTTGATAAACTCGTTAGGAATTTCGTCCACCCCTTCCGCTTTTCCGTTCCTTAATTTTGAGATCAACTTTCGCACCTCCTCCGTTTTAATTTCGCTGCACACGAAGTTCGACAGGTTTTCCTCGACCTCCGGTGGGTTCGCCATGCCCCATCGCTTATCGTTTACCTTTCCCCAGTGCTTTACTAGTTCTGATACGATTTGATCTTGATCGTCTGTAACTCTGCCATCTACTTTAATACCCTGTGGGTTACTTCCTTTGTTACGTTTATTCACCCATTTCCAAAATACGTTCGAAGTCGACCCCCCCCCCCCCTCCCCATCCCTGCATTCTTATCGCTCTGATAAGACTGCTCTTTCACACTCTCCGATTGTCGTCTTTAATCTTGTTTACTTCATTTCCTGCTTGTTGGTATTCTTCCTTTGCTATCGTGGCCTCGTTGCTTTCTGCACCCTTGAGTTTTCTACTTCTCCATTATGCAGCAGATTTAGCTTTTCTACCCTTTATGGCCCTTTTCAGTTCTTTGTTCACTCTGTACCAAAGTTCCAGTGCTAGCACCCTAGTCTTTCCTACACTTTCCTTCCCTGCCTCCACTATGCTCGAAACTATGGCGTCGGCCATCTTCTGGATACTGCTCCCCTTGTGTACGGTTGCAAGCTTTGGTTTCAATTTTTCTTCGAACATCGCCCAGTCAGCATCTTTTTGAGTTCCCAAATCTCCTTGAAGCTTCCTTTGCTTTTTACTAGGTTTTTAGCCATGATCGTCATTGTAATTAAGTTGTGATCACTATCCACCTCCATTTCACCCTCACCAATCACCGCCCTCCATAAATTAATATCTGTGAGAATATAGTCGATTATTGATTTCCTGTCGTTCCTCTCCCAGTTCCATTTCCCCTTACACCTCGCGTCCATGTTCAGAATTTTCAGACCGAGCTCATTTGTAAAGTTCAACAGCTTTCTTACCTTCCTGTTGACTTTCTTGTCCTCGCCCTCTATGCCTTCTTCCTTATCACCTATGTGTCCGTTAAAGTCACCCATCAGAATTATACCGTGCCCCCTGTTTTCTAGTTCTGTGATATTGGGCCTTAGTGTTGAGTACATCGAGTCATTCCACTCGGGTTTGCTTACCTCCACCGCACAGTACACAATCCCAAGGGCAATACTTTTGTTTCATAGACTGATCTTTACTCATCCAATTTCTTTCGCCACCTCAGCCGAGGTGCGGACATCTTCCAGGTATGTGATCAGCGACGGTTTTAAATCCCCTGTAATGTACATGCCTACCCTTCTCCCCTTTTTCTGGTCTTCCGTTCACCCTACACCTATCCGCACGCACCCCCTTACTTGGGCTGCCCGTTCCTCCTGTCTTACCCACGTCTCGCTTAAGCCCATGACATCAAAGTTCTCTGCCTCGATCAATATAACATTTACACTTACTTTCTGGTGGAGAACCTGGATGTTGCTGTAATCCACTTTCAGGTACCGAGCATCTTTGGCTTTCGCCTACTGGTCCCATTGTTTTCTGCCGCTAGCCTTGGTAAACTTATTCTATCCTCCTCGCTCTTGTTCACCCTCCCTGTGTCCACTCATCTTATACTTGCCTCTGGCCCACCACCCCGCTCCTCTGCAGAAAACACTCCCCCGTAGAATTTAATCCCCTAATACCCGTTTCCCCACCCTGCTAAGATGCAGCCTGTCACGCTCGTACATGCTCGCGGTGCCCCAAAACGTGCCGCAATGGTCTATAAAGGGTATTCCCAGGTCAATACAGTAGCCAATGGGACAACGGCAGTCGTTGATTGCAGAGCACATGCGAGTGCTAGTCTGCCATGCCAGATATTTCAGAATCAGTCCTCAGTCTGGAATGTTCTCGAAGTACCCGACCAGTTCTGGCAGCGTCGATTGAGGGGTTGATGCTGCCATAGCATATCATCCCATCGGGTGAAACAAAACAAACCAAACCAATTTTTTTTCCAGGAGTTGATGTGCTCCATTCAGGCAACCATGCGCTATTCGCACGTAACGTGGAGCCACCATCCATTAATACTAAAATATTAACGCATTATAACAACAAGAATGGATAAAATATTGGGGTTCCTTTTTCTTTTGTGGAATTTAAATATTGATGACATGTTTTTATACGATATATTTCGATGTGTCTTGAAAGGGGTAAGGTGACATGACCTTCACAAAATCGGGTCTATCTTAAAGACCCTTTACCAAACGCAGACGATGTCAACATTTATTCCTTCAAATGCTATATTTGTCAAATTTTTCAAAATATTTCAACAAAACTCTGTCATCCCTCACTGGAACGAGCTCGTTCCAATGAGGGTTCATATGATATAGTTTTGTTGAAATGTTTTGAAAAATATTTGTTTTCAACTGCTAAATTTGCATATTATGTGGGCCGATTCGTTAGATAAAGGGTTAGCTCTTTGTATTCTATTGGTGGATATTCCAGATAAAAAAAGGAGAGCATGTCTTTACCACTAGAACGAGTATTATTTGGGCCTTTCAATCATATTTTAACGTGCTCGTTGAATCTAGTTTTACCAATAATATTTTTAGATGAATTTGAATATTTTTTCCATTAAATCTATTCAAGGCTGCTTCAGAGTAGCCATGACTGCATTTGCGGAAATATTTTTTTAAATTCTCAGCGAATAACCCTTTGAACCCGAAATATCGCTTTTCCGATCCAGGATTGTGATATGACCTGACTTCATTAAGTAGACAGCTGCTTGGTTAATTTGAGTGGTACAGTACGTGGAGAGTGGATTTAACTAAATCACCCACAGAGTGAAGTTATCACCCAAACTATAACTTTCAAATTTTATACATATGGACAAAAATCACAAGCAATGTTTCAGTCAATCGACCTCCGGGTTTAACCCGGAGGTCCGCTGGTTGAAACTTTGCCTGTGCGTGTTATGCTTTGCAACAAATTTGCAATTATTGCTTCGGTGGAATCTCCACTCTGCGGGTGATTTAGTGATAATACACACTCCACGTACTGTAGATCAATAACGATTTTCAATGTGCAGTCCCAAGGCTTCACGTTGAAAATATTGATTGGTCTTCCTCAAAGTAACGAATATAGACTTCCAATTCATGTCACGGAACTGGCGTAGAAGATACCACCAATGTTCAATGGGTTAACGAAGAAGTAGTTATTAGCAAACGTGATTGACAGGCAATATAAACACGGGGTGGATGGTTTAAGTGAGGGAGCTAAAAGAGAACTACTCATTGGAGATCACGGACCTAGACATGGGAGCAAACCAGGGTAAAAAAAAATTGTCATAGAAAGGGGCATGGAGGATGGTAACCTTACTTGGCGAGAAGGAGTCAGATCAAAGAGGTCTCTGGGTGGCCTGGGTGATAAAGAGAAGCCTGGTTTTGAAGAGTACCTTGGCGGCACTTTTTGGGGGTCACTTTGTTCAAGCTGAGGTCGCAGTCCCTGGAGCTGACGGGAAAGATTGGAAAAAACAGTGAAAAGGGGTGCCAGATGTGTAATTTAGGCGTGGTGGAGACCCTGGAACACCTTCTACTAGAATGCTCAAAATACCAGTCTAAAAGAAAAAGTTTTACCAGGAATATAATGGGGAAGTGGGATGGGAGAATGAAGGACCTATGGTTAGTGAGAGACTCGAAGGAGAGGGTTAATATGTTAGGCTGAGAGATTGGGAAGAATGGGGCATGGGATGTTATCAAGCAGTTCGTCTCCGAATGTTGGGAGGAGATAAGAATGTGGGAATATGGGAGCAGATGGGAGTACAGGGGTAACCACGGCCTTCTCACTCGAGAACCAAAGTGTTTTTATTAGCCAGGCACGCGCTGCTTATTATCCTTTGAGATTCAAAAACGCTTGAATGAACGGCTGTATCTCAAAACGTCGAAAAATGAAAATCTGTACCGGAGTGTTTACATGAGAGAACAATAGGCTTAAGGCTATAGTCTATATATAATTAGGACTGGGTATTTTGCGGGGAGGCGCTATAACCGAGGGGAATAACAGTGGGTGTATGTTGTGTAATTCTCACTGACGTTTGAATGATTTGTAAAGCTTGAGAAGCGCGTCTTTGTTTCATCCCCAATTTTTACCTCCGATTATCTTCAGAAAAGTGATATGGGTACCTATGACTTGTCCGTACGCGGGGAGTGTATTATCACTAAATCACCTGTGGGTGGGCGATTCCATCCAAGCTATAATTGCAAAATTGTTGCAAAGTTTAACAAGCACAAACAAAGTTCCAGGTCCATTGGATGGAACATTGCTTGTATTTTTGTCCATGTATACAAAATTTGAAATTGATACTTTAAGTGATAACTCTACTCCCCGGGTGATTTAGTTACAATCCACTCTCCACGAACTGTATTTATCTTACACAACTCAGAAAACTCTGTTCAGCTGACACAGAAAACCCACTGTTTGTATCTCTCGTTGATCTCTGAATGCAGAAACATCTCACGCGTGACCACTAATTAGCGGTCGCCCTAAACACCGAAATCTCCGGAATCACCCGGAATTCCCCAAATCTCCCGGAATCCACCCTAAAACACCCGAAATACCCTCGAAATATTCCAGATTTTCCATGGGAATGTCTTTTTAAAGCACCGTAGAAGACTTTAAAAAATATGTTCAAGTATGTTCACCTTTTAAAGTGATGTTTGCATCTGACGAATGGAATCACAAAAAAGGAAAAACGGGTATGTTTGACTGTTCTGTTTGGTTCAAGAATTTGAAGTTTCGATTCGTTTCCAACTTTCAAAATTAGTGTGCGTCATTCTGTAGGATTAGATATAAACCAAACTAACTATCAAAACAAACTTTCCGAAATGTGAATTTTAATTTTTCGACATTTTGAGAACCGCTGAATAAACATGTACATGCCAATTAAGTTCAAAGCACACGTTCTTTGAATTCCCAGTAATACGACATACTTTTTTGCTCAAAATGTGTTCACGTCTTCGGAAAGAATACACGACTACCAATTTTAGGTCCTAGTATTTCAACAACACTATTCATTTAGAAATCCTCTCCTTGAGAATTGAAGTACATGAACCAGGTTTTCTTTTTGTATGGAGTGAGAATATTTAATGCTGTTTCCATCACAACCTCAATGCGAATAAGTGTTTAATCCTCTACCTGACGAATCGGAATAATAATTTGCCCCATAATTTACAAGTTGATCAGTTGGAAAATCATTTTAAAAAAAAATGTTATCAAAACTATAACCTGTGACCCGTAATTCTAACGAGATGTCTATAATGTGATATTGTTTTGTTGAACTATTCTTTTTATAAATAAAAGACCAATAAGGACCCCACAAAGTAAATCTTCTGTTTCTCATGCATTTTTTGTTGTTGTAAAATTGCATCTGGGCCGGAGGTTTTTATTTTATTTTTTTTATTTTTGTAATTATTTCTTTGCCATCAAAAGTCCATGTTCTTGGTTAGTGTTTTTTTTTAAACATAATTTTATTTCTCAAAATAGAAATAGGGTTTGACGAACTGGCATAGCCTATATCAACGTCTCTCCCAATACATTTAACAAATTACAAAAAATAATAAATGGGTGCAAGTGCGTCTGCAATTGAGGACAACACATAATTCTGATTTCATTAATCACGTTTTACGAAGCACTTAATTACGTTCTATGTGTGTTGCCTCCAAAAAGTTAGTTAGTTAGTTGGTTAGTTTTATGTTGCAGACCTCAAAATCTATAGAATAACATGGATAGTGGTGCATTTCGTCCCTTGGGTGCAAGAAGGCTTTGCAACGCTAAAGCATTGCACAGCCTTGTTGCACTAAAGGGACAAATTTGTCAACTTAAATGTCAAATTAATGTGGGTAAAATATCAGACATAAACCATGTAATTTTGATTTCTTTAAGTTTGCATTGGTTATAAAAAGGGAGCAAGCGGCAGCCAAACGCACCATGCGTGAAGTTCCGAGAATCCGATTTTTAAATTTTTAAGCCAAATTAAAATAAATTGCGATATCGCGTGTTTCAGGTAAAGGGTTAACCAACGATTTATTCTCGGGCTGCACTCTTAAGCGGACTTTCTCCGATGTATAGATTACCTGCTCCTATTATATTTGTAAAAGAAAACTCGTTCCCCACCGTATACAAGCACTCCGGTTCCCAAAATTTAAACGTCCACGAGGGTGCGCAGTGGCCCAGTCGTTAGAGCATTTGGATCGAAAGGGTTCGATTTTCACAATCGTTAACTGCGTTCTGTTCTTCGGCAAGACACTTAATCCCAAGTGACCAAGAGGGGGCACGGTGACGCTATATATTAAGAATACTGCACGTCGATGGTGCACTGGCCTTCAAGCAATGCTAACCCTGCCTGTGTGGAGTTAGTACTTTGGTGTGTCTGACAACTGCTCGCCTCTGCTTGATAGTTCTGTCCGGGTACTCCGGCTTTCTCTGTCCCTAAAACAGTTCGACACGAGGTGACCCTGCCTATCGAAAGTGCCGATAAACCCCAATAAAATAAATGAATAAATAAGTAAATAAATAAATAAATAAATACACCACAAACTAAGTTGCGTTTCCACCCAGGCATTTACGCAATTTCTTTAAAATGACACAAGCAATGATGAATCTTTCCTATCAAGGAAGAAATCCAGGTACTTGTGCATGTCCACACGGCCACAATACTGAACCCTGTCCCGCTATCAGTGTTTACAATTGCTCAATGTCAAATCAGCACCTTCACTCTCCTTTCTTTGATAACGTGTAGATGAAAGAATGAGTTTTCTGAAGCACATGCATGGCAATGTTTGCGTACTATCTTTTATCAAAGATAAGCGGTGATTTTATTTATTTACTGTTGTGGTACGTGTTAATACGTGTGTTCGAACTGAAACCGACTTCCTGGTTTGTTCACTTTGAATGTCAAATGGGACAAAACGCATAGCAACCTGTCAACCAGGCCCGTTAATGACTATTTAACAATTTAGCCAACTGATCGGTCACACCCGCCCGCGTAATATGCAAATTCAGCAGCTGAAAAATTCTATTTTGCAAAACTTTTCAACAAACCATATCATGTTTCACCTCTTTGGAACTAGTTCGTCGACTATTATGGAAGCATCATCCATTTACATACGTGCTATTTCTTGTTTTCGACTTCAATGGAAGAGATTGGTGAATCATAATAAATGCGATGAAAACGTTGATCCCGTAATAATCGACCTGCTCTGAGCACCTGGTTGTAATACCCCAAAAGGGTGTATAATTATTGTGTAAAGCGCTTTAAGCATGCTCAACCCTTTACCCAACGTAACGGCCAAAACCGGCCAGCGCTATTCTCAAAAATCGCCAGTTAATGTTCAAAATATTTTATTTTTTGTCTCAAAAACATAGGTTATGACCCCTGGTTGGAACGAGCTCGACGAGCTCGTTCCAACGAGGGGTCATAACCTATTTTTTCGAGACAAAACATGAAAAAAAATAGTTATTCAAGAATTTTTTTTGCAAGTGTCGTCTGCTTTTCATGTTTGGTGAAGGGTTAAAAGTGGGGGTTATTCGTTTTCTAAGATTACTTCATGATAAAGAGGAATAGCGATGTAATTTTCCCACTGAGAGCAAGAATATATCGTCCTTGAGAGCAACAAGGTGCGATCTGCAATGCCTTTTTTGCTCTCATGGGACGATATGAAAATCCAACAAATAATTAATATTTTTAATATCCAGAAACTTAATACTTGAATATATTATCTGATATGTCTCGTTGAGTTGGCGATAATACTGGAAGCGGCCTACGGTAAAAATGTGTATTTTCTTGGACACACCGGTGATAGAAAATAACTTAAACACGCCACTTGCAAACACAATTCTTCAACAACTAAATATTTTATTTTAAAGCCATGGGATCGAGATCGACGAGCTGGTTCCAATAAGGGTTCATGAACTTTGTTTTGGAGGTATAAATTAAAACAAAAACACATTTTTTATGAATAGCTCTGGTAGGATACCATTACGTCGGGTAAACGGTTAGAAAAGAAAGTACACTTAACTTTCTCCCTAACAGGGACTGACAGTTGGCAATTAAAAATTTTTGTTTTTGCTCCATACATAGCCTATGACACCTCACCGGAACTGATTTTACCAGTCTGTTCCAATGAGGTGCCGTAAGCAATATTTCGAACAAAAACAAAGAAGGGAAGATAGCAGTTCTTGCATTTTATCCTGACTAATGCATGTGAATTGTTACAGACCAATAAAAAATGTTTAATCAAGGGAAAGTTCCCTGGTTATAAGCGCGCATTTTTCCATTCGGTAATTCATATCATTAAGTGGAACAAAGTGCCATCTGCAGTGCTAAAGATGGTACCTTGTTCCCCTCAAGGGACGAATTCATCTTTGTCATTGGAAATTTCCAGTTTCGTTTTGCTGACGGAGCCCAATCCTCCACGTTCCGGCCAGGCCCTTTGTTTATACGTCACACTGGCTGTAACAAAGTGGGTGTCGAAGAACACTCTCCCCCCTATATTAAATTACTGCCCTCTCATATGCCCGTTTCCCCAGACAATGACACCATAAGACTTACGTTAGTCAGGCCAACAGCTATATTTAAGGGAAGGGTTTGCTTTATTGGGGTTTATTGACACTTTCAACACCCAGGATCACATTGTGTCGCAGCTAAGGGAAGTGGGAGCTAAAGTGTCGTGGGAAAAACATTGCGAAAAATATATACAGACCACAGCCTTCTTCAAAATTAATGATCGTCAAGAAGTGATTTATAACCAAACATCTGGGAAATATCAATATCTTCAAGTACTGATGTTTCTATAATTGTTTAGAAAACAAAACGTGATAATGGAAATGATTTATTATTTAAATAATAACGGCCAAAATAAATGGTGTGATATTATCATTAAATGAACCTAAAGACTAAATAGTTTCCCTTAAATACTAGATGTTTTCATTTTAAGCCTGAACACATTTCTCATGAACCCCCACAGGAACGAGCTCGACGAATTCGTTCCACAGAAGGTTCATTAGCTATGTTATGGAGGCATAAATTCAAAAAAGTAAACAAAACTTTTGTGAATAGCTCTGCCGGAGTACCAATTCGACAGGTGAAGGTAAGAAAATAAAGTATACTGAACCCTTTCCGTAACCACACTGACAGATACCAATTAAAAATATTCGTTTTTTGTTTCCGTAACGTAACCTATGTTTCCTCACTTTAATTGACTTAACCCTTTACCCAACGTTACGGCCAAAACCGGCCACGCTGATAAAAAAAAATCGCCAATTAATTTTCATTATTTTTTTTTCATTTTTTTATAGCAAAAACGTAGGTTATGTCCCCTCATTGGAACGAGCTCGTCGAGCTCGTTCCAATGAGGGTCATAACCTATGTTTTCGAGACAAAAAATGAAACAAATTAATTGTTCAAGAATTTTGTTTGCAAGTGTCGTCTGCTTTTCATGTTAGGTTAATCAGCTTTTTCCATCGAGTCGTCTTTAGCAATGTTTCGAATAAAAACAAAGAAGAAAAATAGCATTTCACTGCCATTTTACGTTGTATAATGCTGAGTGAATTGTACCATTTCAAACTGCAGAAACGTAAAGAACTCTAGACAACTCCATTTAAGTGACAGTTGAATGCAATCTTTGTGTAAATCCATTACAGTGTTTTGAACCACGCTAAGATGATACCTTTTGGGAAATCACTGTTGAAATTACCACAGTACAACATATTTTCTCACAGGCAAAAAAAAAATTGAATCGCATCACTTTAATTTTGGCATTCAAATATCTTTGTCAAGTTTTGCCCATAATACAACTTTTTCTGACCCGAAAACAAGAGGTAATGCAAAAAATAAGAGAGAAAAACTAACGGAAAGAGAAGTACAGGTCACGTGCGCATATTTGTCAGGGAAATCCCAACAAAAACACACCAATAGTCGTTTTATACGTTTTAGGTCCAAACAATCATCATATCACCCTCTTTATTTACCTGAAATAATCAACAATATTGCGAAAAGTCAGCAGAATGTTTCAAACACTTATTGCAAAAAATATATTTTGCCAAAGTTGCTTAATTTTGGAGATTGAATCATTTCCGAGTACAACATTTCAAGGCGGGTAACTGTAATAAAAATATTTAGTACAGTCAAACCTATAAAGTATCGATACTTGAACGCAAGAAAATCAAGACTTCTAAAAAGTAGTTCCTCTTTCCATTTCGTTTATTCAATCTGTAACGAATCTCTGAAGTACCGAAAATGGTAAGCAGGGACTTGGGTGGAGGGTCTTGGTTCTGGGGGCGGGGCGTAGGAGGCTACATTTATTAATGCCCGATTGCCACTGAACATTCAAGACATTCGCACCCCCACACCCTTTGAGGGAAAATTTTTCAACTGCTAACTGTGAATAGGTAACTGCTGAGAAAATCTGAATGCACCCTTTCCATTTGTGTTCGAAAAATATAACCTTTAGATTTGGAGTTGAATTCGTCTCGTGAGTACACCAAGACGACATCTGCAATGCTTTTGCATTGCAGATGGCTTCTTGTTGACCTCATGGGACGAAATATGGACTCCAACTGGAAAATCTTAAATGTCTGTACGAAACGGTCACAGCCACAGGGAAACTGCCACTAAATTTTCTACCACAGCATAGCATTTTCAATTGTTGATGGTTTGAGGCTTACGATTTCTAACTATTGACAATGTGTCGAGAGTTTGGGGTGGATAAAACCTCCTACCCCCCTCCTCCTCACACTATTATACACAAACAACTCTCACCATTACCACTAGTTGCGTCCCTAATAATCAGATAGTTATGCTTTACATTCCATGGATGCATAAGAGGAAATGTTGCGCAATATTTTGTATAAAATATTTTCGCTGAATAAGAAGTTGATGGTGTTTTATTTAGTCCCAATATTATCACTGAGACCAAATATTCATTTGACTAAATCTCGCAATCTGCGGAAGTTATTCTCTGGTAAACTCTTATCCAGCGGTGCTACTTGTTCAAAGCAATGTAATGTCTGGTTGGTAACCCACGTTCCCCATTAAGTTTTTTATTTAATTTTCATCCATGGTTGGTTTATATTACGGCTGGTAATAAAGTATACAATGAGTACGATTAAATTGGATGCGAATTAAATATAATGTTGCTCAGTTTACACTAAGGCAGACATAATTATGACGTTTCAAATGAAGTACAGAACCGAACTAAAATAATACGTTTGGGCTTCAAAATACATGTAGTGCATTTATGTTACACAGGAGAGGTAATTCTGCATTCTGGTTACAGTACAGTTGGGGCTACAGATTGGACGGTGAATTGTTTCATCATATATACTATATGTATGTACAAAAGTATCTTTTATCTTTTCAGTTCCTGATAGTATTTAGACATCACAGATAATTTCATGTTTGTGAATTATCACAATGCATAACGTGAGCAATTCGAAAATTGTGTACGCCAAAAGTCATAACCAATGTTACGAAAATTATTGGCGGTGCTTTAGAGAAAAACGCGTCCATTTCTATCCGCGTTCCGAACGAATTTCACTCCATTCTCGTTTCATTTGACACATGGCACATGGTTCACAGCAGTACACCACCAAACAATCATTGCATATGCTTCCCTAAAAGTAGACAAAAGAAGTCTTCCCTTACAATAGAGAATATTCTCTTTCAACTCACACGTGAAACTTCAAAACAGAGCTGTAACAAAATCGCGTTCGAAAAAGCTCGAGCGTTGACACAGCTAACACTATTGCGAATTAATGCTTTACACAGAGCGATTAAAAGACGATACTTGAAAACAAATTTATCAAAAGAAAACAAAAACATAAACAGTTAAACTTTTTGAAATTAATTCGATTCGAGCCGAACTAATTATTAATTTTCGGAATCGTCGAGATGTTTTCAAAATCTTTCAAAGAGTCTCTTGTTGAACGCTTCTTCTATCATCAGGTCTCCTGTTAACCCTTTACGCAACGCGCAGGATATCAAATTTACTATTTTAAATATTTTTTTTTCAGTATTCAAAACAATATTTCAACAAACCAGAAACATGTGATCCCTCAAAAATGTAGCGGTTTGAAAGTCAATCCGCCGATGGAATAACTACGAAACTGGCAACTTATTTCAAACGGTGTCTTCTGCTTTGGAGCCATAAACACAGGAAAAAAATAAACTGGCTCTTGCCAACCAGAAGACTAAAATTTCAGTTTTATATTACACATTGTTTGCCTAGTATTCAACTTTACCCAATAAAATACAGACACTGGAAAATGTGCAAAATGCACCGCGTGTGCAATCCGGTTTACG